>JBAMNC010001179.1:0-132500 GCA_037902135.1 Cetoscarus ocellatus
AAACTCAGACTTTCCAACTTCAGAGATCAAACTGAACGCACCATGAGTGCAGTGAGGGGTATAAATGTAAATGAAATGAATTATCCTTCAATCATTCTGCAAAGGTCAAACTTTATCCAGCGGGGCACCCCGGCTGTAGTCGAACATCTAAGCCTGCTGTGAAGTGTCCGTCTGACCTCGTGCGATGTCCTGCGTCTCCTCCAGCATTCGCCGCTCCTTCTCCGCCTCCATCGCTCTGACCTGACGCTCGTGCTGCCGCTGCAGCTCCTCCAGAGCCTGCCTGTGAGCGTGCTCCATCGCCGCCAGGCTGCGGCCGCAGGGAGCCTGAGGGCCGCAGCCTCCTCCTCCTCCTCCACCTCCTCCTCCACCTTTTAGCTCCTCTAACTGCTGCCTCAGTGACGCCACCTGCAGACGGACGGAGAGACGGAGGTAAAGCCCACTGAGGGATGGGGACAGAGGTCGGAGGTCAGAGACAGCAAACAGAGGATTCATATCAACACAAACAAAGAGAGAGCAACAGAACCAGCATTCTTTCCATTTTGATCCGTTAATTTATCGACTTTGTCAAATATTCTGATCATTATATCTTTTTACTAAATGACACAATCCAAGCAAACTCTTTACTGCAGAGGTTCTCAACTGGTCTGGGTTTGAGACCCACCCTCACCCTTAATGTTGAGCTGTGACCCATATCCAGGACAATTTTCAACTTCTAAAATGTATTAAATAAAAAGATGCTGCACTTTGAAATCTTAGAAAAGAATATTACAGTAACACAAAAAAGTTGAATTAGAAATCAAAATGATCTGCATGTGTGATGCTAGAGAGGGAAATATTCCCTTTTACACTTAATTGGCTGCATTTTAATTGAAATCAAAAGTGTATCTGAGGGACACAAGGCTTCAGGACTATAAATCTGACTGTAGCTGTGATAACCCTGCATTAGTGGATACAGAATGAACAGCCCTGTATTAATAATATTCATTTAACAGCACTAAATAAGCTGAGGCTGCCACAACACAACACATTTCAGTAACTTCAGCCTTTTCTTCACAGAGCGTTCATGCTCAAACATGAAATAAAAAAACCCAGCTACTGAGAATTCATTTAAAAAAATCTTTAAAACATGTAGCTGAAGCTGAGTACCGGCTTACTGAACATATATCAAACACCTTTCTATGGAAACAGGTGTTAATTAGCACCACCTATTGATAAGGAGTGTGAACAGATTGCAGTCCAATGCAAAATAAAAACTTTTTTTTTTTCCTAACACTTTTTGCCCACGCAGAGGCTCCCGGCCCACTGAAAACAGGTCTGTGACCCACTTTTGGGTCACACCCCACCAGTTGAGAATCACTGCTTTACTGCACTATGGGGAGCTTTAACTCTGAGGTATCTTAATGCAACTACTTTTTTTCATAATAATTTATATGTTTTCTTTTTCTTTTTATTCTTTATGCTTGACAAAAAAATATCGGCACAGTGTCGGCGAAAGCCTAACATCCCAGGTGAAGGTAATCAAATGCTGAGCGTCTTAACTTTAGAGTCGACCCTGCAGCATGAAAATGGAAAAAGCTGCTTTAGAGAAGAAGACTCAGACTCATGCAGTCGTGTTAAAAGGCTGAAAAAGGAACAGTTTACTCCATCCCGTCAGATGAAGAGTTAATTTGCATTTTATCTGAATTTGCAAATTAGAGAAAAACTCTCCACGCACTACCTCCCTCTGCAGCGCCTCATTGGCTGAGTGGCTCAAAGACCGCGACCCCATCGGCGGTAAGGAGCTCATCTCCTTCAACGGCATTCGCTCAAACTCCGCCCATTTGTTCTCGATCTCCTCCTCGGCCCGTAGCCTCTGGTTCGATCCCCCGCTCGATCCCCTTCTGGACAGCAGGGCCTCCCATTGGCTGCTCATGCTCTTCTCCTCCTGCCATTGGCTGTGCTGCCCCTCCCCTGCTTCTCTCTGATTGGTCGGGAGGGCGCCGGAGGAGACGGGGACGGGAGACAGCTCGACGTACTCGAACCGCCGCTGCGTCGGAGGGGCCGACGCCGGAGTTTCTGAAGGACCGTCGGAGTGACGTGATGAGGGGCGGCGGGACGAGGGCAGGAAGCGAGAGTGGGAGTTTTCTTTGTCGCTGCTGCTGTCGGGTAGTCTGCAGAGGACAGAGACAAAAAAACTTTAATCAGGGTTAATTTAAAAAAGGAAATGTTTGTAAAAATCCACCAATGAGTCAAGTTTTCTTTTATTCTGTTGTTTAAGCTGCGTTACACGTTTCTGTGCTACAGTTTTGCTCCTGTTTGGGCTTTTAGCAGGACGGTGCTTCACTTTAAAAAAAAAACATTAATTTACTAGAAAGTGAGAAAACAATGTGTCATCTGATATGTTTGCATCCTGTAGCTGGCTCTAATTTATTATGACTTTTTTTCTTTTATAAATATATACAGTTGATATGTTTTGCCCCCTTTTTTTAACCTGTGGTTCTACTAAGACAAAGCTCCACCAAGGAGGTTGTGTTTTGGCTGGTGTTTGTTTGTTTGTTAACAACTTTACACAAAAACTAGTTGACAGATTTTATTGAAATTTTTTAGGATGGTTAGATGTTGGTAATGGCCTAACTTATAAATGATTAGATTATGGTGATGATACATATGCAAAACATTCCCATAATGTAAAAAAAAAAAAACATTGGGCAGAATTTTAAAAAGTCATATCTCTGCCATTTTTTAACAGAGTCACTTCCAGTTTTACAGGATAATTTGGGGTCCATGTCTCTATCATCAAGGTAAATTTCATCTGGATCTGATCCAAATTGATGTCAGAAAAAACATTTAACTTTATAATGGGAAATCCCATTGACGAAATTCAATAATTCATATAAAATTTAAATAATAAGTGATGTTCCAAAAACTTGTGTTCATACAGGATAACAGCCTCCATGTATGTGCTGAGTTTGGTCTGGATCCTGCCTCTGGTCTGGATCTGGTGATCCAAAAATGTATCTTTAACAGTGGAAAAGCCACTTAAGTTGTTAAAGGGAAATAAAAGGAAGAGCAAAACAACATTATAATAACAGACACTCTGCAATTCTTACCTCACTTTTATCTGTTCAGATGTACCTAAATGTACAAAACTATGAAAAGTGTCTTTTGAAACAACTTGAGATTTGTTTTTCTATAATAAAAAATATTTAAAAAATAATCTTATATTATCTTTGCAGAACTTTGCTCTTACTGTGTGAGGTCCGGAGAGCTGCTGGGGCGTACGCACTTCTTCAAAACCTCGATCCAGTTCCTCCTGATCCCCGCCGTCATGGCCGACAGCGTGAAGGCGGCGTCTCGTGTCTGGAAAACAAGGAACGAGGATAAAAGGTTGAGAAGACAAAGATGTGACAGAGCGGGGGTAAAATAAAAACAATAAGTAAACTGAGAGAGGAGGTGCGGAGATCTGAGCGGTGATAGGAACAACAGAGCAGGCTGCAGAAACTGAGAGCGGGTGTGGTTCAGACCGAGAGAGACGACAGAGGTTCGATTCTGCTGTCATATTATATTCAGACTGTAAATACTGGTCATGTTCTTGTTCATAGGCTCACTTTACTTATTTTACTTCATAAGAAAGTTGAAGTATAGCTAGTCTGATTCTGCATGTTGCTACCTGCTTTCTTATTTTTTACTTATTTTTATGCTCTTATCTATGTCGATGTCTTCTGATATTCCTGCTGCTATACTGTGTATAAGAGCGACTGAAACAACCAAATTTTCCCTTGGTGATTAATCAAGTATTTCTGATTCTGATTCTGATTCTGAAGCACAAAAACATTCACAAACTCAGCAGGTGAACTCACCTGGATCTGAAAGCCGTAATTTTTCTCCACATCAAACTCGGACACCTTCACACATGATTTCAGGTCGATCTCTCCATCCAGGTCGTCTTTCTGCACAAAAACACGTTCAGGTGATTCACAACAACAAAGTGCATCTCTGTCATACTTTACTGCTGTCTGAGTGAAGTCATCAGGGTGAACAAGGAGAACTTTTGGTAAAATTAAAAATGTGGGTAAAAAACTCCAAAAACATAAATACTTCTTTCTAACATATTACACAGGGGGCAGGTGGTTGCAGAACCTGATGATGAAATGCCTTTACCCATGCTGTGCGTTCACATTTTCATTACCTCCGCCAAGGAGGTTATATTTTTGCCGGCGTTGGTTAGTCTGTCTGTCTGTTTGTGTTCAAGATAACTTGAAAAGTTATGGACGGATTTGGATGAAATTTTCAGGAAATGTGTGGAATGGGATAATGAAGAAATTATTAGATTTTGGGACTGATCCGAATCACCATCCGGATACAGGAATTCTTCAAAGGATTCTTTAACATTGCCAGATAGGACCATTTTTACCAAAGTGGACTGAAGCTGCCAGATGGAGGTCTGCGCTCTCTTTTCAAGTTATCTTGAACACAAACAGACAGACAGACAGACAGACAGACTAACAAATGCCGGCAAAAACATAACCTCCTTGGCGGAGGTAAATATTCACTCATCTTCATCATGTGAGGGCACCATAAATAATATATAAAGGTGTTGGAGCAACATGTGCTGCTATCCAGGGACGTCCCTGCTTATTTCAGAGACGATTAAGACACATTCTGCTCGTGTTACAACAGCGTGGCCTCAGAGTGAAAGAGTGCAGGTACTAGGCTGACCTGCTGCAGTCCACACCTGTAAGGATGCACAATATTGGATTTTTGATGATATCCATTATGCTGATATTTCTGATGAAACTTGGTTTTATTTACAATTTGCACAGTGTCCCAACTTCATTGAAACTGGAGTTTGTGTTTACAGAGTTTAAGATTTCAAATGTTAATGTTAATGAATTTATTCTTAATAAATGAAATCATAAAGATTGTAGTAAAACCGCATTAAATGACAGATTTACCTCTTCAGCACTGGAGTCTCTGTAGTACTTCAGTCCTGCATCCGTCAGAACAAACCAGTGCTTCTTCCACTGAAACACAACAGGTCTTAATCAATACAAGAGTAAAATTAATTCAGCTGTTCTTTTATTCATTTACTACAAACTATTAAATCACTTAAATTTAAATATATGCAGAATGAAGTAGAAAAAGAGAGCAAAGCTGTCAAATGAATGATACTGAAGTACTTTTTGATACCAGCTGTTCAAAAGGAACTCTATGGTACATCCATGATTGATGGAGTCAAAAAATAAAACAAAAGCTACAAATTTTAAGTGATACTTTTACAAAAAGATAGCAATAGAGGAGTACTAAACTGCATAAAAACCTTTTTGTCCCACTTTTGTTTGAGCACAACTGTAGCTGAGACCGCGTGCAGCAGTTTGCATGAAAGAAAATCACCTGATGCTGTTGTTGTTGTTGATGTTGTGTGTTTAACTTCCATTTCTGTTGCTGTGGTATCAAACAGGTGTGATCGTCATTAAAGTTTCAGTATCATATTTGAGTTTCTCACCCTGGTGATGTGCCATCCTGGCTGTGAAGTGTGAAAAGCACTCATCATATGAAACAGAGGAGACACCTGCTGCGCCTCCAGCCACAGAGCTATTACTCTGATAACCGGGGTCACCTGCAGCTATCACCTTACCCACAGGAAAACCTCTCTCATTAACTAACGAGGGGCTGTAGGGGGAAATGTGACGTTTTTACAGAGGAAGAAGCTCACCTCTCCGCTCTCGTCCAGCTTGGACATCCATCCCTTCTTAAAGTTCAGGAGATCAGGCTGCAAACAAACAGACATGACGTTAGACCAAACGACCTGCAGGAGAAATGCTTTAAGAATAAAAGTCAGAGGGAGGAGCTGATGCATGAAAAGAACTTAATAGACAATAAAAAAGACTAAATAATAATGAGCATCAGGGAAAACAAGTCTGCCTATCAGAGGGTGGGGTTGTTTACTATCCTTTTGGTAAATGACAGGATTTAGGAGGTTAATCTCCTCCTTGTGCACAAAGACAATACAATGCTCCACAGGAGCATGTGGAGAGACTCACTTTTCCCATAATGCACTGAAACCAGTAAGTACACTTGTTTACAACTTGCATTTTACATCAGTCCTTTTTGTTTTTATTAGTTTAACAAAGATATTAGATGCATATTTGTCTCCTCCATGTTTGATGGTACATAGACTTTTCATTCCTCGACATGAGAACTGTAGACAAACACTGTAAGGATGCCAAAACTCTCACTGTGTTTATAAGACACGAGCAAAATATGCTGATAAACAGAGCAACAGCTGCTAAACCCTGCTCCAGTTGTTGTTGTTCTTAATATTTTCTGTATCTTAATATTTTGTGTATCGAGCCCAGGGGTCATCAATTACATTTGTACAAGGTCAGATTTTTTGTTTGACAGATGTTGATCTAAAAACACATTATAATACAAATATTTAACCAAAATACAGATTCAGCCCCTTCCAGTTACATTCCAGCCAAATACAGACGACTTCTAGGCACTGAGAGTTCCCTCCTTTCTAAATTCACCCATTATAGGATTCATTTTTTTATTTTTTTTTACAACTTAAGGCAAATAGCCCTAAAAAGATCACTTTATGTCGCCTATACTGCCAGCTAAACATGGCAGTAAATATATCTGCCTTCTGCTCTGTTTTCCATCACTGGCTCTGACTCTCAGTTTGCTTGTTTCTCTGGTTAAATATGGTCTAATGTTAACTTTCAGGGAATGGATCAAACATGAAGTCGTTCATGGGGGTTATGGTCATATATTCACAGCACATAAAGACTGAGTTATTTATTTGTAACGACAAGTTACAAAAAGATACCCTCAAACTACAACATATTTTTCTACCTCTCATATTCAGGACTTGATAATGTTCTGGGGACCTGATGCGGCCCCCGGGCCACTTGTTGATGATCACCACTCTAGCACACAGTTTGGTACGTACCTCAAAAATGTTTGCTCTTGGTGTACAGTTCAGTTTGGTTTAATAACTTGTCCACTGAAGTCCTTTTAATCTTTTTTATTCTTTTCCATTCTGAGGCATTTTGAGTTTGTTTTTTCAACAAAATCAAGGGATAAGGGGGGGAAAAGCTGTTCATCCCTAAACAAATTGTCCATTTTGCTTTTATGCAAAAAAAAAGACATTCCCATGAACATCCGTGCTGCAGTTTATAACAATTTTAAAAATATATAAAAGCTTTTCATCTTCAGGGATTATCTGTTTTATTTAAAGTTAAATGTCGGTATCAGCAAATACAAAAATGTACTGATTGCTTCACCTTATCATCACTGCATAAGTACATTTAAAAAGCAAGAGTTTCATTCTTTCAAGAGTTAAATGCTGTTTTCTTATTTTACATGTGTTCCTCACACAAATAGACAACACGTTAAAGGCAACAAATTAATTTCCATAAAGTAAAGACTTCCAGCATTTGAAAACAATACTGGTATCAGCAATAATGCGTTCCGAAATATCAGCGTCTCGGTAAAAATCCAGTACTGTGGATCCCTAAATACAACCGTCAAGGTCTGCCCTTTAAGGCTCAATAAGTTCCAGCCGTCACCAAGCCAACTTCAGCAAGGACTTAAAAACACATTACACTTTTTTAAACAAGAAGAGACAAAGTCTGGATGTGCTTTTCGCGGCTGTTTTAGGCAGATGAGGAGGATTTTTCTAGCTGCAAGGGCCAGTATGAGTCAGTAATGGTTTAGTCCTGACTGAAGCATCAGTTAAGTTTCTGAGGAACAAAACAACAAGTTTATGAAGATGAGACCTGAACCAAAAGACATTTCATATTAATAAAAGGAGTTCATATTCATCTGACAGCTTGTATTGTATATCTTAAAAGTAGCCTGGAGCACAACATGGAAAATTAAGGATACTACTCACAGCGTTGAATCATGATGCATCATGATATCGAATCAAACTGAATGATTAACTTAATAATGATCAAACTGAATCATGAGACTAGTGAAGATTCACAGCTCTATAGCACATCTTTAATTAACTGCACTGTGCTGATGAGCTTGGAGTTCAAGTTCCTCCACAGAACCTGACAGATGTTTGTACATCAGTGGATTAAGAAAATGACGTCTTGTTTCTGTATTTATTGCAGCATGACTGATTTCAGGTTTGGAAAATGCTGAACTTTCTTTTTTCTACTCTGACCACAGATTAGAAGAATGTGGGTGCGAGTGTGGGTGCATGTCGGTGCCTCTCCTCTCAGAGCATAAGTGTGGTTTCTTGGCACAACTTTAGCGAGTGATTACTCATCGCAGGAGTTTCTCAGCCCTGCGTGCTGATTCACAGGCTCTAACACAGAGAGGAAAGGGTGAACATGTTTAGAGCATCTAATTTATTTAATCTGGCATTTAATACACAGCTAAAATCACTTAATAAGGCTTAAGAAAATGGCATATCAGCCATATAAATGTACAAATAATGACAAAGAAGGAACATGTGCTTTATAAAATACTAGGATAAAGCATTTCTGAGCCCAGCGTGGCGTTGAGACTTGAAGAATATAATATGAGCCCTGTACCTGGATATGAAGTGATCCCAGATTAAGATTATAAAACTTATCCTGCAAACATTCCTCCTTCTGCTTATCTCTGTTTCGCAATCCTGTAAACTCCTCACCTTTAAAGCCCTCTGCATTCCTTATGTCAGTTTTATCCTCTTTATTCAGCAAAAAAAAATCTTATTTTATTATTCTATTGCATAACTTTGCTCTGCCCCCTCTCTTTCAGCACTTTAATATAATTCTGATCCAATGTAAACCATCCCCTGTATAATCTTTATTATGTTAACATTCAGCTCCTGGTTATCAGAGCAGCCATGTTCTCCATTAACGAGTCAAACAGCGTTTTCTTCTTTAATTAAACAAATCTCACCATTTCTCCTCCAAGCAGGCAACATTACAAGATAGCCTGTGGCTCCTTTCCCTTATGTCATTCCCAATGCTCTCCCAAATTTTCGTAAAGAGTGTAGGAGGTTGACAGTCTTCTTAATTATCAAAAATGAAAAACAATAAGGACCGTCTAGGACTTTTATCTTTATTGAAGTGGTTTGAATAAGTTCCCTTAATTCATATCAAAGTGCATGAGCCTGTTATTGTTGCAATCAATTATTCCTTTGCCATATAAAATAATTAAATATGTAGCAATGCACTGCCATTCAGCATGAAACTATTCATTTAATATTTTGGTCCACACTTTGAAGGCCTAATTCAAACAGACCTTTCAAAAGAAACCTTGTACAGAGTTTAATTAAACTGTCCCTGTGTTGCTCTTCCCCTCCGCCCCATTCCTTATAGCTGATTTAATGAATAACGTGACCACATTAATGGTGCTCATGGTTAGGTTTTAATTGTTTAAGGAGCATATGTGTCTCAGTCATTTATTATAAACACATATTTGCAGTGTTTTGCTGACTGAGTGTGTTCAAACATGGAGTGTGTGTCACAGCTTGCTGTAAAAGTGACACACACACGGTTAAAGCGACCTGCTAATGACTCTGGCTGCTACTGTACACAAACAGAGGGTAAACAGATAACATTACAGCACAGCAGGGAGCCGGCGTGGAGTCCCTCTGGGTTTGTTACTGACAAAGACTTTGGCCGGGCTCCAGACTATATGATAAATATGACAAAAATAATCTTAAAATAATGATTTTCATGGTAGTCACACTTTAGATTTTAACACACTTTAATCTGGGTACAATTGACTTGATGTTTAATGGTAAGAATGTTTGATTATCCATATGTATTCATTGATTGATGTCAAAGTGTTTGTGGGGGGTGTCCGAAAATACAGATACAGCAGTACATTGCTATATTTGTGGTTGAATAATCCATTGATAATTAATTGTGCAAAGCTGTTATTTTAGACCAATAATTTATAGAAGTTTGGGACTTTTGTTTTGTATTGTAGTTCAGCCTTCTGGCCTTTAACCCTCCGTCTCTTTGTAATATTTATTGCTATAATAAAATCAGTGGGACAGACAACAAAACTGATGTTCAAAGGACCCTGCTTTAGTTTTTTTAACACACATAATATTGTGGGGGGTTTTTTTAGCCCAAGACTCCCATCAAAAAAATCACAGGGACTCAGGACCGTCATTGTAAGCAACCTTACAGAGCAACAGACCCCAACATTGTCATGTGAATGCTGCTGATAAATGAATGATTAGATTGCTTTTACAGATTTCTACATGTGCGGTTGTATTTGTTCTTTTATTGGATTTAGTCATAACAATATTAAATATATTGTTCTGTCCTTTGTATAATTGTCCTTCTGCAAATGAGGATAACATCAATATGCCCCTTCTAACAACCACTGTTGCCCATACATGGCCTTCATTATACAAATATGTCACCATGTATATGTTCACTTTAATAGATTGAGCAAGCAGGTAAACACTGAATAACATAATAAAGTGATCATCAACAGGTGGCCCAGGGGCCACATCAGGCCCCCTACAGCTTCTCATGTGGTCCTCGGAGCGCTATTAAATTCTGAAAATATAACTGGGAAATACCTGTTGTGGTTTTAAGGGTATCTTTTTGTCCCTATAAGTGTTTACAGCCCCATAATCAAAATGCCAACTTATCCCAACTGGCTTCATTTGGCTTGCAGCTGGGCGATAGAGACTGATGTCACTTTTAAAGCCTAAGAAACATTCAATTCAATGTTAGGACGGCAACAATTCAGTATTTTGGACACTGATTGTACCAATATTCTGTATTGAAGTCTCAAAGACTCTACAGAACTAAAATTGACCCATTGCTTTCATAGTAACTGTTTATTGTATTTTATTTCTTGGTTAGTGATAATTCTGATGGATGAAAGTGGACACTAAGTAATAATGGCACAAAATATTATGGTACATTGTGAATTTGGTATATATTACAGTCAATATGTGCGGTATTTATGACCAATTTTTATGTTAGAAATAAAGTATCAGCAAAAACTTTGAAATCTGCTGAAACCAATAATCAGCTTTACAGACAGTTATCTGTTGATCTGGATATTGGTCTGATAATATTGCACATCCCTACTATTTAACTAATAATATGTTAATTACAACAATATACTTGTAATATTTCTTTTTACTTTAAAATCCACGCCCTGGGGCTTACATCAACAAAAATTGGCCCTTGTAAAGCTGATGCTCAGTGTCATAAGATAACTAGCTGAAATATCGCCATTACTATTATCAGTGTGCAAATTTCAGTGTAAATGAGTTAGCCTGTTATTTTTGTTGGGTTAAAATCCTCTCCAAAGCACCTGCCATTTGACACACATAATTTCCTTCAGCTGCTTCTTTTCGGTGTTATCAAGTGAGAGTGTCTCGTTTTTTACATCGCAAACGTATCGAATAATCGACTAATCGCTCGGGCTTACATAAGAATCGTTTAAGTTAGCATAAAGTTGGGGATGCTGCTGCGCGTGCACACGCCTCAAATCGAACGTGCGACCGTTAAAAAGCGTCGAATTCAAAATGTCGGACATTTTAAATCTTTATTAAAACAAGCATTTAATGTGTTTAATGTATATCAATGAAAGGTGTCAAACACTTCACATATAAATACGTTTTTTGTTCAAAGATGGAACTTACCGTCATGATAACAGGATCCCGGAGAGGTTTACAAAGACAAGAGGAAAGTTCCGTTATTGCCCGATTTAAAATTCCTTTTAATGTCTGTTTCTTGACCTTCGTTTACAAAGGTTTCACGGATAAAACTTCCCTTTCTCTCGCTCTGGAGTTATGCGAAAAGGCATAAACCCCCGCCATTCATCCCCATGTTAAACTAATCAAGCGAGCCGCCAGCGTCCATGATAGACGAGCCTTTATCCAACCTTGAGGGCAAAGTGCACCAACACGCCACCAAGAATTTCTAAAAAGGCGACTAATCGTGATAAATAAAACTTTTTGATAAGTCGTAACAGACGCTTGAGTCCAGCCTGTTCTGCCTCTGCCTGCTGCTCTCTCTTCACTTCCTGGGCGGATCCGCGAAGATCGTTTGAGAAAACATGCTCATCCTACCAAACCACACGATGCTGGCTTTGAAGCAGCTTTCAGGAGACTAGCGCAGGCTGACGGGCTCCAGAAAGCTCCTCAACAACGTGTGGAGCAGTACAGATCCTCTAAATCAAACCCACGACAAGTTATCAGAAGAAGAAACGCGTGTTGAATGCTCATACAGACGTCTCACTCCGCCTCTTTTCTCGGGGACCAAATCTTTCAAAACACTTGGGGTCACTGATTTGGAAAGTTTGTTAATCCTAACCTTTCACAACAAGTTAAAAGCCCGTATGATTAATGATTGGGCTTAATAACAAAGTGGCACTCCCCCTTTTCCAAAAACTCCTCTTGGTAGCCATTGGTTTCAGTTCAGGAATTTCAACACATGCCCCAGCAGACCACAATTGACAAAGCTCAGTCAGTCTTATGAAATGCCTGCAGGGTGTAGGTGAAGTCTGCAGACACACAAAAACAAGCAGCCGTTAAAAGAGGATTTAACAGGAGGTGGAGATGGTGCAGATACGACCGGGTGCCAAGTGCATAAAGGCTTCACGATTATTGGCAGGATGTGTGTGAACTGTGCACAAACTGCCGGGTTGTTTAGTCAATATGTAACGAGAGATAGCATCATTGAAATGGACCCAGCTCCAGTGAACTTGTGTTGAACCATAAGAGCTGCAAGGTTATTGTTGTCTTTTACAAACACTCGCGATAGCAGAGAAATCAAACGCTACCTCACCAACTATGAAACGGGGATTTCCTCATACAGCCTCACTGTATGGCCTACATTAAGACAACATGTTTTACAGGTAAAAACCTGCAGTATCACATACCTGCATTTGCTCTGATCTGTAGTGATTACCTTTCCAAGAATTTCCCTCATCAGCCGTGGGGCTGCCACACCGCTGCAAAATAAAACAGAGACAAGAATAATCAATGTGTGATAAAGTCAACAAGAGGTGTGAGGAAAAAGTGGTTAAGCATTAACATACTGTGTATGTATAAACCACCGAGCATAAGCTACAACTACAGGAGAATGTGATAATTTAGAGGACAAAGTTACATAACTCAGGGCACCTATCACAACATATTTAATTTCCTGTCACTATTTTTTGTTTTTATGTCCCCAGGCCTGTTTTGAAGAGACGCACATGGAAGCGAGGGTCATCTGCTCAGGGTTCTTTTTTAATGTTTGGTTAGACTGTTAAGGGTCTTAACATGCTCAAAAAAGGCATGAAGGTGGCATGTACATCAGGCCTAATTGAAAAATCTTATACTTTGTAGGTCAAGAGTGTGCAAAATGGCTTTGAAGTTATCACAAGTACTGCCCCAGGATACACTTTTTCATCAGAAGATGAAGCTTAGTACTCATATATATCACACATTCTGTGTGAGATTTAAAAAAAATCTTTGACTTCATGCTAAATTCCAGCTGAAGATGACTTTAAGCTTTACAATCTGAAAGGACTTTCCAAGTGGAGTTTTAACAAACTGCATTATTTTGTGATGAATTATTTGGCCTTCTGCATAAAGAGCTGCAGTTCCTCAAATATCCACTAGAGGCTTTCTCCAAAAGTGAGTCAATCCCAATAGACTCTCATTTAAAAATGTTGAAATTCACAGCAGCAATAATCATAAATATAGCCTGGTATGAAGAACGTTCTTTGAGCTCTACTACTTTTTCCTGATAGAAACTGCAAAGAGAATCATTTGATCAGGTTCAAACCAGTGGAACCATTTTTTGGTCAAATTTGTCTCCTTGGAGTCATATTTGACGAAAAGGTATAGAGCCTTTCTTTAAACCTGTATTGTAAAACTGGGCCCCAGCCAGCCTACCTGTAATGAGGTGGAGGAGTGAGCCCTGGATAGATACCCACTGCCGCTGTAGTGCCAGTCTCTATCAGTGTCTCCTCCGTCGTCCCACTCTCTGGAGGGATGCTTGCTGAGGGAGTGGCTGGAGGAGCAGCGACACACTCATGTCAGCAGGTCTGATTGGAAAGAAGGGATCATTTCAAACATCTACTATGCCCGATAAAACTTTGAAGACTCTGACCTGGCTGGTTTAAAGAGCTCCTGTCTCCTCGGAGGCTGCTGGCTCTGAGTCCGCCCGACGTAGCCCTGTCCGTCCCTCTGAGGGATCATTTTGACCTTGGGCACGTCTGCCATCATGACATACTCTTCCCTGGACCTCCCCGTGGACCCTGCTGACATCTGACCTGACTCAGACGACTCCATGGAGCTCTGGGAGGAGGTGTACCTCTGCATCTGAATCTGAGGTGAAGGAGAAGGGCTTCGTATATGGCGAGATGGACCACCATCCCCACAACTGTTTCTACCATTCCCTGACCGAAAGCCGCCTGGCCTCTGGGGCGTCTTCAAAGTGACAGAAACCGCTCGGCCTCCACTTGAGGTCGGTCTGCTGGGCGAGGCAGCTCGGGAGGACGAGGAGCTGCGGTGAGAACGAGGCGATTTCTGCATGGAAGGCGGTGAGCGACTGGGCTCTGGTCTTGAGTCTTGGTATGTTTGTTTCTTCTGAAGGGAATGGTTGGACTCTCCAGCTGTAGCGGTCCTGAGGATTGAGTATCCTGGTGGATCGGTCTGTCCTTTCCTTACTGGAGAAGGGTTCCGGCTAGGGTAACTCCTGCTGTTAAAGGAGGTGCCGATTTCTGATGTCCGCTGTATGCGCTGTTCAGGAGCATCGTAGCTTTTCCTTGATGGCCAAGAGTTATGACTATGAGGACTGATTTCAGAGTTATGCAGCATCGACTGAGAAGGAGCTTCATAGCTTTTTCTTGAGGGTGAGGCAGTGCGTCTCTCCTGACTGCCGGCACATAGTGAAACTCTGGTGTCTGTTCTTCTGAGCTGATGTTGAGTCGATGATTCATAGCTCCTCCTTCCAGGAGAAGAACTACGACTGTCACGACCTCGACTACCAAAGACTGGGTTTGATTCAGTCTTACGAAGCACAGGTGGACTTCTGTTGTATCCTTGCCTGGCTGGAGTGATGGTGGTGGCCTCATCTTCTTCTTCCTCATCATTTACTCCATTCCTGGCTGATCGGTTGCGATGCTGAGCCTGGCTTTCAATGTCATAGCCTTCCCTTATTGGAGAGCCACATCGTCCTAAGTGACCACATCCACTTAGAGAGAAAGTTGACTCAGACTTACGAAGAGGAGATTGGCTAAACGAGGTAAAGTTCCTCCTTGGTGGGCTGCCATTGGGGCTTGTTGAGGTTCTCCTAGATGGTAATGAGGAGCGACTATCGTGTCCATGTGCATTAGAAGAACTTATAGTAGAGTCATTTTTGCGAAGGGACATTTGGCTTGAAGGGTTGTAGTCCCTTCTTGAAGGAGAAGAACTTCTGCTTTCACCACCTCTACCACTCAAGGATCCTCTTGCTTCTGATTTTCTCAAGGCACTCCTAAAATCAGAGACAGTGCTGGGCTGGGGTTTGACTGGACTTGTGAGTGATTTAAAGTTTCTTGGAAGCGTTCCTGACCCTAAAACCCTTCCTTGTGCACCTTGTGAAGACCATCTCGAACCTGTCTCCATCCCGCGTGACAAACCCCCTCCATCAAAGTTCCTGTTGCTGAGGGAGGCCGTGGACTCGCTGCATCTGAACGGAGCATTTCCCCTTGAGGGTGAAGAGGAGCGAGATGGCAGAGCAGAGCCTTGCCTTGAAGAATCAAGTCGTCCAGACTGCTGAAAGGGAGAGACGTGAGAAGCAGAGTTCCCTCGAGCTAGTGAACCGCTGAAACCTTTACGACCTGGTGAAACTAGTGATTCTGCGATCTTAAAAGGGGTAGGACTCGGAGAGCGGGGGCCGACTTGTGCTTCAACTTCTACTGCGATCTCATAAGGGTCAGGAGGTGGGATCTCCAGCGGCAGGTTATCATTGAAAGACTCCACTATCTGCCTCTCAGAGGCCACACCAAGATTAGGGTTTCTGAAGGGGACAGTGTCTTTGGGCTCGACATGCTTGTTGTTATAGATGGGATGTCCTCTCTCAAAATGGCGGTAAGGAGCAGGCGGGCTGTTGCTTCTGAGAGAACGGGCGCCCGATGCCCTCCCCAGTGAGAAGTACCCGCTCTCACGTTTCTCTTCTTTTAACCCTGAAAGAAAAGAGACGTGACAAAGTGACAGAAAGAGAGACTAGAGCAGGGACAGACAACTTTAGTTACACGAGGGCCACACTGATTATGGCCTCATTGCCAGATGGCCAGATTGTTGCAGTTATTAAGAAACTGCCCCACAGTGCATACTTATATTTAGGATTTTTTTTTTTAAATGGAAGTCACCAATTCTTCCTTAACATACATTATGGATAAAAGAAGTCCTTAATTTTGATAAACTACAAAAGATTGGATGTGTTTTTGAGGGGCTCCCTTAGGAAATTTTATTAGATGTGGGATCCCTTTTTGTGTATATCTGTGAGCTGGACCTCCCAGTTATTCTCAAGTGACCCACTAGACACCTTAGTGGTACCAATTCTGGCACGACGGATCCCAGACTGACCAGCAGTAATTTTATTTATTTATTATTTTATTTAGTTATTTATTCTCTGTCTTGGCTCCCTAGACTGTAATAGACTGTAATATTCATCCTGTCCTTTCTCTTTTTATTTGGTCTTGTATTATCTTCATCTTGTTACTGTGATGTTTATCTGTTCTACCTGAAAATATCAATAAACAGATTGTGGGAGAAAAGGATGTTTTTTTAATCAGTATTTGTATTTTTTAATTCAAATGTAAGAAGTACTACCCAATGATTATGACCTACAAGCAAATTTAAGCCTCTGATTATTAAAGTATAACAAACATACCTATGTATTGTTTTTTCAAACACATAAAAAGGAATTTCACAGAAACAAGTATAGCTGCTGATCTTGGAAATATGTTTCTTTGCTATTTTGCTATTTTGATTGTTTTCATGGGAGTTTTGCCATGTTTTCCTGATCCATATAAATCATTTGATATTCCAAATTGACTTGCAGGCTGCATTGAGGACATGAGGGGTGGCATGTGGCCACTAGGCCACAAGTTGGCCACCCCTGAACTAGAAGCAGAGGAAATTAGAAACACTGGTTGAAGTTCACCACGAGCAGCTACCAGAGGTTTACTGACACAAACTGATATTGCATTACTGATAATTGCTCTGGGACACCTCAGCTGGTGACATCCCATGGTTCTGCCAGGTAAGAAACACCTTTGGGTGAAACAGGATATCAATTGGTCAAGTGCTTAAAGTCATAGATGTACTGGAGGATGCGTCTACCTTTGCACAAAGCTTCACCTGTGTTCAAGTCAGAGATCGACCCTGCATCCTATGTGTCTACTGTAAGTCATAAATTCCCCAAACGTCCACATTTGTTTCCTAAAACGTGAAATATCAGATTAACCCAACAGTCCGTCATGTACCTGAGTGTCTGGTGAATCCGTCCCTGCTCTGAGGTTCATCCATCCAGGCCCGAGGGCTGGCCCGATGGCGTGGAGGGTCCAGCCGAGTCATTGTGAGTTTTGTTGGGCGCCGATGGATTGGTAGGTACTCGTCCTCTGCGCTCACAGAGCTGCTGAACTCGTGGTAGTCACGGCAGCTAAATGGAGGAGGAGGTGGGGGAAGAATGAGGGCAGAAGATATCAAATCAGCACTAGCCTGAGAATTCCTGCAGTGTGTGTTTCTCCAGTGTTTTAGGTCTATCTTCATGACTGCACAAGTGTTGGAAAAACGTTCAGAATAAAATACACAAGTCAAGGCATCTGTGTTGGCCCTGGTATCTGTTCCAGTATTTTTTGGTATTTGTATTATATATGGTACAAGTACTGATACTGGTGTTGTTGTTTTAATAGTCAGTTTAGATGTTGTAGTGTTTTATTGTCTGTACCTATATTTGTTTTGGCATTGCTATCGGTATTTACACAGATAAAGGCTTCTATATCAGTCTTATTGGGGTTTTGTTACAGATTTTGGCATCAGTTCTTTTACTGTTTTTGTAACGGTGTGGGAAGGGGCAGTTGTGTCAGTTTTGATCTAGCAGTTTGTATCAGTGCTTTGAGGAAATTAATGTATTATTAAGTATTTGTTATGTATTTGTGTCAGTTCTGGCTTTGGTATCATACTGGTTTTGGTATTTTATCATAGGAGTGATGTTATTGATGTATGTATTGTATTCGTATTGGTATAGGTGGACATTTGGCAGAGCGTTCCTTTATATTAAACCTGGAACCCCCCAAACTGAAGATCTGCTTGGATGTTCTTGCATAAGTATTCCTGGGTTTACAGAAAATGGTCTGAAAAAGAGAAAATGTCCAGCAGGGGGCAGTTTAAAATGCCTTGTGAATAGAAGAATAGAATAGAAGAATGTTTAGAGTGTTTGGAGATGATGGAAAGAAAACCAAGAACTGTAGAGGACCATTAGTGAACACACAACCAGTGTTCATTTTGTTGACTTATTATTTTCGTCATGCTTTTCATCAACAACCTTTTTTCCCCTGATGAAAACTAGACAGTAACTAATAAAAACAAGTGCACATGGACAAAAACTCAAACTAAATTAACTGAAATTTTCATCAACAAATAAAAACTAGACTAAAATGTTTGACAGAGACTTAATCCAATCAGACCTAATTTGGTCATGTAGAAAGTAGGGACAAGTTAGGAATATATCCAATCACAGCTACTTTGGTTGTGTGGAAAGGTTGGATGAGTTAAGAGGGACATCCAATCACAGCTGCCTTAGCTTGGTGGTGGTGGGATAAGTTGTGGAGCGATCCAATCAGAGCTCCTCTCTTTATGAATTGATATATTCATGTAGAGCAGGTTCACTGTTTGTTGTCAGTTGTGGTATTGTAACTAAGATGCTCTGCCAGGTAGCCTAAATAACGGTGACTGCATTTCACACAAAAGTTCAATTTGTTTCTGTTCATTTATACATTCAGCCTTTACTAGCATTCAGTAAAGGGTTATTAGATGTTTGATTTTATCCAAGTGTGAAACATGACTTCAGAAATTCAAGGAAACATAAAAATGCCTTACCCTTTACACTTCATATTTTAGTCGACTACATTTACAGTAGATTTCATCGACTAAAACTAGACTAAAATTAAAACAGTTAAGATGACTAAACTATGACTAAAACTAAGATATTTTTGTCAAAAGACTATAACTAAAACTAAATTAAAAAGTGCTGTCAGAATTAACTCTGCACACAAAACTTCCAGTCTTGAAGGAGATGGTCCACAGCAGCAGAAGACCACACCAGGTGCCACTCCTGTTGGCTAAGAGCACAAACTGAGGGTCTGACTCTCTAAACCTGGACCACAGGAGACTGTAAAAGTGTCTCCTGGTCTGATGAGTCTGGATCTCTGCTCCACATTCAGATGTAGGCTCAGAGTTTGGTGTGAACATCATAAAGCATGGATCCATCCTGCCTTGGATCAGCGGT
Organism: Cetoscarus ocellatus; assembly: GCA_037902135.1. Taxonomy (NCBI): domain Eukaryota; kingdom Metazoa; phylum Chordata; class Actinopteri; order Labriformes; family Labridae; genus Cetoscarus; species Cetoscarus ocellatus. The sequence continues at coordinate 19,458 of JBAMNC010001179.1, forward strand.
TCAGGCTGCTGCTGGTGGTGTGATGCTATCATGGAGATGTGGACTAACATCTCTGAGGGATGTTTCAGCAGCTTACAGAATTAAGGCAGGTCTGAAGGCTAAAGGGGTCCAACCTGGTAGTGTACTTTAGTACTGGTGTTGATATCAGTATCTGTATTGTGAGTGTCTGATCAGTTTTTTTGTTGGAAGCTTCAGTACCAGAATCTGGTTTTGGTATCATATTGGTACCATTATTGGAATAGGTTGTGTACTAAAGTCTGTATTGGTTTGTTATTAGTAACCTGTACTCATTTGGGTGAAAGTATTAGCACTGGTTTTAGTATCAGAAATATATATATATAAATCAGAAATGAATCACAATCAGGCACCAAAACCTTCTTATGCTCTTTGAGTTCAGAGATCATGTCAAACAGAGAAAGTCAGCGTCAAAACAAATGACTGCACACCTCAATAACCATCTTTATAAATAATTATAACACTGTGCTGCCCTCTCCAACACTAATATCACCCCCTGAGGTCAAAGTTTCCACCCTCCATTGTTCCTAAATGACTCATAATCACCACAGAAAGCCTACCTGTCAGTGCTGTCGTCGTCGTCTCCGTCACAGATGTAAAGCTCACAGTCCGGGCTCAGGATGCACAAAGAGTTCTCCTCATAACCCACACGGCCTCCATTCGCATCACAGACACTGCTCACCACAGACAGGCCGTCAGAATCCTCCTGATTGGATGACAGGGTGAGACACGGGCCAATCAGACGTCCCCATGACACTTCGGGTCACAGAGGGCAAAGACTGCATGTCCAGAGATGACCCAGAATGTGGTCTCAAACCTGCTGATGGTGTTATTCTCTTCACATTAGTTTCTTTTGAAGTAAATATTGTCTTCAGAGTAATAAAGTACATTCATTAAAGCTCTAAATCCTCCGGTCTGGCTCCATGTCCTCGTCCTCTGTCCTCTCCTGACACACACACACACTGCTATTCGATTAGGGCGACACCTCTGTAACTCGACCTGCCTCGTGGCTTTTCCTCATTAATTTTTCACACTTCATTTTCTTGCAATCTCAAAATAGACAGTCCTGTTCCTGAAAAAGTCCACAAAGCCTCAGAGTTACACTCTACCTTACTGACAGGACAGACATGTCTCAGACTGTGTGGGGAAATAAAAGCAGATCACACTCAGACTTTGAAAATGTTAAAAACTTGAAAATCACTCAGATGGAGTTGAAATGGCGTTGGTCTATGACAGGGGTCCAATCTACGGCCTGTGGGACAAAGACAGGGTATGGGCCTTTTTTAATTAGCCTGCAGCAAATTCTAAAAATGAGGTGAGCTCTGGCCCATATCATCGTCTGCAGATGCTTTATTTAAAGACATTTTATGGCCTTTGTTGAAAGAGACAGTGCATGGACTTGGTAGATAGCAGGAGAAGACGGCAGTAAATGGGCCACCTGCATGAGACCAGAGCCTCATGATCATAAATCATCACCATAAATCGAGAATCAAAGTACTCGTGTGTATGGATTACTCCTCAGTCATTAAAAAATCAAACCATACCAGCTAACACACACAACGTTTAGGAAATCTGACAACTCTTTAGTCCCTCAGGCCATCAGACTGTACAGCTCCTCACTCGGTCGGCAAGGAGCAGCAGCCTGTAGCCATATTTTAATTTTTATTTATGTTTCGATTTGCAAATTGTTTTTTTACTTTTTTTGTGTGCTTTTTTACCCTGTGTGCTTGCAGTGCGGCTGGAATCCTAATTTGCTGAGGGAGTATTCCCGAGAGATTAATAAAGCTTTATCTAATCTAACCTAATCTAACCTAACCTAATCTAATTGAATCTAATCTAACCTAATCTAACCTAATCTAATCTAACCTAATCTAATTGAATCTAATCTAACCTAATCTAACCTAATCTAATCTAACCTAATCTAATCTAATCTAACCTAATCTAATCTAATCTAATCTAATCTAATTGAATCTAATCTAACCTAATCTAATCTAACCTAATCTAATTGAATCTAATCTAACCTAATCTAACCTAATCTAATCTAACCTAATCTAATCTAATCTAACCTAATCTAATCTAATCTAATCTAATCTAATTGAATCTAATCTAACCTAATCTAATCTAACCTAATCTAATCTAATCTAACCTAATCTAATCTAACCTAATCTAATCTAATCTAACCTAATCTAATCTAATCTAATCTAATCTAATTGAATCTAATCTAACCTAATCTAATCTAATCTAACCTAATCTAACCTAATCTAATCTAATCTAATCTAATCTAATCTAATCTAATCTAATCTACTCCAATCTTGAAACTATGTATTTATATTTAAAATACCGGTTTCAGATAAATGCCTGAAATTTTGTTTGCAATGAACACAAACTAATTTTAATGCTTAAATGAAAATAATTAAATTCATCTGATGTTGTCTGGAATTTTAAAACAATGTTGAAAATGTCGCCGCTGATCTGCTGACAAGGACTTCAGAAATGGAGGGGGACCGAACCGTCAGCATTTCTGATTGTTTTAAATAATCAGTAATTCATACCTGCTGCTGCAGCCATGAGGATCAACCTGATCAGGTCAATTATTCTAGAGGAAATTCTTAGAGAAGAGCTCACAGCGTGATGTTACACACTGGAGTTCAAAGTTTAACTTCATCGTGTAGTTCATTAGTAGCTTAATAACAACTTTTTACTCCTGTTGAATAAGTTTAAAAAATCATGAAAACTAGGTTTGTTCATCTAGATGATCACAAAGAACAGAACATGTAAGTTTAATAATCTTTTAATAGTCCTTACTGTGTCATCAGTACTGATCTGAAACAGTGATAATCCCACAGGCTTTTATTGTGTCTACTTTCGATGGCTCCAGCTCGATGCTAACCTCCACGCCAGCCTACAAAAAGAAGTGACTGGGCCTCCAGCTGAAGATCACAGCTGAAAATAAAATCTCATACTGTCCTGATGATCATGGATACAGAATGAGACGTCTCAGTGCTTCACTGTACAGATAAATTCTCGTCCTTTTTGAGTGAGTAACCTCAGAGTCTTAGATTACAAGTGATTCCCAAGAGGAGATAAAATGATCCAGCTTCATTCATTTATAATAAGAGACGGCGCTGCTGCTCTGCTGCTCTCTGCTTCACCTCAAACCCTCTGTTTCTACGACTGTCTGTAAACTCACATGCAGCAGTGACTGAATGAACTGTCAGGTTAGAGCCTTTACATGTTCTAATCACCAAAGAAGCCCCTGCTTTTGGATCAAATGAAAAGGTCTCAGACAAAAGCTCAATAACAGCTTTGTAAATTTAACTGTGTAATTTTGTCAATTATTTTGCAGGATGGTGAAGGTTAAGTCAAGCCTTGCAGCAGCAGCTCGTTCTTCTTCCACTGACTTTACATTCATCCAAAATGTTTGGAGGAGTGAAGGAGGTGCAATATATTTGTAATATTTATTCATAAGAAAGGAATTTCCATTCATGGTAATTAAAAATATAAAATTATCAAGAGCAAGGTGTAATAACACTTAAAGAACTCAATTTTATGGAAACATGAGAGGACCAGGTGTTGACCCTTGTGGAACACCATTTCTAATTAGACTGTCAGACTTTCTGCTTCACCTTTAAATAGGTGTTTAAAAAAAGACAGTCTTTATTATTTTAATAATTAGACTATCAAAATGTTGAGATGTTAATGCAACTGAGCAACTGTGTAGGAGTTTGTTTGCAATTTTTGATCATTACAATGTCAAATCACGAAATATTGGGTGTTAATAACTCATGTCTTGTTGCCTTGGAATTTAATAAAGATCAGTACTTTTTGAATTTACAGATTCAACAAATAAATAAAAAAGGATAATGTTTGAGAATATTAAATAAATCTTAATTACTGGATCTGTTGCCCCGCCCTACCTCTCTCACCTTGCTGCTGGAGTCCCTCTCCTCCTCCTGGGATGGTATCGGTGTCAGCAGCACTCCTTTCCCCGGTCCAATCCCATTTTCAGTCCCACTCTTCGCCCCCCCTCCGGTCTCGGCCGTGGTTTTCTGGCCCGGTGCGGCCCCCCCGGCGCGCTCCCCTGCTCCGGCGTGCAGGTGCTTTTGGCGAAGGCAGTCGTGGCAGCGGGAGGGGTCGAAGATGTTGGGCTGGAACTTGGGGCAGACGGGCTCATCGGTCGAGACGGGCATGATGGATGGATGCAGAGTCATCTCATCCAGCAGAGGACACTGAGGAGAAATTATCAGTGATGTGAAACAGAATGAAAAATAAATATTTAAGACACTAAACACAAGGAAGCATCAAATAATTTACTGTTTAAGAAAAGCAGAAGGGCTGGGAATATTTTATAGGTACATTTCCAAATAATAATTGATTATAATGTTTAGTAAAAAGACACTTTATGGAAAAAAAACAATAACAGTAAAACGTTAAATGACCAAAAGATAAATAAGTACCAATATAATTGGAATATTGATCATAAAATGTTTTTCAATAAATAAACAGCTCCTCATTGAGACTTAGTGTATCATGCAGATTGTTACCACATCAACAAAAATAGAGGTCCTAAACACCTGATAAAAGTGAACATATTGTTTTTAATAACTAAAAAGTGCAAGTAAAATCCTGTTCATGGTCTCAATTGCACAAACAGTCTCACATCCGTGTATTTTAAGTCATATTATAACAGGAAGTATTTTTTCAGAATATGTATAAAAAGTAAAGAGTTATCAATGTTTTTATCAAGCTCATACTAAAAGTGGTGTCCCACAGGGTCCAATACTTTTACCTCTCCTTTTTCTATTACAAACAAATACCTGCTGCTGTCATTTTTCCTATTATTTGGTTATTTTATATTTGATGTGATTTCTTTAAGCAAAACTGAAAGGTGCACTGTTTTACTTCACAGGGTTCAGTTTTTAGTCCTCTGATGTTTTTCATCTCGGTCATCTCTTAAAACAAGGAAAAATAGCCAAGTATTGGATGTATAAGGCCTCTTTTATGTTGTCGAGGTATCAAACAGACATCAGCATCATCTGATTGTTATAAGAGTCATGGTAAAGCTTAAAATGTCCACTTTGTGACAACCATTTCAGGTGATTTTAATTACAAACCATTTAGCTAAAAATACCACCGATAGCTTTGTTCCTTTTTTCTCAGCCCTACCTCTTTCATTAAACAAGCCCACTACGTGCTGGACGCTGTAGCTGTGACGTTGTGTTATGTGAAGCTATTGTAACTACAGAGCAGCAGCTTCTTCCCACGGAGGAGGAGGATCTTTAATTCCATGCTTCAAGTGAACTGGACCTCAAGGGTGAAGACTAATTAAAGTGAAGAGGATGAAACACAATCCAGAGACAAGCTTCACCTGCAGGTACACCAGACACAAGCTCTGGAATAATCAGGAACAAGCTCTGGAGTAATCAGACACAAGCTCTGGGGTAATCAGGAACAAGCTCTGGAATAATCAGACACAAGCTCTGGAGTAATCAGGAACAAGCTCTGGAATAATCAGACACAAGCTCTGGAATAATCAGGAACGAGCTCTGGAATAATCAGACACAAGCTCTGGAATAATCAGGAACAAGCTCTGGAATAATCAGGAACAAGCTCTGGAATAATCAGACACAAGCTCTGGAATAATCAGGAACAAGCTCTGGAATAATTAGACAGGAGTTCTAGAATAATCAGACACAAGCTCTGGAATAATCATACAGGAGCTCTGGAATACTCAGGAACAAGCTCTGGAATAATTAGGAACAAGCTCTAGAATAATTCGACACAAGCTCTGGAATAATCAGACAGGAGCTCTGGAATAATCAGGAACAAGCTCTGGAATAATCAGACACAAGCTCTGGAGTAATCAGGAACGAGCTCTGGAATAATCAGACACAAGCTCTGGAATAATCAGGAACGAGCTCTGGAATAATCAGACACAAGCTCTGGAATAATCAGGAACAAGCTCTAGAATAATTCGACACAAGCTCTGGAATAATCAGGAACAAGCTCTGGAATAATCAGACACAAGCTCTGGAATAATCAGACACAAGCTCTGGAATAATCAGGAACAAGCTCTAGAATAATTCGACACAAGCTCTGGAATAATCAGGAACAAGCTCTGGAATAATCAGGAACAAGCTCTGGAATAATTAGACACAGGCTCTGGAATAATCAGACAGGAGCTCTGGAATAATCAGGAACAAGCTCTGGAATAATCAGACAGGAGCTCTGGAATAATCAGGAACAAGCTCTGGAATAATCAGACAGGAGTTCCGGAATAATCAGGAACAAGCTCTGGAATAATCAGACAGGAGCTCTGGAATAATCAGGAACAAGCTCTAGAATAATCAGACACAAGCTCTGGAATAATCAGACAGGAGCTCTGGAATAATCAGGAACAAGCTCTGGAATAATCAGACACAAGCTCTGGAATAATCAGGAACAAGCTCTAGAATAATTCGACACAAGCTCTGGAATAATCAGGAACAAGCTCTGGAATAATCAGACACAAGCTCTGGAATAATCAGACACAAGCTCTGGAATAATCAGGAACAAGCTCTGGAATAACTAGACAGGAGTTCTAGAATAATCAGACACAAGCTCTGGAATACTCAGGAACAAGCTCTGGAATAATTAGGAACAAGCTCTAGAATAATTCGACACAAGCTCTGGAATAATCAGACAGGAGCTCTGGAATAATCAGGAACGAGCTCTGGAATAATCAGACACAAGCTCTGGAATAATCAGGAACAAGCTCTAGAATAATTCGACACAAGCTCTGGAATAATCAGGAACAAGCTCTGGAATAATCAGGAACAAGCTCTGGAATAATCAGACACAAGCTCTGGAATAATCAGACAGGAGCTCTGGAATAATCAGGAACAAGCTCTGGAATAATCAGACAGGAGCTCTGGAATAATCAGGAACAAGCTCTGGAATAATCAGACACAAGCTCTGGAATAATCAGGAACAAGCTCTGGAATAATCAGACAGGAGCTCTGGAATAATCAGGAACAAGCTCTGGAATAATCAGACACAAGCTCTGGAATAATCAGACAGGAGCTCTGGAATAATCAGGAACAAGCTCTAGAATAATCAGACACAAGCTCTGGAATAATCAGGAACACGCTCTGGAATAACCATGAACACTCTAAAGGAAGCACAAGGAGAATAAGTAAAGTAATTTAACAATAAAGAGGGGAATATCAGGAATAAAGCCTGTTACCTGAGGACGAAGCTCCTGCTGGCAGCTCCACCTTGGATGTCTCCTCGGGCCCGTGAGGATCATCTGGTCCCTCGGACCCCTTCATGCCTCCTCCTCACATCCTCTCCATCCTCCTGAGCGTCCAATCCTCGGATTGATGTGATTGGCTGATCCAACAAAGAGTGAAACTGAAGCATCCCGTGGGCCATTGTGGCTCTCAGTTACCACAGCAGAGCCCCGGAGCCAACATGGAGCTTCAGCTTCCTCTGTATTAAATATCATGGGGCTTTAGAAAGCGAATGAGCCGCTCACGCTCACAGCAGCTGGCACACGCTGGATCGAGTTTACGTAAATAAATAAAGACGGGAGAGCAGAGGGGACAACGTACAACAGGGACATCAGGACATGGACAGAGCTGAGGCTCAACATGGAGGACAGGGCTGTCACAACACCATGATGTCAAACTCTGGCCTGATTCAGGCAAAAACATAAAGACGTTTATATCAGTATATTCTATATTTATATCAGTTTGATACAACCGCAGCAAAATAAAAGTCCTGCGAACTGAACTGGTCTTTACTCTTGGGCATCCCTCTGATTTATGACCTCTGGGGACTATCTAACTAAAAATCTACAAAAAAACTGCTTTAAAGTCACAGGGCACTGCTGAGGATTAGAGTCTATATGTCAAAAAGGAGCAGAAACACTGATTACATCGCATTATTATTTTTTTAGTGTCCACTTCAGGTTTAAAATGAACCAAATATTGAATGATTTTCAGGACTTTATATGCCACTTTGAATTACATGATGCTGCTTTTTAATGATAATAATAATATGTAATAAGAACACCACCAAACACGAGTTATTTTTTTAATGTTATGAATATTGGAGAGTGGGGCATTGCTGTTGATTTGAGTCTTCATGTCGAAAAGCAGCAGACACACTGATCGTATTTCATCATTAATTTTTGTGGTGTCTGATTAAAAATGTAACACACTCTGGGGACACTAAAGCCAACAAGCAAATTAAAACTGCTAGAAATCATCATGCATTAGTATTTTTTTTTTGCATGAATCTCTCAATTCAGCTTCAAAACTAACAAATCAAAAATGCAGCAGTTTTCAGGATTGTAACTCTTTAAATGCCAGTTTGAATACATGATGCTGCTTGTGAAATCAAAATTTAAATAAATAAAAACACAAATGAGATTAAAAAAATGAACATTAGGGGGTGGGGCAACACTGATTACATCACATTATTCATTTTTGGGATGTCACATTAAATATTTTTCACCCTCTGGGGATCTTCAAGCCAAAAAAAGGACATGCAAAGATTTCCTAAATCTCTCAAACCACCTCAGCATTAAAACTACCAAAGCTGCAGACCTACATGTAAAATGGTGCATGCTGAGATTTTCCCAAATAGCAAATTAAATTAAATGCAGATTCAGCATGTGTAAGGATGCAGAAACATTTCTGCTTTTACTAGTGACGTATTTTTCTTTATCATCTCTCCTCATTAGAGTCTTCTGTTTGTTTTTGCAGGGTGAACTCTGAAGTAACAATTAGCTTGTTGTGAATCAGTTTGCCACAGCACCAGGATGCTGAACTTCAATATAACACTAAAAAATATTAAAACCTGTTAAATACAGGAACAACAAAAGAGTTCCTGTGCAGCTAAAACTGGGAAATTTACTTTCTGTTGGGTTTTTTGCCATTTGTAAGCCTAAACAGAAACAGCCCTGATCAGTTTTTGTTTAGTTGAAGTCACCAAACACCAACAGGTCAGTTTGACCACAGCTGCAGGCGTCCAATCAAACAGCAGCAACAAGAAAATCCACCTTAAGAACAACGACGATCTGCAGGAGGAGTCTGCATCAGCTTTATGAAATATTTTTATTCAGTAAGAAAGTTTATTTAAAAACAAAGTGAAGCTTCAGTCTCTGCAGTCCATCATATCCCTGTCTGTCTGTCTGTCAGTCCTGGTGGTGGACTCGTTTCCCAGAGTTCCTCCGTCTCTGCCACTTGCTGGTCTTCCTGAATCGGTGTTTACCGTCTGCAGCTCCTGCTCTTCTGTCAGTCTGCTGGCCTCGTCCTCCTCCTCCTCCTTCCTGCTTCCCTTTCCTCTTCCTCTTTGAGGTGTAGGTGCTGAGCTGAGCCGTCAGAGAGCGGATCCTGGAGGAAACAGATGGATGTGAGACGGTCTGAAGACCTCAGATGTGACACCTCTGTGTTTCAGAGCACAGAAATGATTTCCTTTGATAGAAGAACAGTTTGAGGCCACAACGCCATGTTTACTTTCTTTTTTGGATTTTTTTTTCCATTTTGTGCCTTTATTGACAGGAGACAAGGACACAGTGGACAGGTTTGTGACGGGCGAGAGAGAGAGTGAGGACTCTGCAGACCGACCACAGGCTGGATCTATACGAGGCGTGTCTGTCTGTTTACTGCTCCACCAAAGCAGCGCCCCGATGTTTACCCTCTAATTTAATACTTGTTAATTTATTCATTCTCTTTAATTAAAGATCATCACCATTATTCCCTTCTGCAGAGAGAAATTCTTACTTTTTGTTCATGATTGGATTTCCTGCTTTTCTCGGCATCGCTTTCCTGTCCTCCTCTTCATCTCCTTTTTCTTCATCCTCGTTCACACCATTAACCTTTAAAGAGCAAAAATCTAAATGTTTAAGAGAGAAACGCCGTCCTGAAGTGTCCCTGCCTTTGAGAGAGTCCACACTGAGCTTTAATTAGTCCTAATGAAATTAGGACTGTTGAAATTATTTGAAATGATTTAAGACAAAGCTGATGATGGATGAAGGTCTCACCTGGTCTCCTGCAGGTCCAAGCAGGTGAGCCCCGCTGAGGTCCAGGTCGCTGATGGTTGTCACGGTGACGGTGTGGTTGGGATGATCGTACTGCACGGACTCGGTGGTGCTGGTGACGGCGTCCTCCAGGTCGTCCTCGGCATCCTCTGAAACAACAGGACAGGTGAGTGAGGGCTCAGGGTCCGAGGGTTTGAGGAGTTTGATGAGGAGACTCACCCAGAGCCTCGGTCCTCTCCTTCAGCATCTTCATGTACTCTTTGTGTCTCTGCAGAGAGGACAGCAGATCAGCTGAAGCTCCAACACATCATTTTAAACCAGTTAAAAGCTTTTAAAGCTGCTGAAGTCGTCCTCACCTCCTCTCTGACCCGGATCTGCTCCTCTTTGATTTTCTTCTTTATTTCGGCCATGGCGGCTTTCCTGCGCTCCACCTTACGTTTGTGGAAACCCGTCAGATATTCTCTGACACGAGGAGGAACAGAGGGAGGAATGTTCAATAACATAATATTCACAATAAAAATTATAATATAGTAATATATTCACAATTCAGTTGATTTATGATATTCTTAAATAACATTTATGTTTTGGAACTGAACACAGGACAAATTTATTGATGTCATTTATGTTGGTTTTAAAACTTATTTTAGCCGTGACAGACAGTGTAGGGACATATAATAACTGCTCTGTTTATCACTTCTTTATCATGTTAAAAAATATATTTATTAAAAGTGAAATTGAGCTTTTTTTTCCTTTAAGAACTGCAAACACTGATATGCTGTCAGAAAATCAACTCCAACTTCTGAAGCTTCCACATTTAATACGTTTTATTATTTATTCTTGAGTCATTTCATTTTATTTTACAAACTATAAACAAGCATACAAAATCTAATTGTAATAAACATAATGTATACCAAATATGACATAATGACATTAAGGACAAACAGCACAGGACAAAACAAAGCAGACGAATGGGATTTCTTACTGTTCAGAAAAAAACAAGTAAAAGAAGGGCATTAAAATTTAAGTATGTAAATAAAAATATTGAACACAATAAATATTGACAGAAATAAACTAATAAATATGAAAAAATGTCAATAAAATAGAGTTAAATAAGAGGGGTTAATAATAAATTTAATCCTACTTTTAATTTAAAATTAAACACAAAAATTATACAAAATGAATGCTGATAATAGAGGCATTGATCTGTCTGAATTTAGGGAATGAGATGATTGATCTGGACGCATTATTCCTCAAATAAATCAAAAATAAAATACATTAATTCTGGGATCGGGACACCTCTATCTCCAAACTATGACCATGTTCTCCGTTTTTGTCCAAACGCTTTAAATTCAGTTCATAAAGTCCCATCATGTTAGTCACTGAATCTCTGCACTCTTTAAAGAGGATTTTATTTTAATAATGTTACTTTAAGGTTTCATATTCTCAGACAAAAACAGCTGAAGTGCAGATAAAAACAGCTGAACTGCAGATAAATATTTAATGTATTAATAAATGACAGACAGCCTTTGATAATAAAAATCTGAGTCAGAGAAACAAACTGATAAATCACTCAGGATTTATGAAAACATTATTTTCTATGAGAAACACGAACTGAGCAGCTGCAGCCTGTCTGTTATCACAGCTTTAGCATCTGAAGCTAACAGGAGCTAACAGGTTAAAAGAGAAATTAAAAGCTTTTAAACTCACTCTCTGTCCTTGTCGTCAAACATCACCACACATTTATTTTCTCTCTTCTTCGCTCCAGGTTTGAATTTCCTCTTCTGACAGGATTTTGGAGGATTTTTAGAGTTTTTCATTTTACACACGTGAGACTGAACACAACGATACTTCCGGTGAGATGTTGAATGACCGACTGGAAACAGGAGCGTAAAGGCAGAACAGTTCCGCCTTAAGCGAACATGACGGTGTCGCTGTAGCGCCCCCTGTGGACAACACAGGAAGCAGCTGATCCTCTGCAGGTCAAAGGTCATCAGTCAGACTCTAAAAAGCCGTTTCTGATGAAACTCTCAGGGCTGGGGTTAAAATAAACGTTTCCTGAGCAGGTGGAGAGTAGTTTCGTTCCTCTGTTTGCTGTTGGAATGAAGTTTGGAGGACAAGAAATGTGAAATCTTGAAGTCACATGGATTAATAACTGTCAGGACTGAATAATAAAAACATCTTTATGACCAAAAACAAATCATCCATCTGATCATTTTTCCTTTGGTGAGCGATGCTGAAGACCTCTGACTGTTTAACTGGACGCAGCGCTGGTGTTGTCGTCTTGGACCCTCGTTATTCAGCAATTTTTTTTTTATTTTTCATTTTTTTATTTTTGAAACATCGCTTTTTTGTTTTCTCTTTTAACCATGAAACAGTTGAACATATACTAGACAATTAAAACAGGAAATAATACTAATAATATGTAATTACAATAATTAGAAAAAAAAAAAAAATGTTATAAGAAGATAAAAATAAATAAATAATAAAACAGTAGTGATATAGGCAAGTGAATTATTAACATGATAAAACGTTGAAACATGAAGAAAATATGAAAAAGACAAAGAGGATATAGAGCTTCAGGTGGCTGCAGCTGTTTAAAAAACACCTTTTCTGGATGACTGTATTAATTTATAAAATACATGTAAAATATTAATAAAATATATTTTAATTAGCTGTTAGTGCTCTTTTAGACTCCATTACAAAGTTGCTGAAACGGGCATGATTTCTCATTAAGCTCATTAAAAATGAAGTTTAAGCACTTTTTTTGTTTAAATCTGTAAATGTTGATACAATAACTTATCAATACCAACGCAGACCTCCGCCAAGCAGCTTCAGTCCACTTTGGCGAAAATGGTCCTATCTGACAATGTAACAGAATCCTTTAAAAAAGTCCTGGATCTGGATGGGGATCCGGATCAGTTCCAAAATCTAATCATTTCATCCTTATCCCATTCCACACATTTCCTGAAAATTTCATCCAAATCCGTCGTTAACTTTCCAAGTTATCTTGAACACAAACAGACAAACAGACAAACAAACAAACAAACCAACGCCAGCAAAAACAAAACCTCCTTGGCGGAGGTAATTAATCAGTCACTCAAACTATATCTCAATAGCACTTTTCATACAAATAAATGCAGTGATTTACAAAGAAAAGGACGAAACAGGAGCTGAGACTGAGCTGAAAAACAAGTTAAGACATAAAATACCAATTAAAGACATCTAAAATAAAGATTAAAACCACTGAAAAATAAAATACTGAAAATTAATTGTTATTAAACAGGAAATAAATAAGAAAGAAAATTGTTAATAAAACACAAAATAAAGACTAAGAAACTAAAACAGGTTAAAAAACATAAAACAGAAGAAGGATTAATTAATTCATTCATTCATTTTCTATACGGACTATCCCTTTCGGGGTTGCGGGGGGCTGGAGCCTATCCCAGCTGTCATTGGGCGAGAGGCAGGGTACACCCTGAACCAGTCGCCAGTCGATTGCAGGGCAACATGTAGAGACAGACAACCACTCACGCTCACACCCATACCTAAGGGCAATTTAGAGTGAACAATTAACCTAATAAGCATGTTTTTTGGTCTGTGGGAGGAAGCCGGAGTGCCCGGAGAGAACCCACGCATGCACGGGAAGAACATGCAAACTTCACACAGAAAGGCCCTGCCGGACCCGGGAATCGAACTGGGGACCTTCTTGCTGTGAGTCACGTGCACTACCTGCTGCGCCACCGTGCCGCCCCAAGAAGGATTAATAAAACAGCTAAAAGACAGAATAAAGCAGTTGGCTTTCATAAATATGAACAGTAGGTGGCGCTCTCAGGCCTTTCAGGTAGACTGTCCCACAGATGAGGAGTTAAAAATGTAAAGTTTAGTTTAGTTTTTACTTCAGGAACATTTAAGGGACCTGAAGACCTGAGGGATCTGCTGGGCTCACATGATGAAAACAAATCAGATAAACAAGAAGGAGCATCAAGAGATTTAAAAACTATCAAGGAACTTAAAATCTGTTCTAAAACTTGCTTTTATTTGTTCCCGGCCCAAAAACAATCTGTCCCCCTGACAATAAGGATAACATGAATGAGGCCCTCTTGGAAAATCAGAGTTGTCCGTCCCTGACAAAAAAAACCCTCCGGTGATCAGGAGGAGACAAATACTGTTTTCAGTTTGACTCATTTGTCCAGAAGAAAATCAGAATAATTATAAAAAGGAGCTCAAAAGCATCACATTTATCAAACTGTTCACATTAATCAGGTTAATTGAACCTTTTGGTGGTGTTAATTTTGTTGACTAATTATTTCCATCAACATTTTTTCCCCTGACGAAAACTAGACAGTGACTCATAAAAACAAGTGCACATGGACTAAAACTAAATTAACTGACATTTTCATCAACAAATAAAAACTAGAGGAAAATGTTTCACATTCAATAAAGGGTTATTAAATGTTTGATTTTATCCAAGAGTAAAACATGACTTCAGAAATTCAAGGAAACATAAAAAATGCCTTACCCTTTACACTTCATATTTTAGTCGACTACATTTACAGCAGATTTCATCGACTAAAACTAGACTGAAATTAAAATAGTTTAGTTGACTAAATTATGACTAAAACTAAAAAATATTTTAGGCAAAAGACTAAAACTAAATTAAAAAGTGCTGTCACAGTTCACACTGCCTTTTAGAGCCAAAGATCTCTCAAACTGGAGGATTTTTGTCTCTTTTATTGATCATTAAATCACACACTCAGACCGACCTGAAGCAGAGAATAACAGAGTCCAGACTTTTTTATCCGTCATGTTTATTACAAAAACAAACATTCATTTACACTGAAAACACCACGAGGGAAAAACAACAGACTGTAATGTAACATCATTCAAACGGTGCAGAAACTGAGTTTAATCTGAAACTTAACCAGCCGGTGAACTTAATCTGAAATATTCAAGAGTTTAAGGCGAGACCAGCGTTATTATTGATGCACTACGTTTATGAAGAAGAGTTCAAAGGTCAGGCAGGAGGGCGATAAGTGCAGGAGGAGGATTTTTATTAGCATTTTAACAAAAGAGTCTAAATGTAAGAATTCAGTTCAGCATTTTTTAAATAAGAAATCAAACCTTTAAATTCTTTTAGACTTTCATAACTCTCATCATGTTGACTTTTTTTTCTGATGACAAACCTCCCTCTCCTCTTCATGCCCGACCCTAACACAGAAGACATCTCTAAATTCTTAACTTCCTAATTTTTCTGCCTGCTTGTATTTAAAAAAGCAATAAAATTTCACTGTGTACAAAACAACAATCTAAATCTGATGCGATAGTTTCCTCTTTAGTAAAACTTCTGTCGTCGCTGCTTTTACACAAATAAAGCCAAAACTTCACTGTAACCCCCGACCCCCCAAAAAACAGCATTTATATTAAAATGGCAACAAAAAAACATTAAATAAAAACCAGAGCACAGAAACAGGAATGCTTGAATCGCTGAATCAGGTCAACAATTAAAATGAAAGCAGAGCAGACGAAGGATTGACAAACAGACGAGGACATAATAAAGATGTTTTCACATTAACGAAGGCCATTTTACCATCAGCTTTACATCTCGTGAGGCCGTTCCTTCCTAAAAACTCCTTATTCTCATAAGTCTGCCTCTAACTGAAGCCGTGAGCTGAAAGGAGGTGAACGTGAACATTCAGCAGGGATCGTTTTTCTTTATTTGACTTCTTCAATCAGTCGGAAGCTGCACTTTTGATTTGTAACTTTAAAAACCTCCTCAGAGCTGCAGCGGAGGTTTGAGAGTTCAAAAATAAATTTATTTGTTGGAATAGAGACAAAAAAACCTTAAATTAATTATTCTGAAGTGCGTCCAAAGCTGCAGCTGAAGGCGTCCCTGCTGAGTCAGCGTTTATGTACAAACTATTTACAATCACATTAAGACCAAAGTTTATCATCATGTGGGCTGTTAGGTCGTCAGAATGTTTGATACTTTAACACTTCAAATGTTTGGAGCCGACATTTATTCATTTATCACTCAGATGACAATCTGTGGCGCTGTCATGAAGCCAAAGGCCAACACCTCTGAGGAAGAAGGAGAGGTGTACCTAATAAAGTGGCCGGTTTATTTCAAGTCCATCTGTGCAACACGCCATAAAAGTGACTGAAGAGGGCAGAAGGTGTCAGCAGGAACCTCAAGAACACAGATGAAGGGGTTTAAATATTTTTATGAACAAAAACAGACTCCAGATATCTTTAGTTTACCTTTAAATCATTTTTCCTGACACTGCGGCGATTGATGGTGGATTTTAATAACGAGTTGCACTCAAACTTGCGACTAGAGAGGTGTACCTAATAAAGTGGCTACTGCGTGTAGATTTAGCTGTCTTTAGACAAACTTAAATCATTTTGCATAAAAAGTACCACAGTATAAATCATTTTGACAACCTTCGTATCAGTTCACGTATTAATATTGATTGATTTTCACCAGTTTATGTTTAAATTTTCGATTCTAGCGTCACAACAATCACCGTGTTCATTTGTTTTAGAAGCTCAAAAGCTCATGATTGGCTGCTTTCCTTCGTTTGTTCTCCTAAAATCCACTCCTCTCTGTTTGTGTGAGCATGTCTGCAGCAGAGAGTAAAAAAAGCCTCCTGCTGACATTTAAAGTCGAAATAAATCAGCAGTGCGGTGTTTTATTTGAATAAAGCAGCTCTGGTCGATGCATCACATCATTTTTTAATTCTGGACCTAGTGTGGGGTGATGAAGTAGAATATTTCCCCTCTGTACTTCCCTATCATTGCACAGAGTGTGAGGTAGATAAGACACTGGTCAGCGCTGTTGTCTGTGGGGCCCTCGGCCCTGGGCCCTCGTTAAAGCCCTCTTAATGAAGCTCTGGGGTTAACGGGCTGTCACTGGAGCTGCTGCGTGTCCAGAATGATTGTACGTCTACAGCTGAAGACGCTCGGCTGCACCCAGCTGAATACCATGGTCCCTCTTCCCTGATTTCTCCTCTTTCTCACTGTTTAAATTAAGTTCCATCAGTGACCAGTAGGTGGCGTGATTGTGCTGCAATAATTCGGTGAGTATTAAAGGTGCAGAGAGGCTGTTAGATTCAGAGTGTGGAGTAAAGACAGAGTTATGAGCTGAGATTTGACCTCCTCACAGACTAACGAGGAGCTGGCGGCGCTGTGAGAGCTCCATTTTACTGAATCACCGTGTTCAGGACGCGGCGATGGTGGTGCCGCCGCTCAGCCGCAGCAAGATCTGCTGACAGTCCTGCAGCGAGCGCCGGTCCCCCACGCGCTCCAGGGTGCGTTTGGCCTCGGCCAGCAGGCGTGCTCGGTGCCCGGGCGGGGTCAGCAGCGGGAGGGGGAGGTGACGGCACGCCAGCAGGATGGCGTGGGCCCTCTCTCGCTCGCCCACGATGCACTCGCCCTCTGCAGGAGAGAGAGAGAGTGAAGAAGATTAAAGTCTGAATCCTGAACTTTTCAGCTCACAGCCCTGAAGATCAGCCGAGGACGCCGCCGTCTGGAGGAGGTGAGGCTTAAAACGGGGGGTGTTGGTTTGGCGGATCAGGTGTGACCCACACTCAGGCTTCTGTGGCCCGGGTTCAAGTCCAGCCTGTGGACAGAGTCCTCCCCCACTCTCTCTCCCCCTTCACAAGACTATCCACCGTGTCTATTTCTCCTGTCAATAAAGGCACAAAATGCCTGAAAAGTAATCAATAAAAACCTTAAACTCAGCTGATACCTTTGGATCTATCATGAATAACTTCTACATCAGGGGCGGGCAACTCCGATTACCAAGAGGGCCGCACTGTTACACACTGTCATCACTCTCAACCAGGAAAAAAAACATGGAAATAAACAAAAAATAGTAAATATAAAGCTTCAAAAAAGGATTATACCAACATTAACGTATTTGAACTCAAACCCCATTAAAAAAATCACAATTTAATGAGCATGACACATAACTAAAGCCAATTTAAGCTTCTCTTTGATGCAATAAAAGAATGAATGTTCGTCCGTTTTTAAAGCACAAATACATCACCTTTAACACAGATTACAAAAATACATTTTACTAATGCTTTATATATTATTTTAATGCCTCTTAAAATGTATTTAGAGGTACAAACACAGCAAAGTAAGTTATTTAATGGCTTGTAAAAAAACAAAGCATGTATCAGCGATCTCAGGGTAGTTAAAATATTCGATCCTAATGTGTGCATTATGTAGCACTGGTTACTCGTGATGGATCATATTTAGCTGTTGTTGTGTTTTCTTCTTCTTTTTTTTTTTTTTTGAGGGAAATGATTGGTGGGCCACACTGAGTGTCCCGGGGCCACCAGTTGCCCAGCCCTGTCCACCTATGGTCTGGTTCTTCACGAAGCAGAGCCTGATGCTCACGTTTAATTCCCCCTCGCCCGTTACCTGAGGCGAAGGAGCCGTGCGTCCGGCGGCGGAGGTTGTGCTCCAGCAGCTGGTGCGTCCTGGTGGGGCTCGCCCCGGCCATCAGCCTCACCGTGGTCTCATGGAGGAACACCTGACACCAAAGCATCAGAGATATCAACGTGAGTGATTTCAGCTTCAATAACAGCTTTAACACTTTATTTCCTCTGACGCAGCAGCATCACAGTATCTCAGGTTTGGAGCTTCTGACAAACTCTGAGCAGAGGCCACCCAGGGCTTCTTTGTTTTTTAATAACACATTTTATTGAAGTTTTTACGTTTAAACACTAAACAAAACACAAAACCCCTTCACAATGAGCAGGCAGTGTAGCAAAAGAGAAATAAACAGCATGAATATCTGTGGCTTCACAACATTACACAAATATTTTTATCCATAAAAGGAGTAACATAAAAGGATAATAATAATTCAACAAAATAACAACAATGCTAAAAATAAAGATAATAATGACTGATACATAAAAAATTAAAATAGAATGACTTAATTAAAATAAAAATAAAAATAAAGTTAAATAAAAAGTATAATAATAAAATATCATTAAAAGATAAAAATAATATCAATATACATATACACATACATAAACAAACACACGCGCACATACACACAAATATGAGTATAAAATAAATAATAAAATAAAAAACAAATAATAAAATAAAAAATGAAACAAAATAAAAAATAAAATAAAAAATAAAAACAAAAATAAAAATAAAGTAAATAAATGAATAAACAAAAAGAAACAAATAAAAATTAAAATAAAATAAAATAAAATAAAATAAAAACCATCTGGGTCTGTGTTTTAACCTGGGCTCACCTTATGCTGGGCCTGTCTGTAGCACTGCGTCAGCCTCCTCAGAGCGCTGAGGTCCCTCTGAAAACCAGCCAGCTGAGATCCAGGAGCGGGGCCGGGGTCTCCGTTACTGCCACTCCCACGCTGCCACAAACTGGTCCTCAAGGTCAGGAGAAGGTCACAGACCAGCAGCTCCACCCCCTTGGAGGAGACAGAGAAGAGGAGGACCTCCATCAGGTGATTGAGGAGATGGTCTGAAGGTTTGAGGAGCTCCAGAAATGAACCCATCAGAGATCAGAGCAGCAGCAGCAGGAGCAGATTTAAGGTGAATAAAGTTTAATTAGAGATCACTAGGAGGAGGGGGGGGAGGAGGAGAGGGAGAGAGAGCAGGAGGAGGAGGAGGAAGAGGAGGAGCGGTGTCGGGGTGCGTGCAGATCGGGGAGGCGTCTGTACTGCCCTGCAGACACATTGCAGTCTCAGCTTCACGATCATGCAATGCAACTACAATGCACCACAGCCACCTCCTGCCACCCACACACACACAGACACACACATGCACGCACACACACACACACACACAGCAGCTGGCCCTGACCCCGACGCAGCATGCAGTGTTTGAGAGGAGAGGTCAAAGTTCAGATAACATGAGAACAGACCTTGGTGATAATCAGACGATGCTGTTCCTAATTTAATGTCTTTGATCACTGAGTGTGTTTCATTGGTTCAGATCTGTTAACCTTGCAGTGCAGCTGGATCCTCAGAGTAAACGTCTGTAATCAGGGGATGACTGAGTCAGAAAGTGACGACCTTGTCAGTGTCCTTGAAGGACACAGGGGCAGTAGCTGATAATGTGCAGGCTGTAGCCTCTGGCTGTCCTGATCCATGAATGAGATAATCTGGTGCTGGTTTGGTGGAGTTGGACCAACCAGGGTGGACCCTGTCCCTCCACAGGACTGTCCTCTGTGTCCCTGTCCTGTCCATAAAGGCAGGAACAATAATCAGAAATACTGGTTTACAGGAAGCGTAGCCTGCTGAGGGTTTTTTCCCAGAGTGCACCTGACATCAGACGTCTTTTTGTAAAAATCAGCCCTCTGGCCTTCTTCAGATCCTGCAGAGTGAGCGTGAAACAGTCCAAAGGACACATGCAGCGCTGCAGGCTGAGGCCACACAGGTCTCTGTGGAGGACTGTTGGAGATCCTGAGCTGCAGCCTCATGTCTCTCTTTCTCTCTTTTATTTTTGAACTGAATGAACTGACGTGAACAACAATGACTTGATAAAGATGTGTTAAAAATCAAAGAGCACTCCTTCTTTCCTGCTCTCTCTCTGGCCGGAGCCTCAGGAGGTCTTACCTTGTTGAGGATGTTCCCGGAGGAGGCGAGGGGCACGGAGACGCTGGAGCGCAGGAAGCTGCTGGCTCTGTCGCACTGAGAGAGGCAGGCCACCGCGCCCTCACCCTTCAGGGGGGAGAGACTCATCTGCACGGCCTTACAGAGCAGGAGCACCGCCTTGGGGAGGGGGTGGCTGTGAGGGAGGGCAGAGGGGGTTAGATACTGAGGAGATGGACACACAGCTCTCTTTATTTCTTTGTTTTTTATGCTGTAGAGATCTGCTTTATCGACACACGGGAGAACGACCTTTAACAGAGCAGGTCAGTAACAACACGTCATCTTCATCAAAATATCCTGCTGCACAGCAGACCTCACCGCTATTATTAACTCATGGTGTAGGATGACAAGGCTTCAGGAAAAGATCTAACTGTGAGTTTTCAGGCAGGTATTGTGATTTCAATTTGATTCACGATTTTCTTCAAATCAAGCTTCAGTGTGAGTTCACTATGTTTACAGTATAGACAACAGTCAGGAAATCAATGATCAAAGCACATAACACATTATTCATCATCTAATATTGATGATAAATAATCTGTCTCATTATTTAAGGGATACTCCAACTTCTACTCCTAAACACCGGCTTTGTGTTGTTGACCTGCTTACAGCACTTCAGTAAATGCAAATTGCTGTAAATGTGTAAAATAGTCGACACAGCAGATCCTGGGTCAGTCAGGAGCTTCGGCGATCACATGATTGCGTTGTCTGAAATTGCAATTTTAATCAAAAAAACGCTAATCATTCAGCCCTATCATAGTTACACATAAGAGGAAGAAAAATCCAGAAGAGGAAGAATTTTCTGAAGCTACTTTCAGAGAAAAGCAAAAATATCTAAGAATGAGAAGAGTAACATTTTAATGATGAGGACAAAGCTGAAATTTCAAGAGTAATGTTGAAAACAGTTTTGAGTTGCAGGTCCAACTGCTGAGAGAAAACTCAAAGTGTTGCATCTTTGTCTGTGACTCTTTTCTCCTCATTGAGCATAATGAAAGCTATCTCTTCATTTCTATCATCCTGAATTTCTTCAGTCCCTGGTTTCAGAGGCATGAGCCTGCCGGACTCTGCAGCTCCTCACAAATACAAACCTGTTAAAGACAGAATTATAAATCTGATCTGTCCAGTTTGTTCAGACCGGATCACCTCAGAGGTTAAATCCTGCTTTTTCAGCTCTGACTGCAAACTGGTCTAAAACCTGATCTGTGTTGCCGAGTCAGTGAGGGAGTACTCCATGTCTTTGGATGTTCTAAGGCTGGACGTGGTCCCTCTTTACAGGCTGATCGAGATCTTTCTCTCTGCTCGTGCACGATACTGCAGGACTTTGATAAAACACTGACTTCAGTCTCTTTCTCAGGTCCATTAATGCTGAAGGACTGAGTTTGAGATCATATCGACTGTTTGAAGTGGATTAGCTTGTTCCCCTTGTTCATTGTTATACTCCAGCTGGATACATTAATAAATAACCCTTTTCTGATGGTGTCACACAGACTAAAACAGGCTGTTATTTACTCACTCGATCGTGTGTAAAGCCCTCGGCATCCGCTCGGCTTCTGCCAACAGCGACTTCACCACGACGTCGTTACCCTGCAGCCAATGAACAGCAGCTTTCAGGACCAACGCCCACCAACGGCTCACCGGGTCTCCAACTGGAAGGAAGGACAGGACTGAATTATGGGCTGTTTTTATACATCCAGATGTAAAAATGTCCAGATCTGAGGCTCTAAAGCAGTGGGTCTGGACCCAGTAGTGGGTTGGGGGTTGTTGTGAGAGTGCACTGACAAAAATATGTCAAAAAGTCCAGATAGACAAGCATCCAGATACTCCATTTTACAATGTTTTGTTGGGATGATGAGTAAATTTTAATTGTTTTTGAGATTTAATTGTACTGATCCGGTCATTTCAGGATAACAGCGATGGTTTTGTCCCTGATATTGATTATATAATTTAAAGATAAACTGGTCACACTTTAATGCAGAGTCCACAAATATTCAATAACCTTGCATAAAAAGCATAAATACATGCATAAAATTTAGATGAATTATCATTAATACTTACATACTGAGCCTGGATTTGGCTGGACTGTAACAATCATGACAAACTGAGTTAGAAAGGACGTTCATGATACTTAAAAATATTGATGACTAATCGGGTCCACAGACATACTGAAGAAGTACTGATGTGGATGTGAAGATCATAACTAACTCCTGAATCATTATAACATCTTCATTAAAGCAGTAATTAGTGAAAACATCATGGAGGAGACACTGTATGTATATATATGTGTATTACTGTTATTTAATCATGAATTTATGATGTTTTGTGGACCTTAAACTTAAGTCTGAGGGGGAAACAGACACCGAGCCTTCATTCTAACAACATTTACGACTCTTTGAAACCCTGAAGTTCAGTTAGTTTCTTGCTGTTTCTTAAAAACGACGCACATGGACTCATTCAGCAAGAGCCCTGCAGAGCAGGACGAGGCGGCACAGGCTCTTTCCAAACAGTCAAACAGCTTCACTGTTCATCTGCACAGCTGCACTTCTTTGTGTGTTCCTGATGCACATTTGGTCCATACGCTGCATTTAAGAGTTAGTTTCATGTTTCAATTTCATTTAATTTTATTAATAAAACTGAAATAATTAATTAACTGCCAGAGTCAAAATCCTTGTATGTGTTGCACTTGGCAATAAAAAATGATTCTGAAAAAAAGAAACCAACCAAACTTTACTCATTTTAACCAGAAAGTGGGAACTAAAATGAACATGTGCATGTTTTTAAAGATGCTCTCTTTATAAAACAGGTTTGTTTTGTTCAGTCTCTTTGTTAAATCAGATATTCTGATCCATCTGAGGAACAATACATAACAGATTTGATTAAATATGATTCAGAGTTTGAAAAATGTTGAGGATTTGAGGCTCACTTTCATTAACAGCTGTAGTTAACAGTGACCATTACAGAATAAAATGATTTTCTGGCTGCAGTTTGGTTTAGTATGAAGATTAAACATCATCATCTTTTTTAAGAATAGAATAGGATAAACCTTTATCGGTCAGACACGGGAAATCTGCAGTGCTACTGCAGCAAAGGGGACAGCAATGATGAATAAAAATAGACTAGGTATAAAAAACAGTATGTGCATTATTATTAATATAAAGACTAGAATATAACACTAAAAACTACACTGTAAGAAGTATTTACATTTACAGAGTAGTTGCACATGAGAATATTACATGATGTTGGCAGAATTGCAGTTTATGGAGAGTTACTGGTCCACTGGGAGCAGGGCTGGGACAGTCCTACAGCAGCAGGACTCTCCTTCTTCCATTTCTGTCCTTTTATTTGATTTTAACCACAAAGTTTTGGCTGAAAAAGTGAAGACCCAGTAAAAAGATCCAGACACCAAACTGCCTGCCTGAACAGTTATAAAGCCTCCAGAGACACTGTTCTGGTTAATCTTCAGTCATTTAAACCCTACCCAGACTCATCATCAGATGTGATTCATGCCGTCATTGGCCGGTTTCATACCTGGTGTGGTGGTGTGATTGGGCGTGGCTGAGAAAGGAGGGGGTGGACAGGGAGCGTCCTCGGTGCAGCTGTTCAGTAAAACCAGGAACTCCAGAGCGCTGGAAAACTCCCTGACAGACCAGAGAGAGCAGGTGGTTAGGATTAAATGATCAGTGAATCATTGATCGTGTCAGGACGTCTCCGATGATGGAGCCTCACCCCGAGTCGTTTCTGTGTTTCCCGCTGTCAGAGTCGCTCTGAGGCTGGATCAGGGTGTGCACGGCTCGCTCCAGGAGCTTCCTGCAGAAACAGCGGTGCAGCTGGGCGATGGGGTCGGCTGCAGAGAGAGCAGGACACGCTGGAATCAAACTGATATTACAAAGTGATATTTAATCAATCAATCATTTTGATTTAGACTCAATTTAAGTCTGACTTAGGACTGTAGAACACTTTCAAGGACTTCGACGTGTTTTTAAGCTTTTCTAACACCCTCTAAGGACTGAGAAGTGTTCAGATATGTCTACATATAAAACTGAGATGTTTATTCACTTCCTCTTCAGATCAACCACAGGACTTCATGTAGAAAATACAAACTGCAGCTTCAGCCCTTTACAGTAATTATCACAGGCTTTATTCTGCACACGGTTAAAACAGCTGTTTGTACATTAAAAACTCTCTTTGTTAAGAAAGCAGTAACCTTATACTAAGGTTTATATTTATTTATACCCAGGTCACTCTGCCTTGTTTATACCAAGTTTTTTTTTATTTCGGTCCGATTACCTTATTTATTTGATATAAAATACCTGTGTATAAAGGTATATTATATTTATATCCTTAGTCTCCTTTTCAGTGTGTGTATGTTGTTTACTTCAGTTTCCTGAAACCAGCTGCTGTGATACCACAATTTCCCAGCTTGGGATCAGTAAAATCAATTAATCAATTAATCAGTCAATCTGTCTATCTGTCTGTCTATCTAAATTGTACCTCATAAAAGAGGTTTAAAGAAAGGATAGAATTCATCCCATTTAGCTTGATTGAGTCAAAATAAAACTCTCAACAGTCACTCAACATCATCACAGTTTCAAGCACTTTCTTTGGAGTCCAACCTTTTTCAGACCTTGAAATTTAAACATAACAAACACTGTCCTTAAAACAAAGAATATGTTGATAATTCTAACCATCTTAAACACGCCTCACATGTATGATGCAGTGATAGGTAGACGTGATTTAAGGAAAGGTGAAGGCTTGAGGAGGAGCTAAATCCGGTTTGGTTTGTAGTTCTCGACTTTATGTTTGTTCTCAGATACTGTTCAGATAAACTGGACCAACACAAGACTGTAGTTTAGACTGTAGTTTAGACTGTAGCTTAGACTGTAGTTTAGACTGTAGTTTAGACTGTACTTTAGACTGTAGCTTAGACTGTAGTTTAGACTGTAGTTTAGACTGTAGTTTAGACTGTAGTTTAGACTGTAGTTTAGACTGTAGCTTAGACTGTAGTTTAGACTGTAGTTTAGACTGTACTTTAGACTGTAGCTTAGACTGTAGTTTAGACTGTACTTTAGACTGTACTTTAGACTGTAGCTTAGACTGTAGTTTAGACTGTAGTTTAGACTGTAGCTTAGACTGTACTTTAGACTGTAGCTTAGACTGTAGTTTAGACTGTAGTTTAGACTGTAGTTTAGACTGTAGTTTAGACTGTACTTTAGACTGTAGCTTAGACTGTAGTTTAGACTGTAGTTTAGACTGTACTTTAGACTGTAGCTTAGACTGTAGTTTAGACTGTAGTTTAGACTGTACTTTAGACTGTAGCTTAGACTGTAGTTTAGACTGTAGTTTAGACTGTAGCTTAGACTGTACTTTAGACTGTAGCTTAGACTGTAGTTTAGACTGTAGTTCGGACTCTTCTGCATCGATGTCAGAGAGCTGAAGCTCCCGCTCGTACCTGGGTCTCTCTCTGAGGTGTACACATCCACGTTGCCCTCTGACCTCACCGACCAATCACAGCTCAGGAAGAACTGCCGCCCCAGAGGCGTGAAGAGCCAGCGGAGGCAGTCTGGGATCTGCTTGGACTCTGATTGGTTGGCCACACTCTCGGCACAGCTCAGCAGGTAACCCTGACACCAGAGGAAAGTCATTAACCATGCAACTCAAACATCTGAACCCTGACAGGACGGGCTGGTGGTAGGACTCACAGGTAAACAGGTGAGATGGTGTCCCAGGATGGTCCGCAGCGCCGTGGCCGCAGTAATGTAGATCTCAGTGAGCTGGGTGGCGGCCATCTTCTCCTGGGCGCTCTCGCTGAGGTTCATGGCGCTCAGAGACAGAGACAGAGCCCACAGGCTGCTGCGCTCCGGGAGCTTCCCTGCAGACAGGAGAAGAACTTTAGAGCCTCAGTTTCTTCAGAGAAGAAGAACTTTAGAGCCTCAGTTTCTTCAGAGAAGAAGAACTTTAGAGCCTCAGTTTCTTCAGAGAAGAAGAACTTTAGAGCCTCAGTTTCTTCAGAGAAGAAGAACTTTAGAGCCTCAGTTTCTTCAGAGAAGAAGAACTTTAGAGCCTCAGTTTCTTCAGAGAAGAAACAACAGCACATAAAAACCATGAGAGCGTCAGCATCGCCTCCCACTGGAGGATCACTGTCAACACTGTGTATTCAACCCTCTGATATTTAACTCTCCACCAACAGCACGACAGCTGGTGCTTTTATTTTGAAGGTACAGACACAGAACTGTGGTGCTTTTATTTTGAAGCTACAGACACAGAATTGTGGTGCTTTTATTTTGAAGGTTCCATATGGCTGATAGCGGGACCTCAGTAAGTAGTTTTGTTCTTTTGTCATGTGAGCGCAGACTGGAATGACAAACAAAACTCCTCTGAAAGTGTTTGAATCACAAAGTGCTCCTGAAATAAGTCTCCTAAACGTGAGACATCAGCAGTCTGAAGCTCACGGCATGAGGAGGACTAAGCTCCTGGGTGTCCTGTGTTAGGACACATGGACGTCTCCAAAGTCTGGATCCTCTTGATTTGTTGTTTTCGTTTGTTTGACTGAAGCAGCCCAGTGTTGTCTGCTCTCTTCTAGCATGTAGTTATTTATGGCCTCAGTGCTCCTGACTCACCACAAAGTTTGATATTCTTGTCTTGGACGTCCTGATCGTGCAGCATCGCCCCGACTCCTGGTTCACACTTACCTGTGAGCTGCAGCTGACTCAGCCGGTGGTAAACCAGCGCGGCGTCCCTTGCGCTCGTCCTCGCCTCCTCCCCCTTGTGCTTCCCTCGAACCTGATGAACCAGCCAGCCCAGCGGAGTCGGACGATGCAGGAAGTAACGAATCAGGTTCCAGCAGAGGGAGCAGACCAGGTCCAGGTTCGACGAGGGGAGGGCTCGGGTCAAGACGGAGAGGCAGGTCTCCAGATGTACTGAAGCTGCTGCGTAATCTCCCTGCAGAGAGACGAGGGGAGGACAGGGTGAGAAATGAAGGTGGAGACGGAACAGAACCAAGAACAGAGCCAAGCTGGACACAGGGAGTGACACTCAGCACCATAGTTTCTTCTCATATCTCCATGTTTTCATCTGTCAGTGATAATAAATATGCTCCTGCAGTGTTAATTTTGTTGATTAATAACTTTTCGTCATATTTTCATCAACAACATTTTTTCCCCTGATGAAAACTAGACAGTAACTCATAAAAACAAGTCCACATGGACAAAAACTCAAACTACATTAACTGACATTTTCATCAACAAATAAAAACTAGACTAAAATGTTTGACAGAGACTTAATCCAATCAGACCTAATTTGGTCATGTAGAAAGTAGGGACAAGTTAGGAATATATCCAATCACAGCTGCTTTGGTTGTGTGGAAAGGTTGGATGAGTTCAGAGGGACATCCAATCACAGCTGCCTTAGCTTGGTGGTGGTGGGATAAGTTGTGGAGCGATCCAATCAGAGCTCCTCTCTTTATGAATTGATATATTCATGTAGAGCAGGTTCACTGGTAGTTCTGGTATTGTAACTGAGATGCTCTACCAGGTAGCCTAAATAAAGGTGACTGCATTTCACACAAAAGTTCAATTTGTTTCTGTTCATTTATACATTCAGACTTTACTAGCATTCAATAAAGGGTTATTAGATGTTTGATTTTATCCAAGAGTAAAACATGACTTCAGAAATTCAAGGAAACAAAAAAATTCCTTACCCTTTACACTTCATATTTTAGTCGACTAAATTTACAGCAGATTTCATCGACTAAAACTAGACTAAAATAAAAAAGTTAAGAGACTAAATTTTGACTAAAACTAAAGATATTTTAGGCAGAAGACTATAACTCAATCTAAATTAAAAAGTGCTGTCAACATTAACGCTGCACTCTTGTTCATCGTCAGACTGATCCGTACTCACTCTGTTCAGGTGAAGGTCGGCTTGTTTGCGATGCCTCCAGAAGGACACTGATCTGGGCGAGTGAAGAGGTGTGACGGGCTCCCACAGGTAGAGCACCCGCACGCAGCCCCACACGGCGCCCACCCCGCTCAGCACCCACACCATCACCCAGGGGAGCAGGCAGCGCAGCCAGGACGCTGCAGGAGCAGAACAAACATCACTACAGAGCGAACTAAGGAGGAACGACCACCAACCACAAGGGGCGGCTCTGCTCACCAAAGTCCTGCGTGTGATTCGGCAGAGAGAAGAGCGACCTCGATGCTCCGTGTCCCGCTGAGAGGCCGGGGCTCCCCGAATCCTCGGAGCCCAACAGAGACGGCAGAGGGTTCAACGAAAGGCAGAAGAAGGTGAGGGCACAGAGGAGCAGGCGAGAGCCGTCCATCACCCCGACGGAGGAGGGAGAGTCCGGCTCGCTCTTCAACTGAAGACACGGGGAGGAAATACAGGCTCATAAATCATCATCCTGTTGGTGAGACCTGGGAACACTATTTCAGGATGGGTTTGGTTTGATTCCATCTCTGCTTGAAACAGTATTGGTAAGAACACTGGAGCATGGGCAGAGATGTTGGAATAATATTTTAATCACCATGATCCAAACATAGATAATCCTGCAGCGATGCAGAGATGGCAGATAGTTTAGCAGAGGCTGGACTTAAAACATGTACTTTGGTTAACAAAGGAAATATATAATTTGTTGAAAAGCTCTTTCAAAATCACAAATATGAGCTCATATTAATCTGACTGCAAGCATTCATTGGTAAAAAAGTAAAATCAAGGATGCCACTTGAATCATTGTCTGAATAGTTGTAACCAAACTGAATCAGTAGACTAGAGAAGAAGCTCAGCTCCAGCACTTAGCGTCTGGTGAACATTACATCAGGGAAAGTCCAACACGGCTTGTAACCCAAATACTAGTCAAGTCACAAAAAAATGACATGACTTTCCAAAACTAAACACAGTCCTTCTTACAGTTAAAATGCATGCTGTAATTTTGTCATAAAATGTTGATTATGTAGTATAACCATAGGGAGGTCTATCTACACAAGAACTGAAGGATGAGCTATTGTCACATAGTAGCATGGAAACATCTGATCAATATTTAATCCCATTGAAAAACAAATATTAGCCCAAACATGTGCTTGTGCAAAACCTGACAAGGCCTTCCATCGTGAAAACTACATTTTCAGTATTTATATCTTCAAACATTTCAACAACTTATGATTGGAGAAAGTTGAGGAAAAAAATCTTGATTTTTATTTGTAAACCTTTTGCAGAAAATAATTTGAATTGATTGATTTAATCGATATATTTCCCAGCCTTAAAAGAAGGGATCACTCATTCCCCCATCCCGTCTCCATGGTGTTCACAGTGGGGGTGAAACATCACAGAGGGGTTATTATAAAGCCTTAAAATGTCTGTGAGAATTGGGTGATTGTTAGAGGATGAATTTTGCTCCAAAGATGGCGAAACAGCAAACTAGTTTAAGCAGGAAAACGTTTGGGAGGTCACAGAGTTGACAACGGGAGGCGTATCATTTCTGTGCCAGACAGCCCCAACTCGATCAGAGGTCAGCAGGCTGTCCTCGTCACGTTTAGTCTTGGCTCAGCTCAGCTGGAGGTGATACGAATAAACTGTGCCAGGTATGAGGTACGATCTCCAACAGAAAACCAAAACAGCCGAGTAAAGTCGAGCTGACACCACGAAGGACAAAAGCCCCAAACGTCCCCCGTCGGTGCAAATTCAGATTTTGTTGTTCATCAAGATGCCAGAAACAGTAGGTTAATCTAGGGATGTTGATTTAAATGTTTCTGATTATAAACAATGTTTTTTAATTTTTTCCTCATAAAAACAAAACCTTTCAAAACCTGATCAACCACAGCCGTAACCATGCAGACTTAATTTTGACAAAAACAGGCATGATAAAGCAGTGGATAAAACACGTTCACCACATAAGCATTTTTCATCATCATGCTTTGTTGCATTCGGAGTGAGTGAGTTACCGGCTCGTGATCCAGTAGGGGGCTTCCCGGCTCTGAGTCCACGCAGTAAGGAGAGAACTGAGGAGGAGAACCAGAACCAGAACCCGAGTCCGAGGCCGGCGGAGACATCATCACGACTTCCTGTTTGAGCTCGACGTCCTCAGACAGAATCACGGGCTCTGAGGGAGAAGAACAAACTCTGTCAGCCTCAAACGGCAGCAGATCTTCTGAAGTCAGGCAGGTCAACACTCACTGTTCTTCTGGTTGGCCATCTTCAGAGCCAGGTTCTCCTGCCGAAGCTTGTGGTTCACCTGCTGCAGGTATTTGATGTAGTCGATGGCCTTCCTCAACACACCGGACTTATGCATCTGTGAGGGAAGAACAGACTGTGAGGATTCAAATGTCGATCACTGCGATGGCTTAAGGCTGTAAAAATATCGTTTGATGCTATATACATCAACACAAAATCCACATCCAGACCAAACCGATAATATAGAAGTTTTTCATAATAAATCCAAAGATATCAGTTGATTTTAAGCTTTATCATTAATTTTTTTAAAGATTATTTTTTGGGCATTTTGTGCCTTTATTGACAGGAGAGAGAGCTCCAAAAGGAGCTCTGAAATAAGCAAACAAGCTGACCATGTTTCCATACAGAATATTTCTGACATAGGAGTTTACAAACGAATATTTATGATGAAAACAACACATTTTCCTTCACTGGCTGTCTGGGGCTTCCTCTGGGTTTCAGAAAGTGTCTCTTTGGGCTGGTTTTTCCTAAAGTGCTGAGACGACCCTCCCAATGACCACTGACCTTTGCATCGTTCCCCATCACCAGGTCTCGGAGCTCCACGATCTTGTCGTTGATGGACGACCTGTACCTCTTCTCGATGATGTTGTGCGTCGTCCTCCTCTCGCCCTCCTTCACCACCCCGCCCGGGCCGACCATCCCTCCAATCACCTGCGTCTGCTCCACGCTCGCCCTGCCGCCGTTGGTGCAGTGGGCGGTGCCGGGCTGCAGCTGCTTGATCGGCAGCTTGTCCCCTCCGCCCATCATGACGGGGACGGTGGTCAGGATGTTGCTGCTCATCAGTGTCTGGGAGGAGAAGATAGAAACAGCATATTAAGGAGGTAAGGATAGATTCTGAAGGGAAAGATAAATACCTATAACAGCAGAAACAGACTTAACACTGAAGGATGAAGTATCCATGTACAGCTTATTTTTCCCTGTGTTGTATTGACTGATGAGTTCACGAAAACAATAAAATAACAAGAAAGTTAAAAAAAAGATGGCTTCTGAGTGCTTAAGGCTCCCTGAAGTATCCATCTGTGAAGCCTGATAAGTCGTCTGTCTCAAGGTCTTAGAGAAAATGCACGGTGCTGATTAAAGAATACCATGTACATTAAGCTCCACGCAGTTTTGAAGAATTTTTCAGGTCTATTTGCGTGGCCTAGTGGGCACAGATCTGCCATCCTTTGTGAACCAGTCTTTGTTTAAGCATCACCTCTGGACTGCAGAACAGCATTTGAAGCAAACACCCTGTTCAATAAACTGCTGTGAACATGCTTGCTGTGTACCGGCACTTGTAGGGCTGTGTTCTGGATGGGCGTGGTTAAGGTGGTGATCCCTGTTGGACTCTGCATGGTGGACAGGACCTGAGTGCCGTCTGGTTTGAGCGTGGTGAGGACGAGAGAGTCTGTCTTCAGGATCTGAGGCTGCTGCACCAAAACCTGCAGGAAAAACAATCCAGTGATCAGGTTGATGATGTATTCCTTGCCCAGTAATCGAGAAGATTTATTGATCTTTTATGATCAGTTCATGCCTCATAAACCTGCATCACTTACAGGCACTTGCTGCACCTGCTGCTGCACGGTGTGGACTGCGGTGGGCGCCGTTGAGAGCGTCTGGATGGTCTGACCGCTGGGTGTGAGGACCCTCTGGTGCTGGATGGTGACGGGCTGGAGCTGTGGTGATGTAACAATGCTCTGCATCTGAGGCTGGAGGACTTTAGAGAGGAGACAGATGATTTATTTTTAAGAATTTAAGACATGAATTGATTTGATACATTTATTACAAACATATAACAAAAGGCAAAATAAGAGTACAGACAGGAAAAAAGACAATTAGCACTTGGATAAAAGTCAATGTCTGAAATTGATCAGATAATTACGATTTTATAGGGCTGGGAAATACAATATGTTTTTCAGATGCATCAGTGCAAACTGGCATGTTGGATAAGACTGTTATTCAGGTTTGTAGATGTTTTTTTGGTTCTCTTGATTGAAAAAAAGATGCAAGATCTACTGTTCAAGTAAAAGATTAAATTATTAGTTAAGATTAAAGGTACTGAAACCAATTTGATTCCACAGCAACAAAATAGACATCCTAAACACCCAAAACTTGAACATTTATAACTTAATTATCAAAGTCTGCAGACAATCACCTGCATGAAGTCTAACCTACTGAAAACCTCATGGCAACATTTAGAAAATATGAGTTTCTGGACCACTTGAAAAACCGGTGAACATATTTGCGTAATGTAGACGGTGTGCAGAGTTTTACTTTGGTGTTTTTAGAGGTTAAACAAAAAAAACAAATATTTGGTCTTCAGGACTTGTGTTTTCATAGTTGAGGTATCATTGTGGCTTAAAGAGTTTGTCATTTCTTGTTTAACTGTACGTAAATGAAAAAGAAATGAAGATATGTGGTTATAAATAAACCTCAAAAAGATAAATGATCTTTAGTCCATGTTTCCCGGCCCTGAAGTCAACACTTAATCAAAGAATGAGCAGTGTGAATACTCCTTAATCCTGTGTTTATTCACCTTGGAAACCCGGGGCGGGGCTCTGGTGGCAGATGACGGGGTTCTGGATGAATCGTCCGCCGTTGGATGTGATCATGACGGTCTGCGCCGCCTGCGTCTGGATGGGCAGCGGCGTCTGGCTGTGCGTCTGCACCAGGGTGTGAACGGGGAAGCCCTGGGTCTGCATGGGGATCCCCTGTGTGTGCATCTGCATGAAAACAAAGAAAACCAGGTTAGTTTCCCTCAGAGGTGGTAAAAGTTAGACATTAAAGTTCATCTGTGTATATGTAGATTTGGTGGAGCAGGGATAATCAACCATCGTCTGATTCTGCTGAAGCCAGCTCGGCTGTGTGCAGGGATGCTGAGCTGGATCATAAATTTTACAGTCTGCCGGTGCTCTGGAATCTCTCGCCCGTCAGCAGAAGCTTTTTAAAACAACTGGGACAAGGACAGAAAACTGAGCCACTCTCTCCACAACAGACAATAAAATCTGCAGATGGAGAAACAGACGCCTTAAAAGGCAGCGAGGGGCTGAAAACTGCAGCTCGAATCCATCACGCCAACAGTTTACAGCCACAGCAGCACCGCCCTGGACCCACACACTTTATCAGGCTGATTTAAAATGAAGCTGTCTTGGGTCTGCATTAGACCATTCATCAGTCTGGAGCTAGTTTTACAGGACAGATGAGTTACTACCAGGAGCTTTAAGATAACTTCTACCTCTTGGATAGACGATCATGTCACTGTGTGAGGTTAGAGCAGAATAAATAGTGGGCCTTCATTTACAACAACAACTGAGACTCCTAGAAACTCTGAAGTTCAATTAGTTCTTTTACAGTTTCTGGAAAACAACCAAATGTTCACATTTTAATCAGAAAGTGAGAAATAAAATGCACACACGCCCGTTCTTCATGGCCTCAGTAATGATGCTGTCTTTATAAAACAGGTTTGTTCAGTTCAGTCTTTGTTAATTCAGATATTTTGATCCATCTAAGACACCAAACATAACAGATTTGAGAGAAGAGGTTGAAAAATGTTGTGAGTTTGAGTCCCACTTTTCATTAACAGATGTCAATAAAGGTGACCATTAGAGAATACAATGATTTTCTGGATGCAGCTCGGTTTAGTTTGAAGATTAACCATTTTCATCTTCTTTTTAAAACAGAATAGAAAAAACCTTTATTCGTCCCACACAGGGAGATCTGCAGTGTTACAGCAGCAAAAAAGGACAGAAATGATAGATAAAAATAGACTAGGTATAAAAAAACAGTACATGCATTATTATAAATATAAATACTAGAATATAAAACTAAAAACTACTCGATAAGACACGACAAAAATAAATGCTCACTGATTGAGTCCTTCTGTTTGTGTCTAAAGAGTGAGATGTTAACTCAAGTTTTAATAGTCCTTATGGGACAGGATTTATGATCATATCAATCTGATATTTAATATTTTTACCAGAACATTAAAACAAAATCAGCCCTAACTGATGTGTTCTTGATTAATAAGTCTGATGTTAACTTTGGTGAGTTTATTCCCACAGCGATGGGCAGGGGTGGGCAACATTCAGCAGATGTTGTGGCCCATGTCATAAGCAAAGGACTGATTGTTAGCTCTGCCAAGGAGGTTTTGTTTTTGCCTGCATATGTTTTTTTGTTTGTTTGTATTTTTGGCAAGATTACACAAAAACTACTGGACAGATTTTGCTGATATTTTCAGGAGATGTTGGTAATGGCCCAACTTAAAAATGATTAGATCTTGGTGGAGATCCGTACATTTGTCTGGATGCAAAAAATTCCCCAAATTTCTGAACATCCCATTAGTTAACATTGGGCAGAATTAAAAAAAAATCATATCTCTGCCATTTTTTTTTAACAGATTTGCTTCCAATTTCACAGGATAACATGGGGTCCATGTCTCTCTCATCGAGGTAAATTTAATCTGGATCAGATCCAGACGGACGTCACAAAAAAAACATTGAACTTTATAATGGGAAATCCCATTGATGACATTCAATAATTTATATTAAATCAAAATATTAAGTGATGTTTCAAAAACTTGTGTTCATACAGGATAACAACCTCCATGTATGAACTGAGTTTGGTCTGGATCCTGGCTCTGTTCTGGATCTGGTGATCCAGAATAGTCTCTTTAACAGGGGTTGTGGAGGTCTGCACTCTCGGAGTGATTTTCTAGGTAAATTCATATCAGACGGTAAATACCTGTATGGTGGGCTGGGGCTGCGGCTGAGGCTGCGGCTGGATGGGCTGCACCACCTGAGGCCTCGGCTGGAGGAGCGGTGGGGTGCGGGTCACCTGCTGCTGCCCCAAGGACGCCGCCGTGGTGGGGGAGGGAGTCTGCACGGGTGTGAGGGGAGGGGTGAGGGGGACAGCCTGAGGGGAGAGGGTCTGGGACGGGGTGAGGCCGCTGCTGGAGGTCTGGTAGGCTGCAGGGGCCGGTGTCTGGGGGGTTTGAGGAGCTGGACGAGGGGCGGAGGTGTTGGTGGAGGCACCGCCGCTCTGAGCTGACGCCATCTGATCCTCAAACAAGTCTGGGAAGTCCCCGACCTGGTTACTGACGAACTGAAGCATCTCTGTGGGGAGAGAAGCAGGTGATGGAGTTAGCAACGGTGCCCAGCCCTAACAATCAGAGCCCCACGAGGGACCGACTTTCATACTTCTGTTCAGGTTCAGCACCATCGTGTTCCTCCTTTTCCTTCAGCCCACACCGTTTCCCCAAATGTTACAAATGTTTCTGTGCAGTTTAGACGGCACTAGAGATGTAACGGTATGAAAAGTTCATGTCACAGTTATTGCAACCAAAATGATCTCAGTTATCATTATTATTGTACAGTATTGTTTAAATGTGTTCAAAATGTTCAAAAAGTACTTAAACACACACTGACATCATTGAACAAAGTTTTATATAGTTATAAAATTATGTGAATTTAGGAACAATCTGCAGGTTTAACAGTAATTAAAACAGCGAACAGAAATACTAACTGATGGAAATTTTACCTCAGTTTATCGTTTTATCGGTAACCATTACATTCCTAGACGGCGTCCTCCATCTGTCTTTAAAACTAGAACTTCCTCATGAATGAATCTCCAGATCTCCACCTATATATTTCAAGTTTTGGTTCTTGTCGATGCCTTTCAGATAATCAGCTGACCTAAACAAACTTCTTCACTACAGGCCGGCAGCTCAGTGTCAGCCAGTCTTTATCCTGGAGAAGAAGTGAGCTCACATATTCAGAGACTCCGTAATATCTTCAGCTAAAGTCAAAAACAAGCCAAAATAACACATGAATCTGCACTCGTCCGCCCTGAGGGGCTATTGATCAGTGAAAGGGCCCCTGTCATTCACTAAAATCAGATAAAAATGGAAGAGTAGTGAAGACTTTAAACACTTTGACACCCTTTTTCAAAGAACATATCTACAGTATCATTCAATAAGAGCTCTGTCTCACTTTGAATGGTGCCTGAACCTGCAGAGCCACATTTTCAGACCTAATCCCAGGACTAATGATGCCTTCACTGAACCTTCAGGGTCTTACTGTAAGCTCTGGTCTAGGCTGCACCCAGCATGCCTGCCCCAGGAGGTCATCGCCTCCTCCTCGCTCCCTCGGTGTCCTTGAGAATGATTCTGTCCTCTGATATTAGGCATGTGCGGCGTTAAGGTCACTCTGCTGTAGGGGCACGAGATATTGTTTGGCTGGCCTTGACTCGGCACATGCACACGCAGAGAGCTTCTGTTCAGTCATAAATCAGAAACAGATAGCAAAAGGCCTTCAGGAGGATAACCTTGAAAAGTTGTTGTAATCTTACTGATGGCCCACAAAGACAGCAGGAGCTGATAAAAAGGCCTTTAGATAAAGGGGGAAGGAGTGCTGAGAGCGCCGATGGATGGATGGATGGATGGATGGATGGATGGATGGAGCAGAAAAGAGTTTCTACTGAAAGTTTTGAGCAGTAACAGAGGAAGGGTTGCCACACTAGGACACATAATTGATCTCATGTGAAATCTCCTGTCCAACAAATGGGACATTTTTGTGTCTTTTTTTGACAAACCAGTGCCTGAAAACACAGCCTACAAAACAAACCAGCTGTCACCTGTTTCTAGATACTCCTGAATAAGAGAATAAGAGAGATTAAATTTGACAAGATTAAAAAACTATTAGTGTTCTGAGAGCACAAACCTCCACCACAGCACTGCTAACAGTGTTAGTCAAGTTATTATCTAAAATATGGAAATCTGCCTGATCTCACAATGATAACAAAATCACATGCTTTAACCTGTTTACCAATTTTTTTACTTATTTTTTTAATGCTCTTATCTATTTTAATGTCTTTATTTGATATTCTTACTACTATACTGAGTATAAGAGCAACTAAAATAACCAAATAAAGGATTAATTAAGTATTTCTGATTCTGAAAATCTGTAGAGAACTCTCTCAGTAATCTCGCTCACAGATGGTCGCCAAAACAGGCGCCAAAAAAAAAAGAAAAACTCCCTCTGCAGCTGAAGTTACCTGGATGAGCTGCATGTGTGAAATGGACTAGAGCAGTGATCACCAACTGGCGGCCAGGGGACCACATCAGGCCCCCCAAAGCTTTCCATCCGGCCCCCTAACTATTATATAACACAGGAGGATTAGGACCACTGCAAGTACATTTATTGAGGCATTGAGCTGTGGTTTATGTCTGAGAAAAAGGCAGAAATCAGAAAAATGTCAGAATTTTGAGATTGAAATCACAGTTCTAGAAAAAAATATCTCAGAAGATTCTCATTCTCAGAATTCTGGCTTTTTCCATAGACTTGAAAATAAGATCAACCTCTAAAAGGTTTTTTTTTCTGTGGCCCTGATCATCTTCCATGTTACCAAAAATAAGGTTTTCTGGATAACTTTATGAAACTCCATGTGTCTGCAGGATGGGTGAACGGGACAGATCTCAAATCCTATGAGTTAGAAATTGAAAATATCCAACTAATGATATTTCAACTGGACTAAATTAAGATTATTGTTTTTTTGTATTATTATTATTATTATTGTTATTATTATCATTACTACTACTACTACCTCTTTTTCTTTAATTCTCTCTTTCCTTCTCATTCTTAAACTTTCTCAAAGTCATTTAAACCTCCACCTTGAACACAGCCCTTTTATCAATGACCTGTTGCTATCGTCACATTACTGTCTGTTTTTGCCGACGGTCTGATGACTGGCATTGACCTGAAGCCTTTTGTACTGACTTCAACCCATCGCAGCTTTACAGATAGGTCTGTTGTTGTAGGGTTGTTCTGTTTACAGAGGAAGGACGGAGGCTATTGTAGTGGAGATCTCTAGATGTAGGGCTAGTTCTGTTAGCTATCACTGTGTCCACATCGTGTGTGACGGCCAGATCACTACTTGCGGCCATTGACATCAGAGTAGGCAATAAAGAGGCAGGTGATTCGGTTCTGGTGAATTTATTCTCCAGACTTGCAGGCAATGAGGTCGTGTGGTTTTTCTATAAACAACAAGAAATAATACAGAAAGAATAAAGACATTAAGCTATTAATATGTAATAAACAAATAAAGAAATACTGAAATAAATGCCTCCATTTGCTGCTAATTTCCATATGCATTAAACACACTTCACCTGAATAAAACACATTAACCCACCTATAAACAACATCACAGGGTAGTATTTACATAACACTTACTATAAACATCACTAACGATCAGGACCGATAACAATAACATGACATGTGTAGTGACATAGACTCGACCGGAGGGAGGTGAGCTAACTGCTACAACTAGCTTAAACAGGCGAACACATGTGGCGAGTGCTAAACTACTGTTTCAGTTACAATACAAACAGTCTGTGGCTCCCGCAAAATAAACATCCATATACACACAGATACTCACGTTTCATCCACGCACAGACCACATGCCGTGATGTTAATCAGTTGTTCGACTGTAAACTTGCTCTCACTCTGCCGACTCACCGGAGCACACACCCCCTTTCTCTCGCTAACTGAAGACACTGTCAGTTACGCTTTCTGCCCAGCAGGGGGACACACTCCCACATGAGCAGGACAACAACACAAGAACACTATACAAGAACGTCACGCATTAACATAATAACAATAACTGTGGGGCCTTTTCTACAGCCGCCCCCAAATGTATGTAATACATTTGCTCCACAAAAAAGGCAACAAAGTCTATGGTTGAGATGAGGTCGGAGGAGTGGATCTGTCCTCATCTTCTCCAGACGGAAGCGCAGGGAGGACAACCAGCCTGGCAACTGGCCGGGTGTAAACTCGATCCCTCACCTTCACATCTGCGGACCGGACATGCCCATCAGGGCTTGGATGAGTCTTGATCACTCTTCCTATGGGCCACATGGCCCTGGGAAGTTGTGGATCAGCGATCATCACCACACAATCTTGATCAATATCAGCGGGTGATGCCTGCCACTTCTGGCGAGCTTGAAGGCTTGGCACATAGAGCCGGATGAAACGGGCCCAGAAGTGGTCAGCCAGAACTTGGGAGTGCTTCCAACGGCGGCGACTGATGAGCTCGTTCTCTGGGTAGATGACCTGAGGTAATGATCCATCCGGCCGCCCCATCAGAAGAACATTAGGAGTCACTGGGTCTGGGTCGCCGGCATCAGAGGACACATATCCCAGGGGCTTGCTGTTGAGTATCCCTTCCACCTCAGTAAGTACTGTACGGAGGACTTCTTCTGTGACAGGTTGTGCACCCACGATGACATAGAGAGCACTCTTGACGGAGCGTATCTCCCTCTCCCACACCCCACCGAAGTGGGGGGCTGCTGGGGGGTTAAAGTGGAAGGCGATCTTCCATGGTGCAAGGTGCTCCTGTAAGGCAGGAGAGATCTCAGCAAAGGCCTCTCGGAGCTCTCTCTCTCCACCTTTGAAATTTGTCCCCTGATCTGAGAACAGCTCTGCTGGTGTTCCTCTGCGGGCGATGAACCGACGAAGGGCCATCAAAAAGGCGTCCGTATCAATGGCGGTCAGGAGGTCCAGGTGCACGGCCCTGGTGGTAAGGCACTTGAAAATGATCCCCCATCTTTTTTCCCGCCGCCGGCCCACCTTGACTTCAAAGGGCCCAAAGCAGTCCATCCCAGTTGAATAGAAAGCAGGCTTGAACAAACGTAGACGGGCTGTCGGAAGGTCTGCCATCTTTGGTACAGCTGGTCTAGCTCTCCAGCGGCGACAATCAGCGCAGCTGTACTGGTGGCGGCGAACTGCCTCCCGCCCTCGCAGGATCCAAAAACGACGCCGAAGCTCCGCAAACACCCGTTCTGGGCCTGGGTGATGGAGCCGGTTGTCAAAGTCCTGGATGAGAAGCCTGGTAGCTGGATGGCTTGGGTCTAGGACGACTGGATGAAGAGTGGTTGCCTCTAAGTCCTCCGATCTACGGAGACGTCCCCCTACACGGATGAGCTCTCCACTTTCATCCAACTCCGGAGACAGAGTGAGAAGTCGGCTGCTTCTTGGGACTGGCTTCCCTGCTGTCAGTAAGCTGTGTTCTAGTGGGAAACTATCCAGCTGAGCTCTCTGGAGGACCAACCGCTCAGCCTGGCGATAATCCTCAGCTGTAAGGTGGCCTTTAGAGTCCGCCGCCCCGTGCAACTCCCGCGCTGTCACGTCTAGCAGCTCCCTCCAGGAGTTGTACTGGCTAAGGTCCGATGAAGGCTGACTCGATGCAACTGCATTGACTCCACAGAAGACAGACTTGCGCAGCTCTGATGTGTCTTGGGCTTGGTCAGCTGAGGGGTCCTCAGGCCACGAATCTGGACTCTGCAGGAGAAAGGAGGGTCCCTGACTCCATCTGTTGGGCTCAACCAGCTCCCTCAGCCCTTTTCCCCTGGTCACATCATCAGCAGGGTTCCTCGCCGAATCAACATATCTCCACACATCACCATCAGTCAGCTCCTGAATCTCACTCACACGGGTGCCGACAAAGACCTTGAATCGGCAGGACTCCGATTTCAACCAGGTCAACACAGTCGTCGAGTCGGACCACAGGATCATCTGGTCGATGCTGAGCGTGAGCTCCCTTCTTAGAACCTGTGTGAGCTGTGCCCCAGTAAGGGCAGCACAAAGTTCTAATCTGGGCATGGAGTGGGACCGCTTAGGAGCGACTCTGGAGCGAGCCATAAGGAAGGAGAGATGCACTCTACCATGTCTGTCGGTGGACCGGAGGTATGCGACGGAGCCATATGCTTCTTCGGAAGCATCGCAGAATATGTGTATCTCTCTATGCAGACCATGGGGGTCCACATCCTTGGGTAAGTATGGTCGGGGCAGGGTGACCTGTGGTAGAACATTCAGTTCCTCTTCCCATGCCCTCCACCGCTGGAGAAGCTCCTGGGGCAGCAGTGGGTCGTCCCAGCCATGGTGCTTGTCCCAAAGGTGCCGGACCAGCACCTTAGCCCGGGTGGTGTAGGGCAGGATGAACCCCAAAGGGTCGTACTGACTCGCAAGAACCTTATATATGTTGCGCATTGTGGTGACACCATAATCCACTTGGCGATGCTTGTAACCGAGGGCGTCAGTGTGGAACAGCCAGCTCAGCCCCAGCGTTGATTCTGGAGTGTCTGTCTTTTCCTGGACTAGCCATAGCTCCACACTAGGCGAGCGGCTTTCTTCAGGTAGGTGACTTATGACCTCTGGTTCATTGCTGGCCCACTGACGTAGCTCAAACCCAGCAGATGCCAAGAGGGTTCGTAGCTTGTCCACCAGGTGCCTTGCCTCCGCGATGGTGGGGACACTTTGGAGACAATTATCCACATAGAAGCACCTCTCGACGGATATTCTCACATCTTCGTCTGGCTGGCTGTTGTCGGTGACGTGATGCTGTAAGGCGAATGTGGCACAGCACGGACTGCACGTCGTTCCAAACGGTAATACCTGCCACTCATACACCGCAGGAGGTTCCTCCCGTGCGACGTCACGCCAGACAAAGCGGAGGAGGGCACGATCTTCTGGGAGCAGGCGAACCTGATGGAACATGCCCTTGATATCTCCACTAATGGCCACTGCATGTTCTCGGAAGCGTAGCAGGACTCCTAGAAGTGATGCTCCTAATGTCGGCCCTGGCAGCAGGTAGTCATTGAGGCTCTGTCCATGGTACTGGTAAGAACAGTTGAAAACCAGCCTATTCTTGCCATTGTGGCTGACCATATGGTGTGGGATGTACCATGCCTCACGTCCTTCCTCAGCTGGTGTTTCAGGGCCACACTTGATGACAGAGCCGGCGTTAATCAGCTTCTCCATCTCCACTCTGTAGGCTGCAGCCTGTGCAGGGTTCTTAGCCAGGCGCCGTTCCACGCCTCTCAAGGTGGGCATGACAGCTTCTTTGGGAGCTTGGAGGAGCGGCATGTCCTTCCGGCGCAAGAGCGGG
This sequence comes from Cetoscarus ocellatus, assembly GCA_037902135.1. Classification (NCBI taxonomy): domain Eukaryota; kingdom Metazoa; phylum Chordata; class Actinopteri; order Labriformes; family Labridae; genus Cetoscarus; species Cetoscarus ocellatus. The sequence goes on from JBAMNC010001179.1 coordinate 62,274, forward strand.
GTAGCGTACCGGAGGATGCCGTCAACCTCAACTCTGGTGGTCTTGGTCTCGAGGATTCTGATGGCCTCCTGATCTTGCTTTGAACGAGTGACCAGCTTCTCGTTCCTGAAGGGGACTGTGTCGACCTGCCATAACCTCTCAACATGTTTCATCAGCTCGCTCACCTGGGGGGCTACCACCGTGAGGAGGCACTGCTGTGGTTGGGCAAGGTGGCGAACTACACTAGCTGGACCCTGCAGTGTCCAGCCCAGCTTCGTGTGGATGGCAGCAGGTCCACCTGGAGGTCCCAACCTGACGGGCTCAATGGGGGTGATGAGGTGGGGATGATCACTCCCAATGAGCAGTGTAGGTTTCACATCTGTGAAGGTTGGTATAGGAAGGCCGATGAGGTGTCTATAGGTCTTCCTGAGCTGCCTCATGGGGTAGGTATGACCAGCCAATCCGATGCGAGCAGCGGTGAATGCACCTGTTATCTTGAACTTGAGCTTTGGTTTCGCCGGGGAGGAAATGGAGAACGACACTGATGCTCCTCGGAGTGTTTGCACCTCCTGTCTGATGGTACGTAGCGGTAAGTCCTCCAAGGGTCCTCGCACCCCTAACTTCTCTGCTGCATCCGGCAGCAGCATCGTTCTCTCAGAACCATCGTCCAATATGGCGTGGGTGTGTAGTGTTCGGCCACCATAGTGGAGGCAGACCTTGACAACTTTCAGCAGAACCCTACTACCTTCTGGGGGTCGGTCTAAATACAGCACCTCTGTTGTGGACCTTGTAGCATGGCTCGCTACTTCAGAGGCTGTAGGTGGCCCCTTGGGTGACCTCACGTTGACCTCGTGCAGCACCTGAAGATGCTTTCCCCGGCAGAGGCTGCATGGCTTCTTCAGATTGCACTGTGCAGCCTGATGTGACCGTGCACAACGCCAACATCGCTTATTGCTCCTTATCCAGTCCGTCAGCTGATCCTTGGTCAGCATGGTCACAGCTGTGCACTGACTGAGATAGTGCTCCTCATTGTTGCAGAATGGACAGTAAGGCTTGCTCTTGTTCCCCTTAAAGGAGCTGCCCACGGTACAAACCTCAGGCTTCTTATCTGCGTCGTTCCCCCCATGGAGAACGGTGGTGGGGCGATAACTCTGGCGACCATCAGGTCGTGGCACCGGCCTCTCCTTGGCCCCCCTCACCGCTAAGTGTCCTTCAGAATCCTGACACCAGGACTCATACTTCAGCCACTCTGACAGATCAGGTAAGGTGTGAGTTCGTAAACCTCGATGGAACATGCAGCGGCGAAACTCGGCTCTTTGCTCAGGTGGTAACTTGGACAGCAGGCGAGCAACATGTGAGCCACACTGCAATTCCGCTTCACCTTCCGAACCCAATGTCCTCAGCATTCCCACCAGTGACTGTACTTGGAGAGCAAACTTCTCGAATGCAGCAACATCTCCACGCCTGACATCTGGTGAGTCCAACACAGCGGCAATACGCCTCAATGCAATCTGATGTGGTTGGCCGAACTTATCATTCAGGGCGGCCATTGTGTCGGAGAAGGGGGTTGGAGAGTTGAGGTAAGCGTCCGCTATCCACCGGGCTTCCTCTAGTTGCAGGTGATCGACCAGTACCTGATACTTGAACAGCTCTGAGGCGTTTGGTGGTAACAGGTTCTCTAGTGAGAGCTTGAGGCGAGCAAACTCACCTGGGTCACGACGAGAGAAGGTGCGGATGGTCGGGCGTGGTCCATAGTAGCTGGACTCTGGAATGTGGGGGGTCCTGACGGGAGGCGGTGGTCGTGGCGACATCCATGTCCCACCATGAGGCTGCTGAGGATTGGATTCTGGTTCACTCTTTATGCCACTATATGCTGCAGAATACTTGGGGTCAGCTGGCGGCAGACTGAAGGACTGTGGTGGGAGCTGAGCTGACTCGAACCAAGTGCGTCGATAAGAAGCAGTGTTCTCTGATGGTCTGGTAGCAGGAGCTGTGCTATATGCTGACTGCTGAACTTGTAGCTGGCCCTCAAGTGGCTGGGTGAGAGGGGGCGAAACAGTCTCTTGTTTAACCAATGGAGGTTGAACCTGGCTGTTATGTGTTGGTGGAGGAGGTGGCAGACTAGGTGGTAACAGCTCTCTCTCTGCTGGAGCTGGCCACGGTGGTGGTGCAGGCCAGTCACTCTCTTCAGTAGGTGCAGCGGCAGTGGCAGGGGGAGGTGTTGGCTGCACAGGTGCAGGGTGAGGCTGAGTGATTTGAGGAGAAGAGGGACCTTGTAAATTCTGAAAGGCATCCAGTAGTTGTTTCATGTCTGCTCTCAGTGCTGTGAGCTCCATCATATCAACTGACATGCGGTGCTGGGTCTGCTGAATGAGTTGTCTCTCTTGGCGGATGTCCTCTAATTCCCTCTTTATGTCATCAGGTGAGGGTCTGGACTGCAGCGCTGGATGTCGGGACGTAGAGCGATCATGAACATATTCCTCCTGCTCCCTCTCTTGTGACTGCAGGGGGGCTAGCTGATACTCCTGGATGTGCTGCGGGCCCTCTGCACCGTAGCACAGGTCCATCTCTTGAAGAACAGCATCCCTCCTCCGCAGGTGGCTGAATGGGGAGGAATCATGATCCCAGGTGAGGGGGGTCATCCTGGCCCTTTCCTCCTGCTGAAGCGCCTCTCTATATCTCTGACTGACAGAGTCCAGATGATCCACTTCATAATCTGCGTAGCGCGCTGGAGGACGTAGATGTCGTCGGGGGCGTGCACCACGAACTTCATACTCTGAAGCTTGATCCATCTCTGATGCGAACTCAGTGATCCGGCTCGAAGGACCATTAAATGTAGTGGAGATCTCTAGATGTAGGGCTAGTTCTGTTAGCTATCACTGTGTCCACATCGTGTGTGACGGCCAGATCACTACTTGCGGCCATTGACATCAGAGTAGGCAATAAAGAGGCAGGTGATTCGGTTCTGGTGAATTTATTCTCCAGACTTGCAGGCAATGAGGTCGTGTGGTTTTTCTATAAACAACAAGAAATAATACAGAAAGAATAAAGACATTAAGCTATTAATATGTAATAAACAAATAAAGAAATACTGAAATAAATGCCTCCATTTGCTGCTAATTTCCATATGCATTAAACACACTTCACCTGAATAAAACACATTAACCCACCTATAAACAACATCACAGGGTAGTATTTACATAACACTTACTATAAACATCACTAACGATCAGGACCGATAACAATAACATGACATGTGTAGTGACATAGACTCGACCGGAGGGAGGTGAGCTAACTGCTACAACTAGCTTAAACAGGCGAACACATGTGGCGAGTGCTAAACTACTGTTTCAGTTACAATACAAACAGTCTGTGGCTCCCGCAAAATAAACATCCATATACACACAGATACTCACGTTTCATCCACGCACAGACCACATGCCGTGATGTTAATCAGTTGTTCGACTGTAAACTTGCTCTCACTCTGCCGACTCACCGGAGCACACACCCCCTTTCTCTCGCTAACTGAAGACACTGTCAGTTACGCTTTCTGCCCAGCAGGGGGACACACTCCCACATGAGCAGGACAACAACACAAGAACACTATACAAGAACGTCACGCATTAACATAATAACAATAACTGTGGGGCCTTTTCTACAGCTATACACTCACTATCTTGCACACTGGACCTTGAAGTCTCCTAAAAAGAGCCCTCCAGGGTCCTTGCCTACTAAAAACTGCCCTTGGAGAAGGATATCTGCGGCGATAACTGGGTTAGTCCATAAAAAGTCAATGACAGAGCCTGCAGCTGGACACAAGAGAGCGAGCAGGCAATCACACTCATTTATCTGCTGATTAAGGATATGAAGGTGAGGCTGAATATCCTCAATGATAAGGACATTTATTTTATGGAAAGGAAATTTAATCACAGATAATCATTCAGGATCACTGGGACACAGCCAGCGAACCAAACTGTTTATTTTAAACCACATTACAGAAGAAGACATAACGAGTTTCCCTTGGCTTCACGAGGAGATGTTATGTCATCACTATGATTTAATGACTGTCTGCATTTATCACTCCCTTCATTAAACCGAGGAGAGACGCTGTGTCATACATCGCTGTAACATCAGTCCTGCTGCACTGATGGCTGTTTGTTTCACATTTTTAACTGTTAATGAAATCCAGTCAAACCGTTTTAATGAGCTCTGGGTGTGAGCTGAAGCCTAAACAGCATTTTAATCATCATTATTCTTATTTATTCAAATGAACAGAGAGACTACGACAGCATGTCGGACGTATTTTGCTCTATATCAGAGTTGTTGATGATCCCTCTGCAGGTTGGACACTCGGTGATCTGTGCGGTAGCATTTATTTTATTTGGATTTTTTGGGATGAAATCCTTATAGGGAAAATTCAGGAGTGAATAATCCTGCAGGAGCTCCCCAAAAGTCCCTCACAATTCAATACCACAAGCTGCTGCATAATTAATAATCACACTGACAAATTCAATCACTTCTGTCATTACAGCCGATAAACCGACCGTCCACATCAGCAGAATGCACAAACTTACAAAAATGTCCCACATTTGTAAATAAAGCATGAAGTTTGTGGAGTTTTACTAAGAACAATGTGTTTATTGGTATCAGAAATAAAAATAAACATATAAAATATTATGACAAAATGACGAAATCAACAACTCCACTACAAACACAGCACCAGGCACGATGAACAGGCAGACACCTCCAACAGAATCAGACTGATGTTTAACTCAAAGAGACCATGAGAGGAACCAGAACAAGACTCATGTAGGACAGGCAGAAACCTCAAACAGAACCAAATTCATGTTTATCAGGCAGAAAACTCAACAAGGACCAGACTCACACTGGACAGGCTGAACATTCAAAAAGAACCAGACCTGGTTTCGCAGGAAGAACCTCCAACAGAAACAGACCCACGTCAAACAGACAGAAACCTCAAACAGAACAGAACCACACTCAGGCAGAAACCATTTCAGAAAAACTCTGACGGGTTTTGTGTTTTGTCATTTCTACCATGAGTTTAATTCAGAACATGTGTTGGCACTCTCTTAGGTAGAATATTTAAATAATGGTTCAGCAGGTGGTCTTCCTCGCCCTTCCTCCTGATGTCTTTGGTTTTGTGTGAAAAATAAATTCTGGTGTGGTGAAGTCTCTAATGAACTCTTAGGTGCGTTTACATGACAATGAAAAAACAGCCGAAAACTGAGAGTTTTCATTGCGTTTTCGCCCCATTTACACGAGAACTGTGCCTGGAGTGTCTGAATCCACAGACTTTTGAAAATGCGAAGGAAAAACCTTTCAGTTTCTGGTGACAACGTTGCTGTGTAAAAGGGGCCTTTTTGTCACTTTGGCTCTGCGGCCTTTCACCACCCTGTGCTTCAAACACTTTATGGGGGCAGAGACCTCACACTGTACACCTCAGCGGGGGGGCCACTGTCCCGGACAGACGGGACAAAGCCTCTCCGACTTCCCCCCAGACGACCTGACACAAAGACTGATCCATCAGAGGGGGACGGTCGCTGCGGCACAAAAAAAACGGTTACATAACCTCTCCTGATGTCGCTGGGAGAATAATTGAGAGAGGGAGAATGTGCTGGATGAATACAGGGCAGGGTCCACGGGGCCTCCCAGGGGCCTTCACAGGGGCCTCCGTGACTTCAAGATCAGCGGAGCTCACATGGCCCGTCTGAAGAACAAAGGTTATGGACCAGTTTATCTTAACGAACGTACAGTTAGCTTTAACTGCAGAGACAAACCAGGGCCAGCAAGACCAGCATGAGAACCAGGAGGCGTTTGGGGATGGTGTGTGGTCGATGAAAAGCCTCTGACGGCTGTTGGCCAATCAGGGATTGAGTCAGGGTTGGCATGGTTGGCACCGGCAAGTAAATAAATATCATCATGAAGATGAGCTTCAGTAACACTGCAAATAAAACAGGCCCTTGAACCTGAAACTGGATCATTTCAACTGCACTTTTTACATATATTGGTGCTTTTGTGCAGTTAAGACAGTGAGCAGAAATTTGCTTCCAGTGATTAAAAAAAACAAAGATGAATTATTTTTAAATATGTGGTATTAAAAGTCTGGAAGTATAAAAAGTCTAAGAACATTAAGCCTGACTTTATACATGGGAGGAGAAACCCCTGCATGGGATGTGCCACCGACAGATAGCTGAAGTGGCTGATATGAACAAATCCTACCAATGGCTAGAGAGGGCTGGACTGAAGGACAGCACAGAGGCACTAATCATGACTGCACAGGAACAGGCCTTGAGCACCAGAGCAATAGAGGTCCAGATCTACCACACCAGGCAAGATCCCAGGTGCAGGCTGTGCAAAGAGAGCCCTGAAACAGTCCAGCACCTAACAGCAGGGTGTTAGATGCTGGCAGGAAAAGCATACATGGAACGCCATAACCAAGTAGCCGGTATAGTGTACAGGAACATCTGTGCAGAATATGGACTGGAGCCCCCAAGGTCAAAATGGGAAGCATCTCCCAGGGTGATTGAGAATGACCGAGCCAAGATCCTGTGGGACTTCCAGATACAGACCGACAAAATGGTAATGGCCAACCAACCGGACATTGTAATCGTGGATAAGCAGCAGAGGAAAGCCGTTGTGATTGATTCAGCCATCCCAAGTGACAGCAACATCAGGAAAAAGGAACACGAGAAACTAGAGAAATACCAAGGGCTCAAAGAAGAGCTAGAGAAAGCCTGGAAGGTGAAGGCAACAGTAGTGCCTGTGGTCATCGGGGCACTCGGGGCAGTGACCCCCACACTGGAGAAGTGGCTCCAACAGATCCCTGGAGAAACATCAAGACATCTCACTCCAGAAGAGTGCAGTCCTAGGAACAGCTAAGATACTGCAGGACCCTCAAGCTCCCAGGCCTCTGGTAGAGGACCTGAGCTGAAGAGGATGAACAGCCACCCACCACACCGGGAGAGGGGGGTGGGTGAGAGAAGAGTTTTTTTTTTTTTTTCCACTCAAATTTTTATTTGGTGCATGACAATTAACACAATACTACATAATTATATTAGGCAGGGCTTTCATACATAAGTGAAGAAAAAAAAAAGTCAATAGTATAAAATTACATGATATTACATGAAGGTGTGGAAATGTTTACAGGTAGGGAAAGGTTAGTAAATAAGTTTATGAATGAAGAATAATAATAATAGTAAATAACTAGCTCATATAAGTAAGTGAAATAGTATTGATATACATATTAAATACATTAATCCATTATTACATTAAGTACAATAACATATCCTACTAAGTAAGTCAACTGTCATCTTGTTGATTGATAGTAATATACGACCAGAATGGTTCCCAAATTGAAGTACCATCCCTGTTGTTTACCTTATAAAGCACACATTCATACGAAGCAGTCTTTATCATCAGATTTACCCATTCTTTAAACTGTGGGGCTCTGGGGGTTTTCCAGTCTTTAAGGATAGTCCTAGCTGCCACTGAGACCCCGACCATGATAACAGAAAATTTATTTTTTGATAGGTCACTTATCCGTCCTTTATCACCCAGTAAGCACAACCTTGGGCAGAGTGGCACAGTTCTTTCTAACCAATCACTTAAACAGTGTATAACAACCATCCAGAAGCATTTGATAACTGGGCATTCCCACAAACAAAGTATCAAAGTACCATTATCATTTTGACATTTCCAACAAATCATATTTCACTTTCATGCCTGCATGGCTCTATCTCAAGGTTTGACGAATGGATAAACAACAAAATAAAAGTCAAACAAAATGAGATAAGTAGACAAAATAAACAGAGCTTCTCTAAATCAAACAAGCTTATTCAATTAGAAAAAAGAAAATCAAAGTTAGCTGGCATATATTAAAACAATACGAAAAAAGTTTGTATTTCTGAATGGAGACCCAATTTTTAACGTGGCTTTTATCTGGATTAATTCTAAAGCACTTGTTATCAGTTTAACTTTTCATTTTAGCCAAGGGTCATTATTGACAATACAATAATATTTCATAAATCACATTTTTATGTGTTTATGAGGTGGTAGTGATGTCCTAAAACAGCTTTAATACACAGACACAGCAGGATTCCTAAAGTTATTTTTAGGATCAGTTTGAGTCCCAACAGACTCTGAAACTTTGGACACACAAAGGTAAAAACACTGCAGTGTCTCTTGTTGTTATGTGTGGGACGTCCCTATCCAATCCTTCAACTGGACAGGCAGCGCTCCGCCTTCGTACGGTTCATTAAAGTGTTAAAGACACTGCTGTCAGCTTCAGCTCCAAGATTATGCTCTGCTTCAAACAGCAGTGCAAACAAAACAAGAGGAGAGTGAAGCAGGAGAAGGACTAACAGCTCGTGAAGGCCCTGTCCTACCAGGCTCAAGACTGAACCAGTCCTCAGCGTGACGGAGGCGAGCCTCAGGTGTGACAGTTGTCTCTCAGTAAATCTGTACATTCCTATCTCTCACACTGATTGTGTGATCTTACATAACTGTGGCCGGGGGCTTCGCTGCCACCTGCTCAGTCAAACCCCTCAGAGAAAAGACGGAGGCACCTTGAGAGGCCTTAACGGCAGGAAGGGAGAGTCTGAGGCTGTTACATAAGGCCGTGAACCTCACAGAGACATCTGGGGGAGGACTGAAGATGCATGAAGACACCGGCCGAGTGCTGAGGTGTTTCACTGAAGTCCTCTCTGTCATCATGGACCTGATTCAGCAGCTCCAAACATCGACCCGGGAAAAACAAACTGTTCATCTGTGCCTCAGGGTCCACCTCACCCCGCCTGACTCTCCATCAGTCCGGTCTGGTGGGTTAGCGCTCTGTAAAATTCCAGCCTGATGGAAATCCTGTGACTCTGCATCGGCCGGCACAACTCCCAAAATCCAGATCCATTCACATCGAGCCAAGAGGGACAAACATGTTTAGATAGAGAGGGTGAGATCATGGCGAGGCCGCGGAGCGAAGCGCTCACAATCATGACGTCAGCACAGCTACAAGTCTGAGCGTGAGTTCGTGAAAGAGGCTGCAGGGAGACGATTTTATATAAAAAAAAAAATATATATATGTATTTCTAAATTTATCTTCGTTAATGTGGATATTGATGCAGACATATAGAAAGAACTTAAAGTAGTTATTTGGGATTCCATCTAAAGCACACAAAATGTGTATTTGTAATAGTAACAGCAAATTCAGGCTTCATTCAACCCTTTAAAAACAACAACAATGATGTGCCAATCTGATGACAGAAAATCAGTTTTTTTTCATCTAATACTCTCAAATTAAAATCATTCAATAATAAAAAAATTATGATAATATATAACGCAAACATAGGCAGAAACTTTAATATCTGCAGATACAGATATTTATCTGCTGATACTAACATCAAACTGGTTATGTGGTGATTCCCTACATTTGTCCATTTTAACATCCTTCATATCACGAAAAACTTTGGCCTTCTGGCTACGAGGACAGTCTAATTTTAGTTTGCAGTAGAGCTGGGCAATTTATCAAGTTTCATTTTCAATGACTTTTATCATCATACAGTTATGAGATTAAATGATTAAGAATAAAAGGTTGCTGCTGCACTCTATTTTACCTCTAACCACAATCCTCAGGTACCTGCATATTTTCACACATATTTTCATTAATTTTTGCGTTTTCTTTAATGTTGATAATAAGAGGTGAAGTCAGAGAGGAAATATGTTTTATAACCATAATCACAATGTCTATCAGAATAATTACAGATTGTGAGATTTGCCAGAATGGAGCAGGCCCACTGTGCACAGTTCACTTCACTCTGTGGTCCTCATGTATCATTAAAGTCCTAAAACAGCAGAGCAGTGAAACCGGAGCAGGAGCAGACACAAACAGTCTTTGTTCACGCTGTCAGGAGTTCGTCTGCATCTATGAGCAGCTCAAAACATAAAAATAAGACATGACACTGCTCTACAGGCGAGGCCTTCTACTCTTGTGTCCGTGGTATAGAAAAAGAAGAGGGTCTTCTCGTGTTTCTCAAGTTAACGTTTCAGTAAATGTGACGTGCCCACACACTCATGTGTCACCTCCCCCTGCCCACACACACGCAGGCAGCTTCCTGTGCTCCAGGAAAACGACACTGATGAGTGTAACTGCACACAAGACAGCAGGGACACGCCAGAGCTCAGCTTAAAGAGAGCAGGGACACATCAGAGCTCAGCTTAAAGACAGCAGGGACACACCAGAGCTCAGCTTAAAGAGAGCAGGGACACATCAGAGCTCAGCTTAAAGACAGCAGGGACACACCAGAGCTCAGCTTAAAGAGAGCAGGGACACATCAGAGCTCAGCTTAAAGAGAGCAGGGACACACCAGAGCTCAGCTTAAAGACAGCAGGGACACGCCAGAGCTCAGCTTAAAGAGAGCAGGGACACACCAGAGCTCAGCTTAAAGACAGCAGGGACACATCAGAGCTCAGCTTAAAGAGAGCAGGGACACACCAGAGCTCAGCTTAAAGACAGCAGAGCTCAGCTTAAAGACAGCAGGGACACACCAGAGCTCAGCTTAAAGAGAGCAGGGACACACCAGAGCTCAGCTTAAAGACAGCAGGGACACACCAGAGCTCAGCTTAAAGACAGCAGGGACACACCAGAGCTCAGCTTAAAGACAGCAGGGACACACCAGAGCTCAGCTTAAAGACAGCAGAGCTCAGCTTAAAGACAGCAGGGACACATCAGAGCTCAGCTTAAAGACAGCAGGGACACACCAGAGCTCAGCTTAAAGACAGCAGAGCTCAGCTTAAAGACAGCAGGGACACATCAGAGCTCAGCTTAAAGACAGCAGGGACACACCAGAGCTCAGCTTAAAGACAGCAGGGACACACCAGACCTCAGCTTAAAGACAGCAGGGACACACCAGAGCTCAGCTTAAAGACAGCAGGGACACACCAGAGCTCAGCTTAAAGACAGCAGGGACACATCAGAGCTCAGCTTAAAGACAGCAGGGACACACCAGAGCTCAGCTTAAAGACAGCAGGGACACATCAGAGCTCAGCTTAAAGACAGCAGGGACACGTCAGAGCTCAGCTTAAAGACAGCAGGGACACGCCAGAGCTCAGCTTAAAGACAGCAGGGACACACCAGAGCTCAGCTTAAAGACAGCAGAGCTCAGCTTAAAGACAGCAGGGACACATCAGAGCTCAGCTGAAAGACAGCAGGGACACATCAGAGCTCAGCTGAAAGACAGCAGGGACACATCAGAGCTCAGCTTAAAGACAGCAGGGACACACCAGACCTCAGCTTAAAGAGAGCAGGGACACATCAGACCTCAGCTTAAAGACAGCAGGGACACACCAGAGCTCAGCTTAAAGACAGCAGGGACACACCAGAGCTCAGCTTAAAGACAGCAGGGACACACCAGAGCTCAGCTTAAAGACAGCAGGGACACACCAGAGCTCAGCTTAAAGACAGCAGGGACACACCAGAGCTCAGCTTAAAGACAGCAGGGACACACCAGAGCTCAGCTTAAAGACAGCAGGGACACACCAGAGCTCAGCTTAAAGACAGCAGAGCTCAGCTTAAAGACAGCAGGGACACATCAGAGCTCAGCTTAAAGACAGCAGGGACACACCAGAGCTCAGCTTAAAGACAGCAGGGACACACCAGAGCTCAGCTTAAAGACAGCATGGACACACCAGAGCTCAGCTTAAAGACAGCAGGGACACACCAGAGCTCAGCTTAAAGACAGCAGGGACACGCCAGAGCTCAGCTTAAAGACAGCAGGGACACGCCAGAGCTCAGCTTAAAGACAGCAGGGACACATCAGAGCTCAGCTTAAAGACAGCAGGGACACGCCAGAGCTCAGCTTAAAGACAGCAGGGACACACCAGAGCTCAGCTTAAAGACAGCATGGACACACCAGAGCTCAGCTTAAAGACAGCAGGGACACATCAGAGCTCAGCTTAAAGAGAGCAGGGACACACCAGAGCTCAGCTTAAAGACAGCAGGGACACACCAGAGCTCAGCTTAAAGACAGCATGGACACACCAGAGCTCAGCTGAAAGAGAGCAGGGACACACCAGAGCTCAGCTTAAAGACAGCAGGGACACACCAGAGCTCAGCTTAAAGACAGCAGAGCTCAGCTTAAAGACAGCAGGGACACACCAGAGCTCAGCTTAAAGACAGCAGGGACACACCAGAGCTCAGCTGAAAGAGAGCAGGGACACATCAGACCTCAGCTTAAAGACAGCATGGACACACCAGAGCTCAGCTTAAAGACAGCAGAGCTCAGCTTAAAGACAGAAGGGACACATCAGAGCTCAGCTTAAAGACAGCAGGGACACACCAGAGCTCAGCTTAAAGACAGCAGGGACACACCAGAGCTCAGCTTAAAGACAGCAGGGACACACCAGAGCTCAGCTTAAAGACAGCAGGGACACGCCAGAGCTCAGCTTAAAGACAGCAGGGACACGCCAGAGCTCAGCTTAAAGACAGCAGGGACACGCCAGAGCTCAGCTTAAAGACAGCATGGACACACCAGAGCTCAGCTTAAAGACAGCAGGGACACACCAGAGCTCAGCTTAAAGACAGCAGGGACACATCAGAGCTCAGCTTAAAGACAGCAGGGACACACCAGAGCTCAGCTGAAAGACAGCATGGACACACCAGAGCTCAGCTGAAAGACAGCATGGACACACCAGAGCTCAGCTTAAAGACAGCATGGACACACCAGAGCTCAGCTTAAAGAGAGCAGGGACACACCAGAGCTCAGCTTAAAGACAGCAGGGACACGCCAGAGCTCAGCTTAAAGACAGCAGGGACACACCAGAGCTCAGCTTAAAGACAGCAGGGACACGCCAGAGCTCAGCTTAAAGACAGCAGGGACACACCAGAGCTCAGCTTAAAGACAGCAGGGACACACCAGAGCTCAGCTTAAAGACAGCAGGGACACATCAGAGGGGACACTTCATTTCAGGGACAGAGGAAGTATTAGTTCAGGAACAATACAGAGAATGTGAGCTGCAAAAAAACATCAATGCCAACGTCCAATATGCTGATATCTCAGTTTTCATAATAATAATAATAATAATAATAATAATAATAATAATAATTTCAGTTTCACTGAAGCTGAAATAAAAGATTTCAGTCGAGAACACGGAGTTCCTCCACATTAACTTGACCTCTGCCTCTCATTCTGAAACAGATGTGAAGCCAGACAGCACTCTGCTCTCCAATAAAAGACTCTGGTCTGTTTAAATGAAGGCATTTGGTGATTATAAAGTAAAGAATCACCACATATTCATATATTCTGTTAATATAATATTTGGCCAATATGTTTGGCCCATATCTCAGCTGTAAATATCAGCAGAAACACTGATATACGTCGATACCAGTGTCATGCTGATAATATCGTGTATCCCTACTTTAATTCTTAAATATATTTCAAATGTGTCAATGCAAATATAAATCAGTAAAACTTAACAACACTCTAAATCAATCTGACAAAAACACTGATGTATCCTTCACTTAGTAAGGGTTAATGGTCTTCCACTAATTTAATAAACTGAAATAAAAGACTTTTATTCATTCATAAACTAACTTAAGTCTATTTTTAATAAAATTTGTTCAGAGAACATATTATGCACTGGGTGTATAGTTACACCGCTTAATTATATCACTGTATAATATAAAAAAGAAGCCATCATCAGTTTTTACTTTTAAGCAAACATTGCTGAAAATTGGTGAGTCTTAATTCATATAGTGCCAGTTTAACACGTCAACTCAAGGCTCTTAAACAGTTGGTTGAGACCATGCTCTTTAATTTAAACTCAGAAGGTTTTATTTTTAATTTCAAATGATAACTATTTTATCAATAATCTCTGCACAAACACTATTTTCTTTGTCACTAGAACAGATGCAGCACATCATAACACTGTTATAAAAACTTACTCTAATGCATAAAATATATGGATGCATGATATTGGATTTTTGCCGGTATGCAATATTTCAAAACTTATTTTGGCTGATATCAATTAACAAAAATTACTTATATTAGGTTATTTGGATTACTCTTTGTTATATCAAAACCTTTTTTTTAACAGAAGCAGTAAAATCATGCTTCACTGGCAGTTTTTAGAACTACAAACACTGATTTACTGATCTGCTTACATAAAATCAGCCTTTTTTTGGGAGCTAATACTTTCAATTTACAATTCATGGGCCAAAATACTCAAAACTTCATAACATACACAGCTGAAGTATTGGCAGAAATTTTCATATCTGCAAATAGCGATATTGAGCTTTGAAGCAATTATCTGTTGATATTTAACCAATAAAAATGTGCATCCCTAATAAAATACTCCTGTTTCTTACTGCTATAAAAATGTTTCCAAAAGTAGACTATTTAGTAAAATAACTGACATATTGCCTTTTTTTTTTTTTTTTTTAACAGCGGTTGAAATATACTGAGTTATTGTCTCACCAATGCTGTCATATCACCAGATTCTTGCCAATCCATACCCACAACAAATATAATGGCAATAATAAAGTGCAGAAATGGCCTTAAATTTATGATTATTAATAAACAAAAACATTAACAAATACAACAGAGAAACCAAAACTTTGGTTTTAACCAACATTTATAGATTTGATTTAGGTGCAAGTTGTCAGACTTGATTTAATGAGCTTAAGGCAGAATTCAAGCCCTTTTTCACAGCTTTTACAAGCTATACGGATTATTAATTAGGGATGCATTATCGGATAATATCAGCATCGAGTATCAGCCCAAATCACAGCTATCTGTTCTAACTCTGGCTTTATTCAGCAAGTCGTCAATTTGAATTATTTTTAAATCATTTTATGAGATGATATTACTCTCTCTTTTGTCCTGATTTTTGGAAGCTTAAGCACTTTATCATTTTATTATCTTTATAGCTTTTTTTCAGATTTTATGGGTTTGATTGGGTTTAGTATATATTTAAATTTCCTTCTGTTTTGCTGCTCTGTTTCATCTGTTTTGTAATTGTTGAAGTTTACCCACAGGTATAAAAAATCAACCTGAACCTAAAACTTTGCATGAATGGCTTGATGAGGCCGTCAATCATTGTCAAAAATTCAGGGGGCTCCGGTCAGCCCTGGCTACCACTAGATTGGCCCCTCACTGATGGGACATCTCCACCTTCAGACTCAAAACAAGAGCAAACGGCACAACCGCCTGACCCTACAGGAGCTTATTAACACAATATTCTAATAAATCAGACCTGAGGCACAGATGATGGTGAAGCATAAAAAGGGAATCTGTGCTGCTTTTAACCCTGTGATCACTTTGTCTTCATACATCAGTAGAGCCAAGCCTCAGGTTCCAGTGTGGGACAATATTTGATTTATTTCCTGCAGGACAAAAAAAGTGGCTGCAGTGCCCCCAGGCCATAGTTTGGACACCCCTGCTGTAGAGGAGAGTTTTCCACTTACTGTAACATGATGTTAAATTCTGGGATTGTGACATCCCTACTTGGGCATTTAAATATTTCCTACCAAAAGTTCATCCACCAGATGTGTCCTGAATACTTAAACACTTGTTTTCTGTCCAGTTAAATGTTAAATAACCAGTTTTATGTCCAGTTAAATTCAGAAACAGAGCATTAATGGGACTTAATGAAGAGCATCTGACAGGAAACAACAGCAGCTCTGTTTACACTGGCTCGAATACTCGACTAATCGGAACAGTCACCCTGAGCGGTGTCTCTCTCGGACTCACCGTCGATGTCTCCGAGTGTGAACTCGTCTCCGAGCTCGGACAGGGTCGTGTCCATGTTGTCCATGGTGGGGATGAACTCTCCGCGGTCCATCCCGTCAGCGGCTCGTCGGGCCCGGCTGTCACCGCGGGGCAGAGGGGGGGAACAAACACCTCCCGGCGGCTGTTCGGGGGCGCCCGGCTCCGCCCACAGCACCTGTAGACGGTAACGAGGACGAATCAGATCGAGTTCAGCCGAAACTCAAGCCCAGAGCCTCAGGAGAGGCCGACTTTCACCGCGAAGAATCATTCACATCAATTAATGGTCCAAGACGGCGCCATCTTGTTTTACGCTCTTTACGTCATTCACAAACAGACCCTGTGGCTCAGTGCGCGCTCTGATTGGCTGAGAGCTGGCAGTTGTTGTCCTGAGACCAGTCATCATCGACCAATCAGAGGGCAGTATTTGCCGTGGTCTGATAGTACGTCAAACATGGGACGCTTCAGTGGTATTTGAATAAACCGCGCCCCCTGCTCCATCAGCGCGAGCCAACACAGGAGAGTCAGTACGAGAGTAAAATTACAGATGAACCATTATTACTCACAAAAGTGTCAATATATCTGATTAATATATGCGTGAAAGAGTCAGTTAAAATACGTGTCAATACAGAAGAGCGTCAGTATGGGAATGTAACCACAGATTAATCATCAATACTCATAATAAACAGTGAATGTACATATATATATATATATATATATATACACACACACATATATATATATATACATATATGTACGAATATAACTACTAATTAATTAAATAATTGTGAAAGTTTTGTAACTGACAAGAACTTTATGATTTAATTAGCACTTTATTTGGAGATGCTTTATAAATAAATGTAAATAATTATATTGTAGTAAAAAGCTAGCAAAATAATACTACGAATAGTAATAATTACAATGATGATAAAACTCCTGTTGTTATTATTAGTATTACCACTATGTTTTTTCTTGTGAAGATAATTAGAATTTGTAATTAATTTCCTTAAGCTGTGCTGTGCTTGCTTTTGATTGTTGGAGAAAATCTCCTCTCCGCAAACAATTTAACCCCTGAGGTACAATTAAGAAACCTTAAACCTTGAACTTTGATACACTGGCCCTCCAGGTTAGTTGTACAAATAAGTACTACAGATATAATCATCAAAATTGTTAGTATTAAAAAGACCCATTTAACAAATTAAATAAAATCTCAATGCAAGTGTTTTATTAGGTGGAAACAAACCAAAAAAAATTTTTTTTCCATGATTTCACATTTTTTGCAACATATTTGCACATAGAAAAATAATTTTTGACATTTATGTCTTATCTTTGCAATTATAAAACCCACACACTATCTTTAAAACAAATATTAGGTTTTTGGTTCGTCATGTGCTTTTTTGAGCTCTAGCTAACAAATTAAATTTACAGTTACATGTTAAACTCAAAAATCTGTAATTTTGTGACTTACAGCACCAAAAATTATAAAATCCTATAAAAACCCTTTAATTTCATCATGCATGTGTGACAGAAAAGCATGACTGACTCCATATGAAATTGTAGGTGAATTCTGGCACCGCACTTCTGACAAAACATTTAACAATTTCTATTTCATTTAAATATGTGCTCTAGTTTGTCTGCAGTTTTGGTGTTTAAAAAGAAAAAAGCACAAGGACTTCTATTTTTTGTTGAGTCTGTGTCAAACTGATATCAGCATCATTTAATAATATGACACATCTACAGTCCAGAATAACGAGATTAGCTTAACAACAGTTGTGTTTTGAAGCACTAAAGGGTTCTCAAGAGAACAAAAAAAACTTCAGCATTAAAAATATAATTATATATGATCATAATACAATTTTCAGCGTAAAATCACAAAGAAAAGAAAATATTAACAAAAGAGACAATCCAAGGCATCAAGTGTAGTGACAATATTTTTATTAAAACAAAAGAAAACAATTATCCTTATGTCTGAATACATCAGTGCAAAAACACTTTCGTGGTTTACAAATGTATAAGTGCATCACTGCAATATAAACACCATTCATCTGTCAATCAGTAAAAAACTTGTGTTTTTTAATAAAAACTTTAATAGTAAATTTAAACCCTCATTACAAGATAGTTTGGTTAATTATATCAAAAGTATCTCAGCCAGCAAATTCAAGATGTCATGCATAAAAAATTATATTTTTATTCAAAATTCCATGATTTTATTTCTTATAAACAAAATTCAAAGTGGTGTACCTTCTTCAAACTCCCTCCTCCTCTGACGACTCCCTTTATTCCTCTTTATTCGTTAAATATTTGTAAAATGATGTTAGTTTCTGCTCCAGACCAATCAGAAGAGAGATGAATCACAACATTTTACTATTATGAGTAAAACGTGTTTTAAAATGTGAGTGATAAAACAAAGGCCGTCCGCCTCGCGTGCTTCATGAGGATGTCATTGAACTCAACAAACATTTACAAATCTGCTCCTGCCTGATGCCAACTCACACACAACTTTCTTTTTGATTCAGCATTTTCTTCAGCTCATCGCCCGTGACTGAGCGGAGAGACAGAGGAAGGGAAAAGGAGGAGAGAGACGGGGAAGACGTGCAGTAAAGGGGCCTCAGGTTTGATTTGAGACCAGAGCCCCAACACATGGCAGGTGGCCTACGACCTCCACCCTCTGTCCCTGTGTGCTTGTTTTCAGCTCATCATCTGGCAACAACACAGCCTCCATCATTCAGTGACCCCTCTGTAGAGAGCTTTAAAATAAAATCTGGTTTTATTTGTTCCAGTAGACCTCGTAGGACTTCCTCTCAGAGTAAGAGGCTTCTGCTGCTCCTGTCCCACTCCTCACCTTCTCCTTCACCACCTTCACCACCAGCCCACCAGCCAGAGCGATGCCCGCTGCAGCTCTGCCGATCTCTGCCACCGCGTTCAGGATGCGTGTGGTTGCAGTCACGGTGCCCCAGGCGTCTGATGTAACCACCGAGGACACCCTGGGACCCGCTGCCCCAACCACAGTGCCCGGGGAGGCCACAGCGAGCGCTCCTGCAGGAGCTGCCGCACCCACGGCGCCCCCTGCTGCCGAGGCCACAGAGCCGTTAGCTACACCCGCCGCTCCTGCTGCCGTCACAGCTCCGCCCAGAGCCGCTGTGCTCAGGGCTGCTCCCTCCAGAGCTGCACCCAGGGCCGCCCCGGCCCCCAGGACGCCCCCCACACCTGCTGCCACCCCCACAGCCGACGCCCCCATGACGCCCACCTGCCCCAGAGCCTCCAGAGCGCCCTCTCCTGGACTGGCAGCCTCGGTACCAGCAACAGCTCCCACAGAGCCGCCCAGAACGCCGCCCGTCGCCGCCCCCAGAGCCATGGCGGTTTTCCCTGAGGCCGCCGCCACTATGGCGCCCACGGCTTTCCCAACGCCCGTCCCTCCAGCCACAGACGCCCCCACAGCCAAACCCACAGAGTTGCCCATCAGGAAGGCGCCCCCCGCAGCTGCTAACGGCGCCGCAGCCCCGAACACGGCTCCCACCGCCATGCCTGTGGCTCCAGCAGCCACCAGGATCCTGATCCGCTCCAGGACTTTGGGCGAGAGCGCCGCCTCCCTCCTCAGAGAGGAACGCAGAGCCTGTCTCCTGCTCGTGGCTCTGCTGTGGCTCGTGCCCCGGAGCTGGTCCCTGCACCGTCTCACGCCGTCCCTGATCAGGCCGAAGGGGCTGCACCTCGTCTCCTCGGTCCACCGCTGCACCCTGAACACGTCTTCATCCACGCCCTCCAGCTCCCTCCTCCTGGAGGCCGGAGACGCACCTTCTCTGTCCGACTCCAGGTCGCACTTCCTTCGTTTGACGAGGTTGGTCTGCTCCTCACAGCCGCGGCCCGCCCTCACCTCCTCACAGCCGGCTCTGGCCTCCTCTTCCTCCCCCTCAGCCTGCCCCCTCTCCCTCATCATCCTCGCCTGCTCCTCCCTGATGGCAGCCTCTGCCTCTGAGAACATGTGGTTGGTGTAGCAGCCCGTGTTCTCCACCATCTCCTCCACCTTCCTCAGCAGTTCTTGGACTTGGGCTCGGTTCCCCTGGTCTCTGTTGTTGAGGACATGATACCTGTCCCCACAGGTGTCAATCAAAGCCGTCAGTCCCACGGGGGCGGTCTTCAGGTACTCTTGGACCCCCATCCCCTCCAGGTCGTCCCCTCGGGTGAAGAGGACCAGCGTGTGCTGACGGAGGGCGTCTTCTCCAAACATCTGCCTCAGCTCACGGGCGGCCTGGTCCTCGCTGTCTGTGTACCGTCCAACGGGGACGACCAGGAGGAAGGCGTGCGGCCCCGGAGAGGACAGGGACACACACTTGGCGATCTCGGCGTGGATCTGCTCCGCACTCAGGTGAGTGTCCCCGAACCCGGGCATGTCCACCACGCTGACCCGCCTCGTCCTCCTGTGTGGGAGGAGCCTTCCATCGTCCTCGTCGGCGAGCTCGGAGCTCCCGAGCTGACACACCTGAGTGACGGAGCTCGCGCTGGTCTGCGAGAGGAACCGACTCCGGCCCAGGATGGTGTTCCCGGACGCGCTCTTCCCGGAGCCGGTCTTTCCGATGAGGACGAGCCGGAGGTCATCCCCACACCTGGTTTCAGGGTCTTCTCCGTCCTTCTCGCCCTCCAACGTCCTCTGAGAGTTTTCACCCCCTGAAGAGAGAGACAGAAAACATCCTTCACATTCTTTCTATGACGCAGCAGCATAATCATAATAATAATGATAATAACAAAAATAATTACAATAACAGCTAAAATAATAATTATCATCACCAAGAGAAGAAGGTCAGTGAACAATAGAACAGAACGCCCTTTACTGTCATTGGACCTAACGTACGAGACTGAAGAGCTTCCCCTTCTTCTCTGATAATTAGACAAAAATATGCAAGATAAAATCCAACTCTATATACAATATAAAATAGTAGCAAAGGATAAATATTAAGAATATAAGATATAAAATAGAAAACAATAAAAAAAAATGTAGAAATGTAATATATTGCACAGGATGACTGATGATTGAATATTCACAGAACAAATAATAAGAACTTTATTTCTATAGCACCTTTAAAAAAAGAGAGAGCTTTAACAGACAAAACAAAGGCAGGAAAAGGCAGAACTCTGGAGACAATAAATCAGCAATCAGGTCACATCAGGAAGATGGAAAAGAAGAGAGTAGACAGAGGATGGATTAAAACAAAGGGAGAATATTAAAACATAAGAAGATGGTAAAAACAGGACCAAAACGAGAGAAACTGGTGAGAGGAGTAAGAGATGAAGACCACTGGCTCACAGTAACAGGCCTAGTGCAGCATGCAGACATTAGAATGAATGCAATGTTGTTGACAACATGCCGAGCAGCACCGAACTGTCCATTTACCACAGAGATGACCTGTGAACCAATCAGAGGGGACTAGGGCCTTAAAGGGACAGGAGCTCCAACAGAGAGAGAAAACAGCTTCAAAGTTTGCCATATATCACTTATATTTGCTGTAATACTACCATAATGAACATCAACACTGAATATCCACCTCATAAACAGCTGTTTCATTTATTTAAGAAATGAATTATGTCACAGTGTGAGTAACAAATCCATTTTAACTAAGTGGAAACTGCATAATTTCAATCAAAAACTATCAGGATTGATATCAGTATCTGCAATTATGAGTTGAGAAATATGAGCATATCAGACATCAGCCAGTAGCCACATTATATTTTATGTTCATATTTATTCTATTTTTTATTATTTATTTTTAAAATGTGTTATTTAGATTTACTAATATATATAAATGGATTTTATATCTATGAATTACTTTTTTACTTTTTGATATGCTTTGATCCTTTACACCTTTGTAAAATACAATGCTACTGGAACCTTAATTTCCCTGAAGGAGCCTTCCTGAGGGATAAGGAAAATTCTAATCTAATCTAATCTATTAAATTACAGTATTGTGCATCCCTAATGTTTTGTTCAATGAGTCCTAACTGTTTCTTTGATGGATTTTTATTAGGGATGCACAATATTATCAGACCAATACTGGCCCAGCAGATGGGAGCACTTTAGCAGATAT
Source organism: Cetoscarus ocellatus (assembly GCA_037902135.1). Classification (NCBI taxonomy): domain Eukaryota; kingdom Metazoa; phylum Chordata; class Actinopteri; order Labriformes; family Labridae; genus Cetoscarus; species Cetoscarus ocellatus. The sequence continues at coordinate 84,103 of JBAMNC010001179.1, forward strand.
TTACAGACAATATTTTGACCATATAAATTGGCCATTAAAATCCCACATATTGACTGTAATATTTCCAAAATGTAAAACGAACCATGGCTCATCATCACAATCAGCAGTTTCATGTATTAAAGAAAAAATGTTTGGTATTTTTTGCTTCACGTCTGTTTCTGACTTAAATAGACTGTAATCATGGATGAAACGGGTCAGTTTCAGTGAAGCAGACTTCATGCTCTTGGAAGAGGATATCAATATCGATATCGGCAATAATGTGATTAGAAATATCGGTAAAAATCCAATACAGTGCATCCCTCATAATCAAACCCAATTTTCTTATTGAAGAACAGGCTGATTAGAGTTAGGTTGAAGTTTTGTGCTCTCGATGGGAACTATCAATACTGTTGATAGAGTTCGCAAATATCTGCAAAAATCCAATATTGAGCGTCCCTATAGTTTCCATACTGAGTGAAGTACCATATTATTGTCTGTTGTGCTTTTGATGACTTTATTGCTGATTTTTATTGTTGTTTATTTTTACTCTTGTACAGCGTCCTTGAGTTTCGTGAAAGGAGCTTTTAAATAAAATGTATTATTATTACTATTGTTATTATTATTATTATTATGAAGGGCTTCTTTTCTCTTTAGCACTGGTGTAAATAACCTCAGCATTGACCTAACAGTTAAGTATTACAGTACTTACCTGTTAGATCAATACTGGGGTGCAAAATATGTCTTATTTCTATATTTATGATTTTTAGGGCTGCTTTCTTGAGCAGGTTTCTCTTAAATAAACAAACTTTGGGATTTTCTTTATTTACTTTATAATAAAACACAGGTTACTTATAATGTAATAATTTAATATTGAATTTATTTCATCACTTGTACTCACCTGGTCGAGAATAAACATTACGTTGCTGTATTTATGAGCATAAAACCTTTAAAGGTGTTTTAAGCCCTAAAAAGGACTCATGGTGAAGCTCCTGGCCTTCAGGTGAACGTTACAGGAGATAGAGGACGTTCAGTCTAATAATCCAATAATAGAGCTTTAACTCCATTTTTACTGATTAACTACAGAAAACCTACAGACTGAAGGTCAAACATTAGGCACAGAGACCAACGCCTGATCATAAATGTCCTCATGTTCCTCTATTATTTCAAGGATTTGACAAAACTCGAGAAACTCTGACAGCAGGAGCTAACAAACATTAGCATTAGCAGGCTAGCTTTAGCTGGATGCTAACTTGTGTCGAAGATCAAAAGTCAGGAGCGGAGCAGGTAAAGCTCACCTGCGTCCATGACCACAGGGTTCTTCTCTTAAATAAGTCTTCTGTTATTGTCTTAAAGCTTCGGGTTATCTTCAGGACGGTTCGGTTGGTTCTGGAGCTACATGTTAGTCCGCTAACTGAGACCCAAACAGTGACTCCGTGACGAAAGAAAGTAGCTGCTGCACCCCCTGCTGGTTGATGTCTGAAACTACACCTTAACACAAAACCCTCAGAAGAGTACGGAATATACTATAAATACATAATAATATAATAATAATAATGATATTACTGAAGTATGAAACTACACCTTAACACAAAACCCTCAGAAGAGTACGGAATATACTATAAATACATAATATAATAATAATAATAATAATGATATTACTGAAGTATGAAACTACACCTTAACACAAAACCCTCAGAAGAGTACGGAATATACTATAAATACATAATAATATAATAAGAATAATGATATTACTGAAGTATGAAACTACACCTTAACACAAAACCCTCAGAAGAGTACGGAATATACTATAAATACATAATATAATAATAATAATAATAATGATATTACTGAAGTATGAAACTACACCTTAACACAAAACCCTCAGAAGAGTACGGAATATACTATAAATACATAATAATATAATAATAATAATGATATTACTGAAGTATGAAACTACACTCTAACACAAAACCCTCAGAAGAGTACGGAATATACTATAAATACATAATAATATAATAAGAATAATGATATTACTGAAGTATGAAACTACACCTTAACACAAAACCCTCAGAAGAGTACGGAATATACTATAAATACATAATATAATAATAATAATAATAATGATATTACTGAAGTATGAAACTACACCTTAACACAAAACCCTCAGAAGAGTACGGAATATACTATAAATACATAATAATATAATAAGAATAATGATATTACTGAAGTATGAAACTACACCTTAACACAAAACCCTCAGAAGAGTACGGAATATACTATAAATACATAATATAATAATAATAATAATAATGATATTACTGAAGTATGAAACTACACCTTAACACAAAACCCTCAGAAGAGTACGGAATATACTATAAATACATAATAATATAATAATAATAATGATATTACTGAAGTATGAAACTACACTCTAACACAAAACCCTCAGAAGAGTACGGAATATACTATAAATACATAATAATATAATAATAATAATAATGATATTACTGAAGTATGAAACTACACTCTAACACAAAACCCTCAGAAGAGTACGAAATATACTATAAATACATAATAATATAATAAGAATAATGATATTACTGAAGTATGAAACTACACTCTAACACAAAACCCTCAGAAGAGTACGGAATATACTATAAATACATAATAATATAATAAGAATAATGATATTACTGAAGTATGAAACTACACTCTAACACAAAACCCTCAGAAGAGTACGGAATATACTATAAATACATAATAATATAATAATAATAATGATATTACTGAAGTATGAAACTACACTCTAACACAAAACCCTCAGAAGAGTACGGAATATACTATAAATACATAATAATATAATAAGAATAATGATATTACTGAAGTATGAAACTACACCTTAACACAAAACCCTCAGAAGAGTACGGAATATACTATAAATACATAATAATATAATAAGAATAATGATATTACTGAAGTATGAAACTACACTCTAACACAAAACCCTCAGAAGAGTACGGAATATACTATAAATACATAATATAATAATAATAATAATAATGATATTACTGAAGTATGAAACTACACCTTAACACAAAACCCTCAGAAGAGTACGGAATATACTATAAATACATAATAATATAATAAGAATAATGATATTACTGAAGTATGAAACTACACTCTAACACAAAACCCTCAGAAGAGTACGGAATATACTATAAATACATAATAATATAATAATAATAATGATATTACTGAAGTATGAAACTACACTCTAACACAAAACCCTCAGAAGAGTACGGAATATACTATAAATACATAATAATATAATAATAATAATGATATTACTGAAGTATGAAACTACACCTTAACACAAAACCCTCAGAAGAGTACGGAATATACTATAAATACATAATATAATAATAATAATAATAATGATATTACTGAAGTATGAAACTACACCTTAACACAAAACCCTCAGAAGAGTACGGAATATACTATAAATACATAATATAATAATAATAATAATGATATTACTGAAGTATGAAACTACACTCTAACACAAAACCCTCAGAAGAGTACGGAATATACTATAAATACATAATAATATAATAATAATAATAATGATATTACTGAAGTATGAAACTACACTCTAACACAAAACCCTCAGAAGAGTACGGAATATACTATAAATACATAATAATATAATAATAATAATGATATTACTGAAGTATGAAACTACACTCTAACACAAAACCCTCAGAAGAGTACGGAATATACTATAAATACATAATAATATAATAATAATAATAATAATATTACTGAAGTATGAAACTACACTCTAACACAAAACCCTCAGAAGAGTACAGAATATAATATAAATACATAATATAATAATAATAATGATATTACTGAAGTACATACATAATAATAGTAATACATAATAATACACCATTAACACAATAATATTAAATTAAATACAATAATAAACACAGAGAGAGGGAGGCCATGTTCTGTACATATCAGAGTGACTTTATTTCTTTAATCTTGATAACAAAATGGCTTTATTTCTGCAGCAATGATATTCTGTCTCTGAATATACATATAGTTTATAACAGTCGTAATACTATTCCAGAATTACATCGATCTGAACTCCATAGATCTGAACAGAAAGCTCCAGAAAACAGAAATAAAGAAAATATTGAACAGACAGGAGGACCTGTGAGAGGACGGGGACAGACTTCAAATGAGGCTGTCAATATTCAGACAGTTTTTAATACCACATCTTCAGAAATCATTATATTGGCTTTTTTCTTCAGAATTAGTAGAATAAATAAATGACCAAATATTCAGGGGTCACAAGTATCTATCTATTTAATAGGACAGGCCAGAAGTGTAGGAATGAATCCAGCAAATATCACACGTAAACCCTGCACACCATCTAAATTTCACAAATACAAAGGCGGAAACCATAACCAAGTCAATATTTTATTCAATTATTAAGCCGAGTAGAAGTTAGCCTGCAATTTTTGGCAGGCATAAATAATAAATTACACAAAATAAGATAAAATAACAAATTAGTTTGAATGGAAAAAGAAGTGGAGCAAGTTCTGAACCAGGTGGAACACCATTTCTAATAAGACTGTTCATATATTTTGAGACTTTCAGGAATCCCTCAAATAAAATGGCAAGTTTTTCATTATTTCAACCGCAGAAATATGTCAATTCAAATATACTTGTATAAATTAGAGACAAGGAGTTTGCCTTTAACTTCTGACAAACGAGACATGATAAAAAAAAAAATTGGGTGCAATAACTAAAACTCTAACATTGCAAATGAAGTGGTTCACGTACCGCACCCTGTGGAACACCATGTCCAACAAGATTAACATTTTTGAGACTTTCTGAAACCACCAGTTCAAAATGACCCCTCTTTAATTATTAAAATGATAAAAATATGTCAATTACAATAAAGTTGTGTAGTTTGTCCAAAATCGAGTAGCAACAACAGATAATCTAAAATAGAAAAAGAAACGGACCTTTTACTGAACCCTAATCAACATCATGTCTCACAACGATGTCGAATTTGTCAAGACTTTTTAGAATCAGGGACCTGATTTTTCATATTTTAATAATAGTAGTAGTAGTAATCAGTTTAGACAATGGGTGGCAGTTTTCCTCAATTTCTGGTGAAAGAAAACAAGAAATTACCCAAAATTGGATGCAATAACAAATAATTTCAAATGGAAAAAGAAGTGGGCTATGCATTGAACTCTGTGGAACACCATTTCAATTTAATGATAGAGATAGGTAAATCTGAAATTTTTATTTAATTTAGATGATGTGCAGGGGTTTGCCTTTAAATTTGGTCATTCAAATGAAAAATCCAAAATATCTGGTGCCTGGGCATCCGTTTTTTATCTGTGGTATCAAACAGGTACTGATTTTGTTAGATATTAACTTGGATCACATTTAAGTAAGAAGTCTGGACATCACAACAACCCTCCTAACAGGATAAAACATTTCTTTAACTGCAGCTCACTGAAGGAAAAACAAACACCAGGGATGTGTTTAAAAAAACAAGTCATTATTTTATGATGACTTTGAAAAACATGAAAAAGGAAACATTCATCTCTAAATGAAAATGATCATGAAAAAGAAAATAAAAATCTAAACATAAATCAGTTAAATCATCTTTCAGCTGAACAAAACCTCCTTCAAACCTAAAGCAGCGATAAGAGTCAACTCTGCCTCTTTGACAAACATCCCTAAGGAAATCTCTCAAACTCGTCTGGACTGAAGCGTTAAAAATAAACCGTACCACCGTGATCAGACCAAACTGTCTTCACTGATGAGGTGAGGCTCATGTTCGGCAAACACATTTGAAGCAGACACGTTAAATCTAGACGATCCAGACACGATACAGAGAGGGAATTCAGGGAAGGCTGAGCAAATGTATTCACTAAATTAATTATATTCCAAAGAACATTAAATAAGTTTAAGGTATCAAAAATCCCTTATCAGCTCCTTTTCAGAGACGGCTTTGACCTCATACTAGGGCTGGGCAATACAGCAATTTTCTAAAATATATCAGGAAGTTTTTAGTAAAATATGAGGCTTTTAAAAGGGGTAGTTCAGTTTTTTAAGTGTGGTTGATCGACGCCCTTTGCATTAGTAAATATTAAACCTGAACTATCACTTTAAGACGATGGGCAGGAGTTTTTCTTCCGTATTTGAGTAATCAAAAACAATAAAGTCACTAAATTGGGAGTGATGGCAAACCACTTAAATTAGAAAAGAAGTGGCGCAAGTACTGAGCCCAGTGGAACACCAATATGGACGTCAGAAATTCATGATTTTTAGGAACTTTTTAAGAAAATGATAAAATTTTGTTATTTTATGATATAAAATTGCAAATTGCAATATAGTTGTTCAAATGTGACAATGTGAAGGCGCTTCTGGAGCAATAAGGACTTCTACTTTTGTTGCCCTGGTATCCAACACGAGTCAATCTTATGTTATTTTTTCTAGAATTGTGTCAAAGTTCAAAATTCTGTTATTGTGACGATCATTTATTACTCTTCCCTTACTGTGTTTCGTGTTGTCGCCGCTTGCCTGAAAAATACTGGGCTATGATTTTGGTCCATACTACCCAGCCCTATCTCTAACACCAAACAGGCGTCGGTGGTTCAGTCTGACCTCCTCCTTACGTTATCTTCTTGTCACTTTGAGGCTTCTTCTTCTCTTGTTTTTAAAGAGCACCAGGCTTTTTGAAGGTGATGACAGCTTCCTGTTCCTTGGCTGTCACCGAGTCGACAAGTTAAGCCACCTCTTGTGGACTGTGCGTTTTCTCCGTCCTCCCCGTCCCTCCTCTCCGCGGCGCTATAGCTCGGTGCGAGAGCGGGAGATCCGAGGACCTTTCCTGATCTCTTTCCTCTTCTCCTCTTTCCTCCTCCTCTTCTCCTCCTCCCGCAGGATCTTCTGGAAGGCTTCGGCCGTGTGAAGAACCTGAAGAAGAGCGAGGAGGGTTGAGATGATACTCTGCAACACTTTATTACCTCCGCCAAGGAGGTTATGTTTTTGCTGGCGTTTGTCTGTCTGTCTGTCTGTCTGTCTGTTTGTTTGTGTTCAAAATAACTTGAAAAGTTCTAAACGGATTTGGATGAAATTTTCAGGAATTGTCGGAAATGGGATATGGAAGAACTGATTAAATTTTGGGGGTGATCCGGATCACCGTCTGGATCCAGGAATTTTTAAAGAATTCTTTAACATTGCCAGATAGGACCATTTTCGCCAAAGTGGACCGAAGCTGCTTGGCGGAGGTCTGCGCTCTCTGAGTGCTTTTCTAGTTCATATACGATTTTCATTTTTACGACATTAAATGGCAAACGGACTTGAGCTTATATAGCGCTTTTCTAGTCTTTGACTACTCAAAGCTGCTTTACACTGCAGGTCACACTGACCCATTCACACCCATTCGCTCTCACATTCACTCACTGATGGTTCTGAAGTTTCTATTACAAAACAAACCCATATAAGCAGACATCAAAGTAAATAAATAAAATAAAATAACAATTATAGAGAAAAAGAATGAATTTACATATAAACATAAACACAAGGCCTGTGCTCAAATTATCGTCACGCACTCTTTGCTGATACGTGTATCGATACTGATTCTGCAGAATCAACGCGGCCTCAGATGCTGTGACAGCTGCTGTCGATACTCTTTGGGTGACGTTATCTACGGCACAGTTCAAAGTTGAAGCCAAACTTCATGAATGAAGCACATGTTCATATTTAAGGTTGGGTCTAAAATCTTTAAGGGGCTAAATTTACGTGTCTTGAGTTGTAGAACAATCTTTATCTCTTTGCAATGAAAAAGCAAATCTTAAGTTGTGAGGAATTCTGATAAAGGCGTAATAAATGTCCATCATTTACGCTTATCGGGATATGTATCATATCGTGAGGTTGCATGAAATACCCAGCCCTAGTAAACACACATACACATATGCATGTTCATGTATAAACAAACACATATGAAGTAATTAAAATAAAAAAATTTGAAAAGAAAAAAAAAGTGCATTCTGATTTACAACAGTTAAAGGAAAGACCTCATGAAGGCTGTTATTCAAAGCTCCAGACCGGGTAAACTCTTCACATGTTGCAGGAGTGGCTCCCAGTTTTTATTAAAGTTCCTCCAGGAGCCGTGAAGGCTGCAGCGGATCTTTCCCAGCTTAAGGTTGAACGTCACATCTCTCAGCCGTTGGTTGAGTGATTTCCATTTAAACAAAATTGGCCGTCTAGCCAATAAAAAGGAAAAGGCAATAACTTTTTTATGTGAGTGGGCATATTTGAAAAAGCTGGAACTAGAAATATAAAAAAACTTCAGCCATGTGAGAGGGCGTAATAATGCAGCCATAGAGCGAGAAAGCGTGTCAAAGAAGGACGACCAGAGAGGAACAAGGTTATAACAGGACCACAGCAGATGATAAATAGATGCAGGGGCTTGTTTCCACCTGTCACACACACAGGCTTTAGTAAAGTGCAGTCGATGTAACACTTGAACTGTATTAGGCTGAGATGATAATGTGATGATAAACAAAAGTCTGACACCTTGGCAGCAGAAACAGAAGTGCTAACTCTAAAAGCTGCTCCTTTAAATCCTGGAGCAGGAGGCGGAGGGGAGAGTTTACAGCTGCTGAATCTGGAGAAGATTCCAGAGGGTCAGAAACATGCAGGCATCTTTACTCACGTCGTCTCTCTCTGTGCGGTACGGGTTTGTGAAGTCTGGAGTCTTCTCGGTTATGCCCAGCTCCTGAGACATCTGAAGAGAGAACAAGACCAGGGACAATCATTACTCCAAGACAAGATGCAGCCTGCAGAGACCATAAGACTTAAGGAGTGATGTGTTTGATCACTTAGGCTTTAGATGGCACCAAAGTCTGGGTGATCAGGACCAAAATCAAACCTCTATGTTCTAAATCTTAAGAGAAATACAAGCTCCAATATCCAGAGTATGTAGCACAGTAAACATGCCCCTCCAGCTTTTTTGGATCATGCTGCAGGCATCAATAACAAAAATACAGTTTATCAGTCTGAACATTATGTGATCAACTGATAAAGGTCGAACGGCTTTAAATCACTGCATTCTGTTTTTATTACATATTCACAGCGTCCCATCTTCATTGGAAAAGTGAAGCAGACAAAAAAGGGGGAAATCTGAGGATGAGTGCAGACTGATCCTCTCTGAGGAGCGTGCTCGGTGGTGTCAGCATTAATCCACTTTTTAATCCCCCTGGCTCGTGGTTAAGGTCTCAGTCGAGCCTGCGGCGGTGAAGTTGATTAACCCGAACATTAAAATGAGAAAAAGAGCTTCTCGTCCTCTTTACAGGTGACCAGCACCACAGTCTCTATCCATTGGTCCTTCGGTGGTGTTCCTTACCACACTTTCTCGTAGTAGCTTTCTCACACACCCCTAACAGTATTTTGGTCAAATATGAATCCTTAGCACTAAATGTTTTGTCACAGAATTTACACAAGTAAAATTCCAAGACCTCGTATCATAGTGTTTGTTTCAACTCATTACAAACTGTCTCCCAAAATACAGTCAGTCTTTGGCATTTCCAAAAAACATGGAAGACCCACACTCTCACCAACACCTCTGAGGATGTCGTATTGTTGACTTTTCTGTTTATGTTATAAAAATTGAATCATGCAAATGAGAGCTGGTAGAGGAATGGTGTCTCTTCCACATATCATGCCAATCTTCTTCTAAAATGAGGATATTAAGTTCTTTCTCCCATTTCACCTTGATATATGTGGTTGGCTGTCGGTTGATATAGTGCTGAAATTATTCTGATGTTACTTTCCTGATACACTTTCATCATGATTTCAATGACTTCATTTACCTCTTCCATTTATTCTGATTTTAACTTCTATGAACCTTTACAGCAGTGTCTCTTTGGCTCTTGAGTTTAGTTTCTCTGACAGATTTAAACCACAAATGCTCGTTCCTGTTATTATTTGCCTTGCGGACAAACAGCGCTGTCATATTTATATTCATATTGTAAATATTGTTAATGTAAATAGTGTGAATTCCTTGGCCTTATTTATAGTCTCACTTATTCTTTCCTTCACAAGGAAGTTGATATTGCTTAAGATTCTGCATGTTGCAACCTGCCTACATAATTTTTTATTTCATTTTATTGTATTTAAATGTTATGCTCTTATCTATTTTAACGTCTTTATTGATTTCCTGCTGCTATACTGTCTATATGAGCAACTGAAACAACTGAATTTCTGCTTGGGGATTAATAAAGTATTTCTGATTCTGATATATATTTTTTGTCAGGTTCAAACTGAATAAGGAACAAAAAAATTAAGTAGTAATACTGATGTGCTTGGACTTAATGTTCCCGCTGAAAAACCTTATGAATGTTTGTGCTGTTGTGGTTTAAGACGATGATGATCTGTCACATGACCTCGAGGCTCCATAGACCTATTGATTATCTCAGACATTATTGATTTTCAGCTTTAAATGCTGAACTTTCTCCAGGATGAGGGTCCCTCATACTGCTGCCAATCATCTCGAAGCGAAGCAGCAGTTTTGGGTCTTCATCGTGGCATGAGCGGGAGTGTAGCAGGAGTTTCTCAGCCCTGTGCACTGACTCTCAGGCACAAACTCAGAGATCAGACGTGGTGTCAGACAGGTCAGGGTGTTATGAGAATCTCTTCTAGATGAGGACGGCCTTACGAGTGTGAGGACGTGCTGGTGTGCCCCTCCTGTAAAAACTCCCGTCTGGTTGCAGAAGTTCAGGCCCCAGCGGAGCAGACCGCCCCAGTCGGCGTTCCTGTCGTAGTAATGGTGGACGATTCGGGGGAAACGCAGCGCCACGTCTCCAAAGAACGCTGTGTTCTCCACCACGTGGGAGTAAGCTGCAGAGATTTGGAGAGGAGAGGAGAGTTAGTCAGAAAATATACGACCGGAGGGGTTTAAATATCTCAGAAGACGATGATAAACAAAACAGGAGTAGGACGGTTTGATATCAGGAGGGAGCATGGAGGAGGTGATGGCACAGCAGGAGAACATGACACATCAGATATTCAACCGACTCCAAAGACCTGGAATGTTTCATCAGAGCCGAAAACAGAGCGAGGACGGAGACAGACAGACAGAGAGAGAGACAGACAGACAGACAGATAGACAGACAGACTGACTGACAGAGAGACAGACAGAGACAGACAGAGAGACTGACAGACAGATAGACAGACAGACAGACTGACTGACAGACAGACAGAGAGAGAGACAGACAGACAGACAGATAGACAGACAGACTGACTGACAGAGAGACAGACAGAGACAGACAGACTGACAGACAGAGAGACAGACAGACAGACTGACTGACAGACAGAGAGACAGACAGACAGACTGACTGACAGACAGAGAGATAGACAGACAGACAGACAGAGAGAGAGAGAGACAGATAGACAGACAGACAGACTGACTGACAGACAGAGAGATAGACAGACAGACAGAGAGAGAGAGAGACAGACAGACAGATAGACAGACAGACTGACTGACAGAGAGACAGACAGAGACAGACAGAGAGACTGACAGACAGACTGACAGACAGAGAGACAGACAGACAGATAGACTGACAGACAGACAGAGAGAGAGACAGACAGACAGATAGGCAGACAGACAGACTGACAGACAGAGAGACAGAGAGACAGACAGACTGACAGAGAGACAGACAGAGACAGACAGACTGACAGACAGACAGAGAGACTGACAGACAGACTGACAGACAGAGAGACAGACAGACAGATAGACTGACAGACAGACAGAGAGAGAGACAGAGAGACAGACAGACTGACTGACAGAGAGACAGACAGAGACAGACAGATAGACTGACAGACTGACAGACAGAGAGACAGACAGACTGACTGACAGAGAGACAGACAGAGACAGACAGAGAGACTGACAGACAGACTGACAGACAGAGAGACAGACAGACAGATAGACTGACAGACAGACAGAGAGAGAGACAGACAGACAGACTGACAGACAGATAGACTGACAGACAGATAGACAGACAGACAGATAGACTGACAGACAGATAGACAGACAGACAGATAGACTGACAGACAGATAGACAGACAGAGAGACAGACAGAGAGACAGACTGACAGACAGACTGACTGACAGAGAGACAGAGAGACAGACAGACAGACAGACAGACAGACAGACAGACAGATAGACAGACTGACAGACAGACAGACAGACAGACAGACAGACAGACAGATAGACAGACTCTCTCTCAGTACTCTTAAACTGTGGTATTATTTTTTGATGGGAGTTCTTGTAGGCGGTGAAAATACCCTCTGTTCTTGGTACGTTACTTCCCTGTTTGCGTCTATATCTGCGTAACAGACTCTGACAGACTGAGGCTCACTGAGGGAGAGGAGAGGACGCTCTACTGCATCTAAGGTACTTAGTGGACACATGGAGCTCATACAACCCCACTTCAAAAACACTGAACTGTCCCTTTAAGATTATTGGGCTGTTTTTGTCCTAACCAAGGACGGCAAACTCCAGATGATCTTCTGTTTTATAAGATTATCCTATCAGATGATCCTGTGGTCTGAGGCGTGTTAAGAGTGAATTTGTCCTGATAATCGTCTCTGAAACGGGTCGACAATCGTACATATTAAACTTGTTCAATATTTAAAAATCTTCGTGTGTGGGGAAAGCTGACGACTCCTGAGTCATGACTCTGTGAATGTTGCCAATCAAGCAGCGAGCTGACTGAGGAACGAGGAAGCAGGCGTAAATAAAAACAAACATGGCCGACCTGAAACAGAAAGTTCAGTGGACCTCAGAAATGGAGGACCGGCTCACGTGTTCACGCTGTCTCCAGGATTTTTTCCAGTCCTTTTTTTTAGCACAAAAATAGTCCCAAGACCACCATCACTCCCTCTCCTCGTACGTCCTCTTCCATGTTGTGTTTTTCGGTTGTTGCTGTTTCTTCTTCTTGGTTTTTGTTCGATCAGGTTTGATCAGATTTCTGTCTTGGAGGACTAGATTCTAGATCGGTGGTGGGACAGAATGGTTCAGTGTGGGCTCTCTAACAGATAAAACATCTCTTCAGGTTTAGAAAATCCTGATGTTGGACCCCTCCAGTTGCTGTGACGTGTGGCCTGGATCGTGGCCTGTCCTCCTCCCTCTACCTGCTGCAGGTGTGGAGGAGGGTCAACAGAGGAGCACACACACCTGGACACAACATGGAGGCTCGCTCTCCTGGGTTTCCTCTGTTAACAGGTACTTTTCCTCCTTTCAGTCCTCAGCTTTATCCTGTTAGTTTGGGCTGGAGGCTGCTGGTGGTCCAGGTTTCTGATTTTTCTGTTGTTAGTTTTGACGTTGGTAGTTTTGTCAGGTACGACGGCCCCGTATGGGTTGGCCCTGTCATTTCGTCCCCCTCTTGTTAATTTTTGCAGACGTCTCCAGCCCATTTTGTTCATTCAGCTGTTTTACTTTCAGCGTTATTCTAATAAAATCCCTGTCAGCTTTGGCTCCTGTGTGGCGGCCTTTAAGATGTTTCTGGTCTCCTTTATTTACCCTAGAGCGGGGATTTTATGCATGGAGGCCATCAGTCACTAAAGCTGAAGATCTGTACATCTTTACTGATCAAATATCAGGTGATGTAGATGTTTGATGATATACAGCCGGTAAGTTTTGATGCAGCTGATCACTGAATAACAGATTATCCTGAAATATCTGTGCACTAATACAGCTCCACTTGTTTCCTTCATTTAAAAACATTACCAAAGATCTGGAGATGTTATTGAAATTACTGAGTAAAACTGATAAAAACCTGCTGAGCTCAATGAGTGCAGAGAGGATTAAAAACCTTAAAGGTAAATCAGACCTTCTTTGATTTTATCGTCCATGGGGAAAGGATCATCAGGCTGCATGTTGGCTGCAATCAGGACTTGTCTTGAGTCTTCCAGCACCTTTAAAATAACAAAAGAGACAAAATAAAAGAGTTATTAGACCTATACAGTGTACTGATTACCAGAGGCTGTTCGTTTGCATTACTGACAGCTTCTCTGTGGACACTAAACACCAGATTTTTCACTTGTAGGCAGAGATTGAGACCCCAAAATGACTGAAGATGGGCATGTAGAAGTACTCGCATATCTATTATTAAACACATAAGTCCTGTATTTTCATTATGCTTTGCCCCTTATTAACAGATAAAAGCAGTCAACTAAATGAGGCATTGATCAGCCAAGTGAGATAACTTCTGTGCGATAATAAAATGCAATAATGCAGGTGTATTCTGAAAATAACTTCAGAAATAATTCTGCAGTTGTATTCTTATTCCTGTTCTAAGCTCTACAGCACTTTCCTCCGTTTTTCTCTCTTTTCTGGTTTAGTTCTAAACTCTCATCACATTTATGTGTTTACTGTCTGTTTTTATACCTTCTGTTTTTTATACTCTTGTTTTTAAACAGCTGTTTGCAACGAAATTTCGTTCACATGTGCAGCTATGGTTTATATTTTGAATGACAATAAAGAATCTGTCTGTCTGAGTTATTGACAAAAATGTTGAAAAGTGCCCATTCTCTTGTTAACAAATCCTCACAAAATCCTGGATCTGGATTCAGATCACCACCAAACTCTGATCACCGTTTCTTCGCGCCATGGCCGACATTTCCTGAAAAATTAGTTAAAATCTATTAAAAGCTCTTGGAGTTATGCTGCTCACCGACGGTACAGAAACAGGAGCTCCTTGGCACAGATCCTCTCACAGAAGTATTTTGCCTCTGTGATGATCTTTGACTCATTTTCAGTCTGAACCTCGGCTCATGAATACTTAATAAACTGTCCCGGCTGATCTGAACACGTAAGGTTCACATAGATCCTCACGTCGAGGAGATAAAAATAATCCAGAGGTTTGTGAGAGGGTCTGGACCAAAACAAACTGATGCAGCAGTTATTTGGGTTCATGTGTGGAGAATCTAAAAGAGGAGAGAGCGGAGTCCCTGTTCCTGCTGAGGAAACGCTGACCCAGCGTTTGGGCTGAAGGGTGACTCGGCTGATCGTCCTTGAGAGAAACATCGATAAACATCCTGAGGGCTAGAGCTCAGAGCTGAGGTAGGGCCGGGAAACGTGGCCACTTCAGAAGAAAAATATGTTAAATGAGATTAAATTAAGACAAATATCTGACGTGAATTTAAAAAGTAAACCTTCACAGAGAGGAGGATGCTTTACCTTCAGACCGACCCTGAATCAGTTTTACAAAGCAGTCCAGTTTTGTCGTCAATAATAATCGAGTGCTTCCTATTTTCTCTGTATGGTTGTATTTTTTTGTCTTTTGTTCTGTTTTGTTTGTTAGTTGTTGTTTTAAGTCTTTAAAGCCTCAGTTCGGGGCAGACTTACTGATTAGCTCAGGCTGTAAAGGCTAGAGTGCTGAGCCACATTCTTTTGCTTAATACTTCAACATTAAATAAATAAAATTAAAAAAGGAGATGTCTGGTCTAATGAAGAGAAGTGATAACTAGAAACTGATAAAAACTGGAAACTGGAAGAACAACGACACACAAGTGGACTCCTGTGGATCTGAAGCCTCTCCTCTCTGCTGCACTTTCTAAACTTCTGTTTGTCCTTTTCTGTTCATTTCTCTTTTTTACTCTTTTGTTTGATAAAAACTTTTAAATATCAAATTAAGAAAATGAAACGCTGTTGTAAATTAAATGAATGATCATAAAAATTGAAGTTACATAAAAAGAAGCCCTGAAGTACTTTTGTTTCAGTTAAATTAACGATTTAATCACACAAATACATGAACACTGATGCATCGAGAACAACAGAGGCTGTAATGTCTGAATCATGGGGCTAAAAGTGAAGCAAAGGCGGCTTCATGCCTCTGTGGGGTCTTGACATCAGGACTGCTCGACCCTTTAGACATCCTTGGAACATGTTTTTTCATTCAGTTTTTGATTTTCAGGCCATTTTTGCTGTGTTGAGAGAATAAAGCTCAAGTTTGCTGGAGGATATTCATTTATAAAATGTTTTAAAATTGTTCTCAGTTGCATTAGTTAGCCTAAAATATCTAAGCTGCACAAAAACCAACTCATCTGTTCCTAACAACCAAAAACGACCCATGAAAACCATTAAAATGCTGCTTAAGCTTTCACTTTTAGTTTTTACAGTTGTCCACCAGGTGTGGCTGTTTTTACCCATTCTGTTTTTTGTTGGATAAAAACAGTGGAGTTCTGTAAACACACTGGCCTTTAAAGGGTTAAAATCCCCAAAACATAATTAATATTTGATATCTATATTTCAGGGTGAATTAGTTAAAAGACTGACTAGTTTAAAGTAGAAAAATATTGAACTATACTTTCTTACAGCTGTTTTTAGTAAGCATGTCATTAGGGACATGTGTGCCCTGATTGATGTCCTGAGATCATTCCACCTTAAATATCTACCTTAAAGAGTCCCTTGAGCATGATGTCTATGATCTTGTACTGCTGGTTGATGTCGTTCAGCTCCACCAGGTTCTTCAGAGCGTTCAGCTGATCTTTCCTCTTCGTCTCAAACAAACGTTTGTCTGATATCAGGAGGTCAGGATGGACCAACTCTTTATACATCATGAACAAAAGTTTAATTCAAACATCATCCATCCTTATAAACCAGCTTTATAAGGACTTTTGAAAAGTTGGAAATATTTCTCATTCATGTCTCTTATGGTCAAAGAAATCGATCAAATCCAGAGGGCGGCAGGAAAATAAACACAGCAGCAAAAACAAGCGAATGGTCTCAGAGAAAAACAACAGCAAGGCTGCTGATGCTGCTCTGGAGACAAATGCCTGTGATGAGTTAGGCCCTGATCACTAATTCATTAATTAATTACCAGAGAGGTGTTTAATCACGATAGACTTTATATTACTGGACACATATTTCGTCTTATTGCTCTCCTCCTCAAACAAAGGATACAGATCTCCAGGTTGGAGTCATGTCTCGGTCTGTGCGAGTCCGAGTCTGCAGAGCCAAGGGCAGCGGCGGCGAGGGCGAGGACCACCGCACACAGGCTCTGCATGGTCAGCAGGGGGCGGCAGAGAGGCACACACCTGGGCACAGAGAGGAGAGGACAGGTGGGTTACTTTAGAGCTGCAGACAAACATCCACCTGAGAGATTTAAGGCATCTGATGAAACTTCAGGGTAAGGCTGGGCAATATGAGGAGTTTTAAGATGTATTATTAGAATAATCAGAGACAAGATATGAGGCAAGACAGTTTTGTTAATACTTTAAATATCAGAATAATTACTCCAAGCCTAAAAAGCACATTTAACAGTGGAAAGCAAAGACAGAAAAATGCTTTTTGAAAACACAAGATAATCTACATAGGAGTGTTTATACCATATTACCAGTAAAAACACCTTATTTAGAGTAATTTTTTGCTTTAATTACCAAATTTGTCTAAACTAAAGTCCTGCACCCAGTGAAAACACAAATACATTAACCAGATGTCAAACATACAACATGGATTTGACATTTTCATGTACGCTTCCTTCCAAAAATCCTTTTTAAACATTTTCATTTCTTCTCTTTCTGACACTCGGCTGCAACGAAAACAGTCCTTTCTGATTCACAGGTCATCGTGAACCAGTAAACCAGTAAACCAGGTTTAATTAACACGAGACAAAACAGAAGAGGATCTGCATTATCAAAAATAATCATGTTAACAGATAATTAGTGCTTATATACATAAAATTAGAAAAATAACATAATAAAGATAATACTAAAATAAATAAATAATAATAAGAAAATAAAAAATAATAGGAAAGAGGAGAATGACAGGATAAGTGTGATCTGGTAAAGGCATTATTAAAACTTGTGTCAGCCTAACTGAGGACGGGGACAACATCACGACAGAATAACTGATTCAGGTGACCATAATCAGGGTTGTAAAATGTGCATCACCACTGAGCTAAAATAAAAGTCTGTCCGTCTCAGAGATTCTGGCTGTGATGGTTGTGTTGAACACGTTTTCTTTTGTGATATTTAGATTTCTCCTTCATCCAACACAACACGCTGCAGCACTTTTCTGATTTATGGAGCTTCTCTCTTCTGTCTGCTGTGATATGAATGGAGTCACAAACAGAGCAGTCAGGGTGTAGGAGCCTGAATATGAAGACGAGCTCCTTCTGCTCCTTTAATATGAAACATCTGAGGTCTGCAGCTTACATAACACTCCCCACAGGAACACTTACAGTCTCTGATTCAGACCAGGACTGGGAATTATGGACAAAAATCTGCTCTTACCATATTCTGTTAATATGTATGAATCATAATATGTATGATTCAGGACATACATGTCCATGATTTCTCCCTCCTTCAGTCCTTCAGACTGTCAAATGTTCATTATTCTTCATTAACAAAACTATAACACACCAGCCAAACTGTACAAACTCACTGCTGATTTTCTGTAAAGTTAGGTTTTTAAAATATTCATCCATCCTTAAGTCTGAGCACAGGTCTACCCAAAAATCTATAGGTCTCTCATTCAATCCATACATCTATCCATCAGTCCACAGGTAAGGACATCAATCCAAAGGTCAATCAATCAATCAATAGATCTAACTTCTGCTCTGAGGCTTTTCTTAGATGACAGAGGCAGCAGTGATAGAGAGAGGGTCAATAAGAGAGCTAAAAAAAACCTCTTCAAATGAAAATTTGATGAAAGACAAGTTTTTCAGAAAGCATTAGCAGAAAACAGAAGAAACCAGAGAGGAGGAGGAGGAGGAGAGAGGACTGCTGGATGAAGGATCCCATTGAAGAAGAAGAAGAAGAAGAAGAAGAAGAAGAAGAAGAAGAGGGGGTCGGCTTTTCAAGAAGAAAACAGAGGATGACAGAAGCTCTGCTGGTGAATATTTCATCCTCCTTTGTTTAGACGCAGAGTTAAAACTTTAAGATGAAGAGACAGGGCGGCAGTGAGAGGAAGAGGAGGGGGAGTCTGTTCAGCAGCTGATGGGGTTCATTTTACCAACTCATCTGCAGAATCCAGAATCAGAGCGACTGAGCATGAGCAAACATCCAGGAGGTGAAGGTTCATTTGAACCAGAGGTCAAACAGTCAGCCTGAGGGCCACATGGAGCCAAAAACACCATCACAGGTATGATCAATCTGCCACTGGTGCACAACGGAGAGCCTCCAGTGTTAGAAATGAAGCTGATGCACTGGAGAGAAATGTAGCTGCAGTTCCTGAAGGGACCACTAGAGGCTTTGTTTGAAACAGCAGCAGTCCCATTAATCCCCCATGTTCAACTGTTCATGTTAACAGCAGACATGTTTACAGCAGAGATAAACATGCTTACAACAGAGATAAACATAAACATGTTTACAGCAGAGATAAACATGTTTACAGCAGAGATAAACATGTTTACAACAGAGATAAACATAAACATGTTTACAGCAGAGATAAGCATGTTTACAGCAGAGATAAACATGTTTACAACAGAGATAAACATAAACATGTTTACAGCAGAGATAAACATGTTTACAGCAGAGATAAACATAAACATGTTTACAGCAGAGATAAGCATGTTTACAGCAGAGATAAACATGTTTACAGCAGAGATAAACATGCTTACAACAGAGATAAACATAAACATGTTTACAGCAGAGATAAACATGTTTACAGCAGAGATAAACATGTTTACAACAGAGATAAACATAAACATGTTTACAGCAGAGATAAGCATGTTTACAGCAGAGATAAACATGTTTACAGCAGAGATAAACATGCTTACAACAGAGATAAACATAAACATGTTTACAGCAGAGATAAACATGTTTACAGCAGAGATAAACATGTTTACAACAGAGATAAACATAAACATGTTTACAGCAGAGATAAACATGTTTACAGCAGAGATAAACATGCTTACAACAGAGATAAACATAAACATGTTTACAGCAGAGATAAACATGTTTACAGCAATAATATAATATAAGTGAAAGTGATTAAATGAGGTTTAGGGTCAGATGTGGTCCCAAAGGTTCCAGTTGCCCACCCCTGGTATAGTTTGTTAATTTGGGGTCATGATCGACATGCTAACTCAAACTCTTCTTACTTATGTTTCAGTCCAACAGCAGCTTCTCTTAAACCAGGGCACTGGTCCACGGAGCCTCCTCCTAAACCGTCTCCTCACAGCTCCTCTGGCCCTCAGGATAAACTCTGACAGCTCCTCGGTCTCTCTGCGGTATCAGCTGCTCTCTGCGGCCGCACATTTTCAAAGTAAAACTGAGATCTTTTCCCTCCGTCAGCAGAAACACCAGTGTTCAGGCCGGCTGAGTGAAGACAATATTCGATTAGGGTCAATTTGTGCGTTGGGTGAACATCTTTTGGGAGGCGTCCCAGCTTTCTGAGAAACTCTGCACTTAAATATCCTCTAAGTGCTGCGGGACAGCCGCGATATTTCTCCATGAGAGCTCAGGAGAGGAGCTTTGTCTCCGCCGTGGCAGCACCTGTCAGGTTATCTGATGCTCCAGTGTCGCTCTGACGGATACTAATGTGAGCAGGTTACACCGCGGGCGCCGTTAAAGCGGCCGATACGACGTCCAGCAGTGATAATGTCGAAGTGTAACAGGGCGCAGCGTGAGGGCGCAGCAAGGGCTGATGGATCAGGTGTAATGTGGCAGAGCTGTTAGTGTAGAAGAACTTTACACTTTTCTATTTATGTGTCCTCAATGGGCCGTTAGCTGTGAGGCTGTAAAGCAGCAGGAGGAGCAGAACATAGAATATACCGCTCAGAAAGCTTTAGCACAAACACATTAACTTAAAAACAGCTTAACAGGGCAATAAACAAATCTGAATATTCAGTCAGTAGCACAAAAAAAAGAAAAAGTGATAAAAATAGATGAGAAATACTAAGAACAAAGTATAAAATATGAGAAATAAAAGACTGAATAAACAGAAGTCCCTTAACTTAAGACAGGACAGTGGCAGATACAGTAGAGTACCCTTCTCTCCTGGAGTTTAGTTGGGATGATGGCAGAAGGTACAAATGAATGTTTATATCCGTTATAGTTCAAACTAACAGATACACAACCAGAGGAACTTTTCTTTTTAATTTTTCAGTTCTGAAACGCAGACATCAGGACACATCAGATAAAAGGTAAAAGTAACCGTGTTTCCTCTGCAGTTCAGTCTTTTCTTATTTCTTCTTTCTCTTATTTAAGTATAAAGAACTAAATACAACATGGGAGAGGTGAAGTGTGCACATAAAATCAACCAAAGATACACCATAAATAATCTCGAGAGCAGAAAGGTAGAAAACAAAACACAACCACACTGCAGCTTGCTAAGATTATATCACACCACTAACTCTTTAGATGTTCACTAAATCTGTCTGAATGGGTCTGACATATTTAACCCAGTTGGCCCACAGTTTCACAGAAACTATATTTATGCAGATGTAAACAAAAGTAATTCTCTACACAGCATAAATATAACTTACAGTTTTAATCCACTGTATTGTGTGGGGTTCAGGCAGTAACCACTGTATAAGGACTTTGAGTAAAAGTCAAAAAACGAGGACGCCTGTTAGATCCCACCGCACCTGAGAAGTCCTCCACACACTTTATTTTAAAGGGGTAGCTGTTCCTGCTGAAACCTCTTTTTCAGCCTCTTTTCCTTTAACCATGGACCTGGATGTGGTTTCTGAACTCTGGCTCACCTTTAAAACAAGTTTCAACCACCTGAAAAACCAACCAGACCCGTCAGAAACCTGCTCAGGTGTAGTGTGGTCCATCAGGATGGCCTTCTTTGAGCAGAAGATCAGGCGTTCACATGGTTAAACTCACTAAACTGGTCTGTTCAGCATCACTGCAGCTGGAGGTGGAAGTGAAACCTTCAGGCACCACGAACCACAGGCAGCAGGAGAGAGGAGGTCTGCAGGAGGTCACTGAAGCAGAGAGAAGGTCTTCAGACCTCTGCTGACGACCTCTCTCTCTCTCTCTCTCTCTCTCTTTCTGCAGCCTGGAGCCTCCACACAGTCTGAAACATCTGAAACATCTGAAACATCTAAAACATCTAAAACATCTAAAACATCTAAAACATTTTCTTCTATCAAGAGTCCAAACCACGACGGTCACATGTTTGATCACTTAATGCATGTTTTTAAAAATCTAAATCTCAGGATCATTCACACATGTATGAGAATGCTCAGGTGTTTCTGAGTTGTGGAAAAAGTTCATTGACACAGTTTCAGCACTAACAGGAGTAAAGTCTCCAACAGACCCTGAGTCACCTCTTTTTAACCCTGACTCTCTGTCTGCAGAAAACACACACCAAGTCTGTCAGGACTTGGGCAGTGAAGATCAATAAATCAATAAATCAATAAATCTCAGCTGTTTAATTGTTTGCTTCCAGTCCACTCCTGGAGCGAGGAGAACAACATCGACCCGGCAGCAACTACAAGCACGGTGACGAGTTAACTCATGACACCGCTGCAGCAGCAGGATCACCTGCCTCACAGCCTCAGGTAACAGGCTGATCAATAACTTCACCTTCACTGAGCTCAGGTGAACACCCACAGGCTGACCATCAGTCTGGAGGAACCATCCACCTCCAGATCAGACGGCTGGATGTGCAGCACGAGTGGATCCAGGTCCAGGTCCAGGTCCAGATCCAGGTCCAGGTCCAGGTCCAGGTCCAGGTCCAGGTCCAGGTCCAGATCCAGGTCCCCTCAGGCCAGCAGCCTCTCTGTTATCACTCATAATGATGCTGATGATGGCAGAGCCTGGATACAGACCCTCATCATGTGAACTTTAATTAGAGCATCCTTAATTAATCACCTGCCCCCCCGACACATCAGTCTGCAGATTCTTAATTATGGGATAAAATACGAGGCTGTGATGTAGAGCACAGCTGCAGGTGATGTGAAGCTCTGTGTGATCCACTCCACAGTCTGAGGGTTGAAATCAGACTATCCCAGAGCAGGGCCGGGCAAGACGGACCAAAACCACAGCTGCACATCCAAGTGTTACCTGAACTACAGCTGAGCAGCTTGGGCATAAAAACACTAATCAGCCAATCACATGGCAGCAACTCATGCATTCAGACATGATAATCGATCCAGACGGAGCATTAAAGACAAAGGTTTAAAAGAAATTTAACCTTCAAATTGCTCTTTAAACATGTTACGACTGGATATAGAATCAGAGGCTGAACCAGAAAATCCCACCACGAGGCACCCGTTCAGATCTTTAGCTGAAAATACGACACCTGGCAGTCTAAACACGTAACGTACACTTTTATTCACGTCTGGGCATGTTTATTAGTATGCAAGTATTTTTATTAATATTATTATTATGTATTTATCTTTTATTACTATTGTTGTTATCATTTTATTAAACTCAAATGTCCTTACTTTCTCTTTTTTTTAATTAATATGATCATTATTCTTGTTATTATTTTTGCACCATTGTCTGACTGTAAATTTAGAGTTGGAGAGGTTTAATGATTGTTTATCTTATGTGTTATTTTAAGAAAAAATAAAGACCTTGCACAAGTATTTAAAGCAATTACTGTATTTTTTAATCAGTAAATATCTGAATTTGAGGAAAATATGTCTATCACATTTAGAATCAAATGCATTTTTTAAAAACTGTTTTAGGACTTTAGCTGCACAAATGGATCACTGATAATCAGTAAATTGTCCAATATCAGGCGTCTGGGGCTTGTGTTTTTGTTGCTGTGATATTAAACAAGCATCGTGTTTGATTTTACTCTTCCTCAATGAGATGCTCCTCAAACAAAACGATATAAAAGACAAAATTAATCATTTAGATCATCTATTTATTTTCACTAAAACACTGCAGTACTGAGGGCTTGAACATGTCCTAAAGTATTGAAACTTTACAGGAGAGTCAAAACTTGCACAAACAGTGATATATCGTAGTTTTCTAACGTGTTGTCTTTGCATTCATCAACAGCGCCCCCTAACAGCAGAAGAACGGCCCCTGGAGCTGCTTGGAGTTAAAAATCTGAATCTGTGCATCCCAAGACGTAAAAAAATTCTCTTATCATTGTGATGAAATCCCAACAGAATATCTTTCTATTTCCAAAGTTCTTCCTGGGCTTTCTGTCACTCAGCTCTAATTTTGGCACAAAGGCAGACAAGATCCTGATGATCGAAGGTTATCTAGGGTGTGCCCCAAACTGTTTGCCCTCTGTATCTAATATACCTGCTGTGATGATTTACCTCATCAGTGAACGTCCACTTTTATCATTAAAAACGATCATTTATTTAAGAATAAAATGATGTTTTTCTTGTTGTTTTTCTGTCACAATGAAGGGAACAGGTCCGATTTAGTTATGCTGAGGCTTGACAAAAAATACTGGTTTCAATATCTGTGATAATAAGGTTGGAAATATCTGCAAAAATCCAATAGTGTGCATCCCTAACATTAAGCCTTGCCCATATTTTATGATCTAAATACTTTAATCAATATGACCTGTGTTTTCTGCCTGGGTCTTAAACCTGCCTGCGTTGCCCAGCCCTATGTTAAGCCACTCAGCGTCTGTGGATGTAGTTCATTAACTGCGGCGCTGAAAACGCGTTAAATGAACTCATCGACTACTCGATTACTGCTGCGGACCGAGCCACATGAGGACCTGATGCATCCGGATCCGGGCGGTGAGACGCGGACGCTGGAGCTCAAACTGTGGCTTCACTCACCGCGAAGAGGCGAAGGACGGCGGCTCCGCGGCTCCGCGGCTCCGGAGAGCTTCTCCCGGGTGATCCGCGGATCGTCTGCCGCGCACGGGGCAGGTCGGCTCGGGGAGGAGGCTCCGGTGTGCCCGCCGGGTCCGTGAGGGTCCAAGGCTCGGAGGCGGAGGTGCAGATGGTGGCGGAGGTGTGGATCTCCCTGCTCCGCGATCACACCGGCGGCTCCGCTCGGACGAATGACAGCTCAACACGGAGGAGGGGGAGGATGTTGTTTCCGCACGGAGGAGTTACAGCGGGGCACCGCAGAGCGTGGGCCGCGTTCCGTTCCGCTCTCAGCTGATCCTCCGCTGATCCTGACATCAGGACGGGACACATGCTCTGAGACTGCACCCGTTAAAGACTGACGAAACGTTAATCTGTATTATTGTTCCTCTTTCCTTTTAGCTCCTCTGTTCTTTTAGTTAAATCAATATTTATTTTTAATGTTTTATTTCTTTTTTACTGTCCTTCTTTTCTTCATTTTATGCTCGATGTATGAATGGTGCTCTATAAATAACCTGCTTTTTCTAATTAAATGAATTTAAATTACCAAGATTTTCATGACTGCTTTTAAAAAGATTTTTTATTCTCAATAGGACTGCCTTGTAACACAATAGTTTAGTATTTACCAGTTTATTGCTTTTGAGATAACATATAACTGGCTTTAATTCTGTGTTTTGCTGGTTAAATCTGGTTTTCTCCTGAGATAAATCCTGATAAATGCTAGATATTGTTCTGTTAAATTAGTTTTTTTTCCTTTGCTGATTGATATCTCATTTTTATCTGTGACAATCTGTCTCTGTAAATAAGCGTAAAAATGATGAAGCCCTCTTTGTGCTCAGAGTTTCCCATCCCGGCCTTAAACCATGTGAATTCATGTGAAAACAGGCAGTATTTCATTTTAACAGCATTTTTAATTTGCTTGAAATAACCTCCGTTACAGAAACCAAATGAACGTCCTTTTTATCTCAATTATTTACAACCAGACAAACAGTCTGAGGGTTTCTCCTTGACCAGATTCTCCTTTCCACGAGAACTTAGAGATTTATTACCAACATTTTCATGTCCTGTGATCGTGTCCTCAGCCTGAACAAAGAATCAGTGATGTGTAAAAACAGGTTTGTTTAGCTTCATTCTTCAGATCCTGGAAAGCTCTAAAACTTTCTGTGTTTCTGAGACTGACATTAGTTAAAGTTTGTAGCTTATTTATCTTAAATAAAGTGAACATTGATGACAGTGAACACCAACACTGGACCAAAAACATCCATTAAACTGTTTAGTATTCAAACTAAAGATCAACAGCGTTTTAGCTTCAGGAGCAGAACACAGTAAACTCCAGTTTTAGAGGAACTTCAGAGCAGCAACAACACATGAACGATGATTCAAGCTGCAGGACTGAGGCTTTAAACTTTAGATATCATCAGATATCATCAGCCTGCTCGCACGGTGAAGTCAGACAGACAGATGGACACGTCTCCAACACGCCTGAAGACGACAGTTAAGGGAAACAAAACAGACGAGTGTGACAGAGTGTGTTTAAAACAAGCTCTTCATCAGCAAAGATCTTCTTAAAAAATAAGATATAACACAAAATTAATGCTGACTACCACCAACTGCTGCCACAATCAATGTGGCCACACATGACCCAGTCATCTACCATCACACTTTGGCCCAAATCAAACTCAAATCCTCACGCTCGCCCATTTTTCAGCTTCTAATACCAACTTTGAGGACAAAATGTTCCCCTGCTGCCTGATATATCCACCCGTTCTGACTCATAAGTGAATATTTCCATTTTTATGGTCAATTCCCAGAAAAGTCACGTCTTTTTACGTGTCCAAAAAAACATCTTTCCATAGAAACCCACATGCTTTTGTGTAACCAAATCTTTTACCATTTTCTCTATTTTGAGTTAATTCTCCATGAGCAGAATGATGTTGTTCACCTATAAACGCTCAGTGTGGCTGTAGCAGTTACACTGAACAAACTCAGATCTAAGTCAGAGGATTTGGTCAATTTTAAGGCAAAAAAATCTCACCTGACTGATTCTAATCCATAATTTCCTTACATGTCTGAATTAAGATCTTATTTGGAGATATAAAATCTAAAAATAAGTCCTAAATTGCTTGTAAATAATAAGTAAAAAAATCTGCCAATAAGACAAGACAAATTTAACTTGAGCAGACATTAAACCTTCATTTAAGACCCTCACTGAGTCAAACTTTCTTGTTTCATTGGCAGATATTTTCTCTTCATTACAAGCAGTTTAATGCCTTATTTTTCCCTTTCCTTAAGTAAGAAAAAAAATCATTTTAAAACTGTTTTTATTTACGTGCCTGAACCCTGAACTCTTTTCAGTTAGTTGTTCTCCTCATCGACCAGTGCCTTGATTGGTCTCTGGTCAGCCGGCAGAGCAGCTCCGTGCCAGTTCGCTGGAAATACGCAGCGAGTTGTCTTTCAGTTGACCACCGCTTCAGCTCTGCGTCAGTCTCTGCCAGGCAGACTGACCCAAAACAGGAAATCTAACCACAGGCAGGTAACATCACCTTTTGTTGATGTGTTTCTCTGTTATGTCGTGGTCTCTCGTGATCCTGTGATCTTGTTTTTTCACTCGCCAACAGGTTTTAGCTTAAAAATCATGATAGATTTGTTCTTTAAGATTATCACAAAGACATAAATATGCAAGTTTCATAATTGTTTGTTCTCCGAAGAGTCTGTCATCAGAACAGATCCAAGGACACAGAGATAATAACCCCATCGGCTTTAAGTTGTAGGTCAGCTTCCACACTGGCCTACAAAAACACATCATTCCTGCGAGGCTCTATTGCAGAAATACACCACCTCCTCGGGGCTTGAACGCAACGTTCACATCTTTACAAGAAACTTACGGACAGGACAAACCTCTGAGGCTGCTGCCTCTCCTGCAGCATGTTTCAGAGATAACAGCTCTCACACCAACATCACCAGAATGAGTCTAAACGGCTTAGAAAGCCTCCTCGTTGGTTCTGACACGACTCAGAGGATCAGGCGAGCCCAGGCTGAAGACGAGGGTGTTACAGTGAGAGGAATATGAGTGTGTGTTTGTGATTCAATCAGCACAGCAGATCACTCGCTCGCTGATACAGTAATAGCCTCGTGTTGGACAAAAGCACGCTGGCAGAGATCAGGGGAGACGCAGAACACGCACGCTCAATACGTGCAGAGAGAAAATCGATGAGGATCTCTGCCGCTGACATGTGAAGTGCAGTCTGGGTATTTTTCATGCTGCGTGTGTGTTGGGCTTTAACAGCACTGCTCACAGGGTGAGGAGGGAGGGCTGCAACATATGGACCAAAAATAAAAAAAATATAATTATTAAAATTATAATTAAAAAAAATGATCCAATTACTTCTTAGGTAGATATTGTTTTAAATGCTGATTGATGGTGTGCAGCAGTTTGAGGTCAGGTTGTTAAAGCAGGGGACATTAAGCAGATATTTCCATTTTCTCTTTTTCTAAAGGGGGGTTGCTCAAGGCCCATGGCACTCGTATTATTATTACCACTGAAGCAGCTGTCCAGCTCTGAACCTGAGAGGAGATAGCCAGGTATGGATGCCAGCCGATACATATCAGTACATGGTGTTACCAAAGCCTCATAATTATCCAGTCCAATTCATTTATACGGCATATCTTCAAAAACAATCAACTGCTGCAGTGACAACCAGGCAGGATAGTATAAAATAAAGCTACAAGAACAAAACCAAACAGAGTACTATAAAAACAAATAAAACCAGTTAAATAAACATATAAAACAGAAGAAATCTTAAAAATAAATATTAAAATAGAAATAAAAAGCCAAAGTTAAGAAAATAAGAAACACATTGCTGGTGGAAGGATACGTAGCTCATATGCTACATCATAAAATAATCCCCCACACAGGGGCTTTGTGGAGGAAAACTGAAACGCTGGGAAGAATCTTACTGTAGGCTCTGGGTGGCACCACTGACGATAGTGTCCGCACTCTGATATCCCTCCTCGGGGTAAAGAAGACGCAATCATGGAGCCATGGGCCTCGAGCAAACCCACTTAAAAAACCCCGGACTATCCCTTTAAGGCTTTCCCTGCTGAACCAACCCTCCCAAAATGTGGGCGATATTCTGTCTGTGTGCAGTTTCCACAGTGCGAGGGAGTTTAGCTGCCAGATTGGACAAAATAAAATAAGAAATTGTCCACAATTGGGTCTTCAGGACTCCCTGCTTGTTGCCATGCTGTCAAATAAACATTAATATCAATAATATTTTACAGTCAACAACAACAACAACAACAACAACCAAAGATTCAAACAATATTTGTTTCTAATCAGCATCACCTGAGATTCTTATGTCAATATATTAATCCATCTTAACAGCTTGAAATATTCCTCAGCCTTTGCAGAAGCACGTGTTTTATTTTTACTTTATTTGAAGGATACAGGACGTTGCCGGGCAGATTTTGGCTGCAGCTCTCAGTGTGAATCTGCAGGTCGAGGGACTCCATCAGACTCATCGCTCTCTGCCGCTGCTCCGCTGTGGGCGGTGGCTGCAGGGCGCCGCTGAGGATCTGCAAAAAAAAAAAAAAAATCTATATATCTATATAAAAAAGAGACTGAGATCTATGTGTGTGTTTCTAAGGAGAGAAGGCAAACATGCAGACAGAGGACAAACACTTAAAGGACATTTAAGCAGAACAAGTTTGAGTCAGGGAAACAGATTCGTGATTTTATTCTTTACGGTTGTTTGTGGCAGAGAGAACATGAAGGAGCGATGGGAGTCTCACCTGGGATGTTAAATAAGTCAGAGAGAGAGAGGGAGAGAGAGAAAGAGAGAGAGAGAGAGAGAGAGAGAGAGCTCAAATCCCCAAAACATGCTGATTTATTTCTGCTGTCACAAACTCACAGAGGACAAAAGGGAAACAAAGCTGAGAAAAAAGACCTGTACAGTAGATCTAGAAGTTATTCTTTTGTACTTTATGATGCTGCATACATCCATTCATATATAAATATATATATATTAAAAAATGGTGAGCAATTTCCGGGTTCTAACGTCTGTGGCCTGAATTTCCTCCTTCGGCCAGCTTATTATTCCAGCTGGGTATCTGATCACTGGCAGGGCATAGCTGTTAATTGCCTGAACCTTGTTTCTGCCATTGAGCTGACTCTTTAGGACTTGCCTTACTCGCTTCAGGTACTTGGCCATTGCTGCTTTCCTAGACGCCTCTTCGTGGTTGCCATTTGCCTGTGGTATGCCAAGGTATTTATAGCCCTCCTCCACATCTGCTATTCTGCCTCATCTCGTGTCCATTGCCTTCTCTGTGTTGTTCCAGAAGCCCTCTTGTCAGCACAATGCCCTGGTTCCTCAGCATGTGACGCAGACCTTGTTCACCCGGGTGACGTCCGAGCCGGTGTGACTTTCTGTTTTAACGCACTCATGTTATGAGGAGGGCAATAGTGCTAAGGGTCTTGCCCAAGGACCCACACTGGTAGCTCACCCCCCGGTCGGCAACCCAGCACTCTACCCGCTAAGCTAACCAGCCGCTATATATTGAAAAAGTTTATTAAAGTGGAGGGTTGGTAAGAAAATTCATTTTGCTTCTATATTTTAGGCTGTAAAGCCTGATGATGAAGTTCAAGCTGACATGGGTGTTTTCGTTATGATTGTGTTTTGTTTTTATTTCCAGTGTCAAGTCTGTGTTGTGTGTATTGTGATCTGTAATGTTCTTAAGTTATGTGTTTTTTGGTCTTTTTTTATTTGTCCAAATATCTAAAAAAAAAAAAAGTTAGTCATCAGCCTGGTTACCTGGTCACTGTGATGCAGTTATTATTACTACTGCTGCTGCGTAGACTCCTACAGCGGTGTGACGAGTTAACTCATCACACCGCTGTAGGAGTAAAGGCATGGTCCTGCTTGATTCGGTTCCTGGGTCGATTGTGCCCTCACTGCTAACAAACTGCTCCAGGAGTTGTTTGGAAGTTAGCAGAGCCCACCTCTTTCAGGTGAGCTTGGCGCAGGTGTTCATGCTGAAGGGGCTCGATGCTGCGTTCACCGATATTCAGACAAACTGTGCTGAGAAAGGACGGCCCACTCAACATGGAGCCCACCGAGGATCGGACTCCAAAGCCCCCCTTTAGTTACCAAACAGCTGGCGCCCCCTCAGGCTTTGTCCAGGATCTCCTACAGTCCTCAGCGTGAGGGCCTCACATCAGGACCACCAGAGCACGAGGCCCTGTGGTCCTGATGTGAGCCTCAGACTCTGATGCTCCATAAACTCACTCAGTATTCAGAGAGCAGCTCCAGTGACAGGATGATGGCTGCAGCTCGACTGAGAGCCCAGAATCATGAACTGTGAGAGCGTGTGTTTTTGTAGGTGTCAGTGTGTAGGACGAGTGTGTGTGGGTGTGTGTGTGTGTGTGTGTGTGTGTGTGTGTGCAGACATCACGATTTGTCAGCTGAGGCAGAGTTCAATGTGACAAACACATTCCTCTTCAAACTCGTGACAGTGTGAGTTTCTCCTCCATCTCTGTTGCACTGTCGCACACACACACACCCACACACACGTGCACACCCACACACACGTGCACACACACACACGTGCACATACTGAAGTTAAAATGCTCGTTTTGATGTTGCTGCTGCCGTCTGAGGGGAAATCTGTTTGTGTTTCTGTCACTGATCTTTGGTTTCATATCACAGCCTGTGAGTCCCGACATGGTCGCCCACTGACTGACTGTGTTTGTGTGAGGGATAAGTAGGGATGTTCCTATCGGACTGTTTCAGAGCTTCAGACTGATAAAAACTGCACAGCTCAGTCACCCTGAATGTCTTGAAATCCTTGGGGAAAAAAAACAAGAATCTGGGCTTTCAGTGTGTCACTGTTCAAAATGATGATTTATTGATGTTTTATTAAATGATACCATCTCAAGGCCAGATGCTAGAACGCTTGGCGAGGCACGCCAAGACTTGAACGTAGGTCTAAAGCTCTGCTTTGTGGTGGAGATGGGCCACTGTTGGTTGGTGGTCGATCTACGAGTGAAGGATGCTGAGGTAGACTGAGCTTCAGCCAAAGCAGAACAGCAAGGCTGGATACTGAAGGTCCGCAGAGGGTTTGGAGCCACCTCAACATTAATATTGCAACATTAATTGTTCCCAGACTTTCCCCTCATCAGGCATGAGGCACTGATGATTAATGTCACCATGTCCTTCACTTGTCCTGACTCCACTCTGAAATGTTCAGCTCACAGAAATCCACCTGTCTGAGACCCAGAGTAACTGAATCATTCTTTGGATCGACTGCAAACACTTCAGATGAATATATTTATCATTTAAAGTTCATCTCTGATGCATGTTTGCATGACAGTTTTGCTGTAAAAAGCAGGTTTTAGAGACATATTTGCAGATCTGCTCTCAGCAGCTCCTGCATTCATTTCTGGAGCACAAACACTTTAGCCTCTGTTGCTGCCCGGCTGTCTCTTCCCCTTGAACTGCAGAGTCAGGAGCTGCTGGAGCTCTGATTTATTCAGCTTTTATTTCTCATGCAAATGATGAATCAATGATCACATACCCTGCAGTCAAACACAGCAAAAGGTTTCATTTAATCTTTTAAAGCTCAGGTCGACTTCTGTGAATCTTTAACTCGACCCCGCTGTGATAACAAACGAGCTGAGCAGCAGAGCCCAGCGCCCAAATTAAAATGTAGTGTTTTCTCCTGCAATAATCTCTGCATGTCTGCTGTATGATGAGCTACACAGGGTGATTTATGAAACACATACCTGAGCTCACCTGGGTCTGTTTGAGCAGCTGAGTTAGAGCCAGCGACAGCCTGCAGCCTGACAGATATCGTGACTGTTACTGTGAAGCAGAGTGTGGAGGTGTCCCACACACGAGCCTGACAGGTAAGACTTCGGTGTATTTTCAGAGACGGAGGTGTTAAAGGTGTCAGGTTAAGAGAGGGAGGCTGCAGGAGCCACCGATGAGCTTTTAATGTGGAGCTGAACACTCACAGTTTCCTCTGCCACAGAAACATTAGATCAAACTGTTGGGCTGTTATTACAGCGTGGAAATGTGGTGGACTTTGTAAAAGGAGTGCTGATCTGCTGCTGTCAGCTGTGCAGAGGCAGACCTGTCCACATTTACCTGCAGCGCTGAGCTTCAGATCTCCTGAGGGACAAACTGATACTGTGGCCTGATTAATGTTAGTGCTTAAGGCGATGTCAACGCTTAGGGAGGCATTTTTTGGCCAAAGTGTGACAGTCAGGGACCAAATCTCACAATTCATCATTCTAGGTAAATTTTACAGGAGCAGCAGAGAGTTATTAAAGGGACAGTTTGGTATTTACACACATGCCCATGCTTTACTTTTCTGCAGAAGGAAAGGTTTGCTCTGTGGCGTGCCAGCCTCCATGTCTGTCATTATTACAATCCATCTCACAAGTCTTAAGCTGATTCACTAGGACTGTAAAGAAAATCCATCACATCAGAATCAGGAGTCTGATCTAAAATGTCTAAAAACAGCGTACTGTTTGTCTGCACCCCCACAGCACACATCTGCAGTGAGGTGCAGGTACTGTCCAGTCAAGCTGCTAAAGTTAGCTCACTAGCTCGCTGTGCTGGTGATGTTTCAATCTGGAGCAGCAGAGAAAAATCCAGCCTGTCCCTCCTTCATTAAAGCAAGTGTGTGGGTGAATTTTGGATTCTCCGATGTCCCGGGGCAGGCAGAGCTAATGTGACTTATTCAGACTCAGCAGACTGAAATATTAGTCCTCATCTTTAGGGATGGGCATCGAAAACCAGCTCCAGTTGGTCATCAATAAGAACTCCATAAAGGAAACAACATCATGAGTCTTTAAGCTGAATAATCCCTGATCGACTCCTTCCTCTTTGTCCTGCATGTCATGTAGATCATGCCATGCTCTCGTCAGGCAGTCAGGAAAGTTACAGACAAATGTAATCATGGCAGACATGAGACTAAAGTCCTCAAAGCTTTGACTTAATTTTCTTTTGTTATATAATTTTTTTTCCCATGTCATAGAAATCAGTCCCTGCACCTTTTATGAATTTACAGGTCCAGTGAACATAAATATTTCTGCTTGATGGTCACAGTCAACATACAGTCTGTGTTTGGTTACTAATTAATTAATTTATTTATCTTTAAAGCACATTCACTTTCTTTCACTCATTTAAGGTATACTGTGCCTGATAATAATGATATGTTTGAAATACTGTTTACCAGGATTGATTTCTAAAGCCGTACACCCCTACAGCTTCAGGTTCAGGAAACAGATCAAACACATTTTTATATATAAAAGCTTCAGAATATTCAGAATATTCTTATTTTACTGCTTTGAAGTCTTCCAACCATTTTCTCTGAGCTGTCTGTCAATGTCAACAACAGACTGCAGTCCATCTTCACAAAAGGACCTCTGGACCAGAAAAGGGTCTGATGGAGAATCCTGGATCAGCTCAAAGCAAAAATCCATTCTGAACCAACAAGTTTCTGACCATAAAATGATCTGCCTCACTCATTTTGCAGGTGAATTTAAGCCTGAAAAAACTAGCATGAAAGCTGCTAAAGCTGCAGTTTACCCACCACTGAACGACATTCTTTATTAAATGAAAATCCATGAACGTCACTTAAGGGTTTCCTCATGGAGGAGGTGTTTCCTCTCCTTTTCTGACCAGTTGTAGCAGGATTTTGGAGCTCAAATGTGACAGGCAGAAAATTTATCGAATCACCTCTCAAGTGTCCTTTTTATTTATTGCTCTGTATCTGGAGAGGCTCAGTGCCATCACTGAGCGTGAAATGTATGGACATATAAAACAGTCCATCTGCCATGTTAGGTCTTAACTGGGGAACCCATTCACCAAGATTTTAGCACATTTTCCAAATCCACTTAAAATCCCCTTCAGTGACTAATAAACCAGAGTACAAACTCTGTTTAAGCATCGATCTTCACGTTCATACTGCTCTGCCCTGGAGTGTTTCAGCACTAACAGTGTAAACAGGTTTGAGAAAATGTCCTCTATTGTATCATTTATTTACATTCATTAAATGTTTTGCTGCAGGCTGGAGGTAGAGGAGTTTTATGTCCATGTTCACACCATTAAAGTGTTTGTACCTGGTGGAGGAGCAGCCTGAGGGCGTGAGCGGCGTCTCCGCTGAGCTCCTTCACCCCCCGTCTCTCCGCCGCCTCCATCAGCTGCAGCAGGTCAGGATCCCAGCGCACGGAGGAGCTGCTGTGCTGCAGGAGCTGCAGGGCAAACACAGGATCACAGGGAGTGGACGAAGAATAATGACAGGTGAAATAATACTGAACATGAGTGAAGGATGTTCATGTTTGTGATGTGGTTGTTTCACTTAACAGGTGGACGGACTTCAGCTTTTACAGTCCTCACTGTGTCAAGTGTTTAAGATCATCAACTACCATTCATACAGATTCTCACAGCGCTGATGGAGCAGCTTGGAGCTCCGTGTTTTGCTCAAGGACGCTCAGAAATGTGGCTTTTCTTCACAGATTGCAATGCAAAGCCCAGTCCCTTAAAACTTTCTATCCCATCCTTTCTTCCCTCTGTGTGAAGTGCAAGGAAGAGGTTGGGTCGTACATGCAGTGCATGTGGCAGTGCCCTCTGATATTTACATTTTGGGAGAAAGTCTCACAGGAACAAGAAAATACAAATGGATCGTGTTTCTGTTAAATCTCCCAAGAGAGAGGCTCACCTTGTTGCATGTTCAGCAAAGACTATAGCAGATCCTTCCTCTATCAGCAGGAGATATGCATGCTTCTTCTCAAAGCCTTAAATCATTGGATACTGTTTATCACAGAGCTTTAAGGTTAACAACAAATTTCAAGGCTCTAACTCATCTCTGTTCTCTGTATGAGTGAGCTGGGAGAGCCTCTCTGATCATCCACAGGGTACCTGTATTCATGAGAGAAGTTCTGGAAGCTTCAGTCTTCATTCTGTGACTCAGTCACTAAATCTGCTCTCTGTCCCCAAAGTTCATCTTGAAACGGGTCAAAGGAGTTTCAGACCTGCTGATCCTGCAGACTGGAATCTGCTGCAGGACAAACTGTGTCTTGGAGAGCTGTCTCTAAATCTTTTTAAGTGCAGGGTAAAGGCTTTAGAGGAGGATGAAGCAGCTGGAGATGCTCTGGCAGATCATTTTCTTCTCCGTGACTCTGACTTCATTGGCTGATATGTCTGTCTGTGACTGTAATTGTTTTTTGTCTTTAGCTTTGTAAACGTGCTGCTGCCTGTCTTGGTCAGGACACTCTTGCAAATGAGATTTTTAATCTCACTGAAGTTTTTCTGCTTAAATAAAGTTCAATAGATGCATTTTATTTCAGTGGATCAAGCCCAGACCTCCAACGGTTAACCAGTGGTATGGAGAGATCTCTAAAGTATTGCCGATGGAGCACATAGGTTCAGTTTTGAAAGGAAATGAGAGTTTCTATGTCGCTTTTGCTTTAATTACTTCTGGTTTGTTTATATTTCTTCTTTCTCATGTGATCTGTGATCAGCTCATAACATTCTGGCTGTCCTGTGAGTTCCTTTTTCTGTGTCTTTGTGCTCTGAAAATTTAATAAAATACTGTTTGACTCTTCACCTACAAACAAACAAACACACAAAAGAAAAAAGAAAGAAATGTGGCTTCTGCTTCGATGGAGAGTACAGAACAAGAGTTGGTGGATTTCTGTGATAGTGCAGCCCTGTCTCAGTGCATTCACACAAAAATGCTTCAACAAAGCTCTGCCGTCAATATGTCTACATATTCATATTAATTTTATGAAAACAAGATACTGGGGTCAGTTCACAGTAAGATACACCTCAGTGTGAAACTCAGCCGTTAGATAAGGCAATGCTTTGGTTTGCAGGATACTCCTCAAAACATCACAAATCTGCCATGGAAATACTGAAAATAAAACTGTTATGTTTGGTTGAGATTCTGTAAATCTCCCTTTAATGCAGAATGAATGCATATGTCAGAGTAAAGATAGAAATGTATAAAAACAAATGAAAAAAGTTCCTCTTTAGGAGCTTAACAGAGGCTGGCCTTTAGTTTTCCTGCACCTGATCATAATTTGGATGTTTGCACCCTCGTCCTCCTAAAAGAAGCTCCTCCCATGGATGGAATAAAAGAGGAGCTGCAGTTTTATTCAGGAAAATGATCCTTTTATTGGAGTCTGCATTAGACTGCACTGGACTCTCCCTCATTAATCAGCTGAATCCAAAACCTCCACCGCGTCTACATTTTTATTACCTTCATTAACTTTTGATTCTTCTAATATCAAATATTTATGACGGCTCAGGGAATGTGAGTGTGTTTCCTCTCACGGTGGAGCAGAGCTGCAGGACGGCGGGGTGCAGGAGGGTGCTCTCTCCTGAGCTCATCACACAGCTGAGGAAGAACCGAGTCCACGGCTGCCGCACGGCGAACTTCTCTAACAGAAACGCAGAGAGGAGGGAGACGGAGAATCACTCACTCAGCTTTTGTCTGTTTGCTCTGCTTCAAATATAACTCTGGAGAAAGGAGCATGTCTGACAGCGTCATCAAAACAGAAAGACAAAATGTTCAGGAAGCACCTAAAAAACAAGCTCAACAGAGTTTAAGACAAACAAGCTCACAACGGCAAGAATACAGAAACAGCAGGGCTGGGAGAAATGTCAAAAACATGGTGACATTTTGCTGCATGATACAGTGATGCTGAATCGCACCTCGACCACCTCTTTCAGGAAATCTATAAATTCAAACCTAATCCTCTCCTCCCACTTCGCTCTCACTTTCTACACTCCTCCCTCCTCTCTCCATCCAATCCAATCCACTTTATTTGTATAGCACATTTAAACAACAAAAAACGTCTCCAAAGTGCTGTACATAGAATCAATAAAACAAACATTTCCAAATAACAATAAGCAATAAATAATCAAATAGAAGCATAAATCCTCTCTCTATCCTTTAACTCCTACGGCCCCATGGGGGCTTCGTCCTGGGAGCTACAGCAGATCCCCAAGAAGATTCCCCAAAATCAATCGACTTCATGGAAAAATTTAATTCACATGTTCAATAAAATAATTCAATCACATTCTGTTGATGGTGTGGTCCTTGCTCGTGAAATGTAATATCAATATTTTACCGGTTAATAAGTTAATAAGTTAAATTTCAAGTCTCTGGCCACTAGTTGGCGACAGTCTTTAGACCATTTAACTCTAATCTGTCTGAAACATTAAATTCTGCTGGACAATAAAGTTTATTGGTGCTGCGGGGAGCATGCATCATAAATGACTACAATCTAGATTTCCATAACTGTAACACTGAGGTCTTAAAAGCAAACACAATCTAGACAGTTCAGCACTACTTACGATTTAGCTTTAGGTGTTGAAATGGCACATTCAGAAAAATCCAAGTAAGGCAGGGCCACATTTTCATGTCTTGCTTAAAGTCCATGAAAGTGAAGGACTTTTAGGGTTAGTAATCAGCTGTCAGGGGGCTCTGGTTGACCTTGGTTGACCTTGTCTGTCATTTGTCAGAATGAGAATGAGAGAAAAATGCTCCTTTCAACAGAGAGGAGACACTAACAGCTCATCCTGACACTCAGAGACAAAATAAGAGCAGACTAGGGCTGAACGATTTCAGGAAAAGATGTAACTGTGGTTTTCTGTCAGATATTGTGATTTCAATTCAATTCACAATATTCATCAAATCAAGCTTCAGTGCAATATTCACCATGTTTACAGTAGGGCTGAACAATATATCGTTATCGTATCGATATCGAGATATGAACATTCAAGATATTGATATCGAAAAGCAACGATATAAACAAAATAGATTTCCCCCGCACTAAAACTGCACTTTCCACATCCTTTTGTATTATGATGTTTTTATTTTTCTGAAAAATGCTTGGTTTTCACTGAACCCATAGTCGTATCGTATCGTATCGATATTGAGATATCTGGCATGAATATCGAGATATGAAATTTTGTCCATATCGTTCAGCCCTACTTTACAGTATAGACAACAGTAAGGAAATAAATGATCAAAGCACAGAACACATTATTCATCATCTAATATTGATGATAAATAATCTGTTTTCATTATTTAAGGGATACTTTAACTTCTACTCCCAAACAGAGGCTTTGTGTTGATGACCTGCTCACCAGCACTTCAGTAAATGCAGATTGCTGTAAATGTGGAAAACAGTTGACAAAACAGATCCTGGGTCACATTTCCTGGGCAAAAAATTGCAGCTTTGGCAATCACATGATTGCGTTGTCTGAAATGGCGATTTCAATCCAAAAACGATAAATCTTTCAGCCCTAGAGCAAACTGCATGAAGCTGCTGAGCAGATGTTGGTGCCTGAAGGTGGTCAGAATTTTATGTTTGTTTTCTGGACCTCGAGATGTGACGACAGAGCATTTGAGCACTTTCTAAGCAATTTTCTGACATAATCCATTCCTCTTTATTCATCAGACAAGCCAGATTTTATTCTCTAATACGAGCCAATTCATGAAATTGTTAAGGGTTGAACAAAAAGGGCTCGCAGGCCACAATAGTTTGGACACCCCTAGCTAAGTTACTATGTCTGTGGCTGATGTTAGATTATATCATGATATAATATAACAACAACCTGTCTCACAAAAACACATCACATCAGCAGATTCTTGCAAACAGGCACTCCTTAAAAGGCTGCCCCTAAAAACCCTGATCTGCTTCACAGTCACAGCAGGAGACCCCAACCCCTGACAGATAAAGGGGCCTCAAGAGGAACAACATGAAACCAGCGCAACTAAAACTAAAACAATAAATGTAACTGAGGCTCAAACTGTGGATCTGTGATGCACTTCTAGAATAAGAATACAAGAGGTGGGTCAAGAAGAAGGACTGTGGTAGTTTTTGTGGTAGTGTGTCCCCATGTTCTGTTTTGTTCCAGTTTTATAGGCCCCTTGGTAGGGCTGGGAGATATGGCCTACAATAAAATCCCAATTCTTTTCCCCAACACTCAATTTACAATTTTAATTTTTTTTTCCTTCTCAAAAAAACAACAAAAATCTCCAAGTAACACACAAATGACATGAATCAACTTTTCCTTTATGTTATCAAAATATATTCCCAGAATGCCCCCCTAAGGTTAAAGTGCATGTCATAAAATGATGATTATGTTTGTCTACATAAACACTGAAGGCTGAGCTACTTTCTCAGCATGTCAACATTAAACTCTCTGATCAATATTTCATCTCATTTTAAAAAACAAACATCAGCCTAAATGTGCGCTCATTCAAAACCTGACAGGGCCGACCATCATGAAAACTGAACATCTGCAGTATTTATATTTTCAAAAACTGCAACAACTTACAATTGGAATAAGTCAAGAAAGAAATCTGGATTTTTAGTATTTAAATCTTCTGTAGAAAATTATTTGAATTAATCAGTTTCATTGATATACTGTTACACTGGACTGCACTTAATTGTCTTCTGTTCCATACTGTTAATGTGTGCATAAATATAATGCACCTTATTCAACAGTATCTCTTACCCCAATCTACTGCTGCACAATACTCCAAGATAAAATAATTTGCACTGTTGCATTGTAACGTCGACATAACTGCTGCTACCTATCACACTGTCCCGTACCTCCTGCTGCACAGACTGCCTGTTTTTTCCTAAATGATACTTTAATCTGTTAATTTCATTTCAATCATTGTTAATACTTCTGCTTTTTCTATTTTGTTTATTCGCTATTGTACAGTTTATTAATCTGTAACTATTATATTATATGTTATTTTACTTTACTGACCTTTATGCATGCCCTTGTTCTTACCCCTGCACTGCTGCAGCTCCTGAGTTTCCCCTGTGGGGCTAGTAAAAGACTATCTTATCTTATCTTATCTTCCCTTCTCTTATATTGCCCAGCCCTACCCCTGGTGATTTTAACATGCCTTATCCTCATGACAGAGCACTTCTTTGCACAAGACAGAGGTGCAGTGCTCTGGGCTCCTCCTTCTCTCCATGTTTACAGCACCAGAGCCTGAAGCTGTTCCTGTGAACAGAGAGACTGGTGGAAAATCACCTCAGAGGTAAACTGCTCTCTGCCTGACAGCATCACTGCTTCATGAAGGTAAAATCAGCAGTTTATCGGCCAAAGAAGAGGACAACGGGACACGAGAAGGCAGCGATAACGCCGGATCATGTTTAACAGCAGAGGGTTACCACCAGGTGATGGGCTCACTGGACGGCCTAACGATGGTAATCACTGCAGGACCTCCTGGCTGTGACTGTGATGACAGCAGGAGGAAGTGCTGGATTTCCTCAGGACATGAACAAACACCACCTTCAGACTTAAGCACACGGACTCCTCTGATCACTCGTCTGGTACCTGTGGTTGGACTCTTCCTCTGGAGGAACCTCAGCAGGGAGCTCAGACAGCCGACTGAAGCTCTCAGCAACAGCTCGTGTTTCTGAGGAGGAACAGCAGAGATCAGACAAGCCTGAGCTGAGAGAGGAGAGGCAGAGACGGCTCTAAACGTTGAGTAATTAGGAGTCACAGGAGGCAGACGTGAGCACACAGACACCGAAGGAGAGAGGAGCGTCTCAGCCTCAATCATCAAACACTCAGATCAGCGTAAGGCCCAAAATACTGAAGTGGGCCGGACGGGTTTACAGACAAGGACAGGACGGGGTAATCCTAAAGCTGGGAACAATGACAGGAGAGGGCGAGAGGCTGCAGACCGGACATTTATGTGAAGAGGGAGCAGGGCTGGGAAATAAGGACTATAACTAAATCTAAATATTTAACAGTGAATGATACGTCTGTGTAGATTCTCATTCATCCAGGTCATGGTCATTCTGAAGATTCAAAAGCAAGGCAACTGGACTGTGTAGAGTTTGTTGGGAAGACGTTTCACTTCTCATCCAAGAAGCTTCTTCAGTACACTGAAGAAGCTTCTTGGATGAGAAGTGAAACGTCTTCCCAACAAACTCTACACAGTCCAGTTGCCTTGCTTTTGAATCTTCAGAACAGTGAATGATGATACATGATAAAAGTCTCAATGCATTTTTCAATCGAGAAAATCAATTTTTTGTCACAACAGCTTCAGCAGATGGTTGTTTCTGGCTGGTAAAGAAGAAATAACTCGACACTGTAACTCTGATTAATGCTGTTTGGAGCTGTGGATGCATGCTGGCTCTTGAGCAGTAAAATAGAAAAATACGTAAATAAACTAGAAATGCTCCAGCAAAAAACCTCGGCCTAATCGTTCCTGACACTGTAGCTGAGCTGCTAGTGAAAATGTAAAACGCTGTCCTCTCTCACGATGTTAACAAATACTGAGGAGCTCCTGGATCCACATCTGGATTTGATCACCACCAACAGTTTGGTTCACTGCAGACACAGATCAGGAGTGTGTCTGTGCATTAGTTTGACATTTCTGCACAATACAAAGAGCAGGCCAAATTTTGACATATTTAGGGACCCATAATTCACTTTAGTCTACTGTCGCTGTAAAGCGAGGGAGGATCCCACTGCTGCAGACTTAATGTCTTGTGCATAGACGTCCTGTATCATGCAAGGATGGTAACACACTTCAGTGCACATTAAGCTTGAAAAAGCTGATTTTTGTCTCTTGAATGATGTTTTTTGTGCAGTTTAGATAGAAAGAGAGAGCACTGGCGAGGGCCAAATCCCTCAATCTGAACCAGTTTCACCAACTTCTTTTTACTCCTTTTCAGACATATAACATTTTTCCAAGTGCTAATCTTCTTTTGCTCTGTCTGTACTTTTATTTTTTCCTTTTGTTTTATTTTTTAAATAAACTTATCAATCATCAAGTCTGTTGGGCTGTGGTTTCTGTTGCTATGGAGTCAACAGGACACAACATAATCTCATATTAATGAGTAGTACAAATGCTCCTTAAATGGACTGAATAAATTCAGTAACAAATAATTACCATTTACAAGCTAAACATATCAAATAAGTCATTTTAAGGTCCATTAGCAGGTTATGTCTTGTGGCTCGAAGTGAAAACAATCATTTAACAGAACTTCAGAATGGCATCTATTCCTTAAAATCATCATCAGCAAGGATATTAATGATATTTTCTTCCTTTTGTCATTTTAGAAATAAATAAATATATAATAAAACTCCTCCTGAAGAAGTGAAAAGAATAACAGCAGAGTCATGGAAGTGAAAAGAGAGTTTAGGCGAAGCAGAGAGCGGAGAGACTGCAGCTAAAGCCGAGCATCGAGGCGAACAGACGACAGAGCGCCGGAGCAGAGAGGAGGAACCAGAGGCCGACACCCTGAGGAACAGAGAAACATGGAGCTGACACCCTCAGGACGGGCTGGAGATTTAATCTGAGCTACTCTTAGTCAGTCAGGTCAGAAACATTAACATATCCTTATAAAACATAAACTATGAATCTGGTCAATAAAACAGATATGATCAAATAAAGGGTGTTTAGTTGAGTTTCCGCTGAATGTGACAGGAGCAGGGCGGTTACTGAGGAGAAAGAAGCTGATTTGTTTTTAATTCCAGAATTATTTTTCATAATTCTTCCAAAACAGAAAAAAAATCACCCTAGCTGTATTTCATTAAAGAAAATATGATTAAAAATAAAAGAAAAAAAAAGAAAAAGTGCTTTTTACCCTGGCAGCTCACAGATGTCACTTCACATTTATTACTGCTGGAGAAAAACATTTAAAAACAGCAAAATTATTCAGATTTCTTGCCAAAAGTCAAACTTCCTTTTTGCTGAAGTTACATTT
This sequence comes from Cetoscarus ocellatus, assembly GCA_037902135.1. Lineage (NCBI taxonomy): Eukaryota > Metazoa > Chordata > Actinopteri > Labriformes > Labridae > Cetoscarus > Cetoscarus ocellatus. Next base: position 127,635 of record JBAMNC010001179.1, read on the forward strand.
AAACACATCATGCTGAAGCTGTATGTCACATAATTTAGTTTGTTAATCAACAATCATTCTGCCAACTTCAACTGAGACTTTTCAAGCTGATTAAAAAGTATAATTAAAAAAGCTTAAGCAAAGTTTGTTTGTGCTTTTCACAGCTAATATGAGCAGCCAATAATTAAAGAAACATAAAGTATAGAAGCTTGTTATCTGCAAAACCAAACATGTATTAACGCGTGGATGCAGTACAGAGCGATTTAGTAAGTAAGATTTAGTATGTTAAAAATTCTTGCACCCCTAATACACTGTTTTCATCTGTTTTAAATGTTATTATAAGAAACCCTGCGGGTCCATTTTGAAGGCATAAAACACGCCGTCTACAGAGTGGTGCTGAAATCTGGTATCTCTGAACCTTTGCCTCGGGTTCAGGAACTCGCTATATTTAACTCCTTCATTTAAAATTCTATCATTTTGGAGGCAGAAGTGAATCAGAAAGTTGAAAATGTTCCTTCAAAGGGTCAAACTCTCCCCATGTCTCCAGCAGTCTCACAGTTTGACCCAAATCTGTCACAGAAACACTTCTCTCATAAAAAAGCTCCGTCCTGAGGACTACAACCTGCAGCAGGAGTCCACAGAGAGCAGCAGAGAGGAGTCTGGTGCCTCTGGTGCCGAGCGGGTACAAAGCTCCATCTTCAGCTCCCAAAGGCCTGAGCCCGACCAAACCGGATCCAGAGCTCAGAGCAACCACGGCCGAGGCCAGGTCGACCTCAAGGAGAGCCTGCAGCAGCCTGAGAGAGCTGACTGTAACCAGAGAGACAGAGAAGTTATGAAAAAACAGAGAAGAGGAGGAGATGGATATATAGAGATCCTATGAGAGAGTGAGAGAGAGAAAAGTTGGATAAAGGAAAGTTTGAATATATAAATACTTCAGAGGGATGGATGGATGAAGTGATGGATGAACAGAAACACAGGGGGTTGGACTGATAAGTGGTTGAATGCAAGTATCAAATAAAAACTAACTGACTGATGGATGGATGGGCAGATAGATTGATGGATGGATGAAAGAATGGTTTGGCAGAATGTTAAATAACTGGACAGGTGAATAATGGATGGATTTCTGGATGTACAGATTGATTGAAAGATCTTTTATCATAGAACTGGTTGGTCGGGACTGCCAAATTATTCAGCCATACTGGTCAGACATAATACAAATCATTAAATCAGTGTTAGGTCGCGAGCTGGACGATAGTTTCAGAACCATATATTTAGGAAATTTGCCCTACATGCTTAATGCCCAGGATAAATACCTTCTTAAAATATTATTAGTTGCAAGCAAAAAAGCAATAACCAGGAAATGGCTTGTCAAGGAACCACCCACAAAAGCAGAATGGATAACGACTGTAAAGGAACTGTATGACATGGAGAGGTTGACCTTTTCATTAAGTGCTTGTCCAGATAAATTCAGTAAGTATTGGTCCAAAGGATAACATTTCTGAACAAAAATATATGATAGGAGGTGGCTGTTGTATATATTTTTCTTTTTATAACTACATGTGTGGTTTTGTTTGTGCCTCTTGTCTTTTCAATGACTAATTCAAGGATAAAGACTGGTCTGTGTGCAGATGTTTTGTGGGGGTCCTATCCCGGATACACATTCATTTGGAGGATCTGATGGACTCATAATAACAATACCTGGACACTGGAGAAAACAACCCTGACTTAACCTGATTGAAAATGAACTGTACTGTACTACCGCTGATGACCTGTTTGCTTTTCTGTTGTTCTGTTTTGTTATATTTATTAAAATACTTTAATAAAAATATAGTTAAAAAAAGAACTGGTTGGATGGATGGAAAAAAGGTGGTTTGATGGACTGATAGATAGATGGATGGATGGTTGGACAGCAGGATGCACAGATGGAAGGATAGCTGTTGGATGAACAGATAACTGGTGAGATAAACTGATGATCTGATGCATGGATCAATAGATGCTAGCTGTATGGAAAAACTGATTGATTAATGAAGTCATGGATGGATAGCTAGAGAGATGGATGGATGAACAGATGGATGCAGTGATAGAGCAGTGATGAATGGATCAATGGAAGGATGGATGATCCAAACAGCCCATTTCTCACAGAAGAAAAGTTTCTTTGGAGAAGTTAAAATGACAGATCCCTACAAACTTCATGGACACCTGACAGCAGGCTGGAGTATATTGAGACAGCGTGCACGTTTGGCCGTGCTCAGTCTTTGGTGTCCTGGACTTCTACAGTTCGTTGGCACAGAGCTGAAAACATTCAGATATTACAAGATTCAAATTAACTTATAGTGTCACGACAGACTAACAGCTGGCCAACACTTGAATTAATACGATCCACGACAGAGACAGAGAACAAGATATTAAAGACGTGAGCGCCAAACTCTAGCTGAGATTTTGAGAGCGAAGGCGGGTCAGCAGCTCTGAAGGATGGCAGCAGTAATGAAGATAAATGGAGCGACACGGCCTAAATGATTGCTGAAACACAGCGGGGTACAAACCCAGGGCTGCCAGGCGTTTGATTTGCTCTTACTCTGCACACACTGGGATTAGAGCTCTGACAGGAGAGAGGACTCAATTAGACCAGGCAGAGCCAGAGGCTGAGGTTCAGGCACAGACTGCAGCCACTGGGCAACAGATACTGAGTTTTTAAGATACATTAATATATTATTATTAAATCACATTCAGGTAAGACAGCATCATTCATGTCAGTATGTTTATAAAGAAAGATATATGCCAGGCTGATGTCATGAAAAGGCTGTTTACAGTGAGAACCACAGATAGTTCTGTAGTTAATGACCACAGGATAATCTGTTTAACTTGCTTTTGTTCTGTTATAATCTATTCAGAGCACTTTCATTAATATTATTACGTGTATAATAATATTTTAGTATTATTACTTCTATTATATAGAAACTCCAAACACCAAATGTTGGGTATTAAATCATACTCTATTAGTGTATAATCCTGATATTGTGACCAGCATTTGCTATTGTTGATAAACACTTTACTGGCCACTTCATTGGGTACACCCCTCCAGTCTCAGGCTGGACCTCCTTCACCTTCAGAGCTCCTTCATTCAACAAGGAGCTGAAGGTCGGCTGTGGGGTTTGAACCATGCTCAGGTGGGACTAAGGGACTACCAACAGCAGCCTCAACCGCTGATCCAAGGCAGGATGGATCCATGCTTCATGATGTTCATTCAACAGGAGCCGTTTGTTAGCATGTTTAAACAGGTTTTTCGACCAATGGGAAAGGGGTATAATATTTCTATATATAAACGTCAAACAATACTATGTATACGGCTGATCTAGTGCTACAAACACTGGTCTGACATGCTAATAAACAGAATATTACAGGAGCTTAATAACTGTTTACACTGGGGGCAGCCGTCAACTCGGGGGTGGTGAGGATCCACCAACTTCCCAGTAGGAAACCTCTAGAGATGGATTTGCATGAAAATCCCAGTAAATCAGCAATTTCTGACAGATCATCCATGTTTAAAGTCACTTAAAGGTCGTCCTGACTGCGTCTACACTACATGCATTGAGTTGCTGCCATGTGACTGGCTGATTAGTAATCTGCATTGACAAGCAGATGAATGGGAGTGAAGTGACTGGTGAGTGTATATTTGTTTGCTTTAGAGTCTTTAAAATCAAACTGAAGACAGTTCAGGACCACAGAAACAGGCGTTCACTGGTCAAAGCTGTATTCTGTAAACTTCATCTTGAAGTTGTCACAGTCTCTGCTTCAGTCCTCATCAGCTGCGATGGCCGAGTGGTTAAGGCGTTGGACTTGAAATCCAATGGGGTTTCCCCGCGCAGGTTCGAACCCTGCTCGCAGCGTTCTCATTTGACATGATGTTTAGAAAACTGGTTTGGTAGCTGGAGAACTGGTTTTGTGTGTCAGCCTGTGTTTGTGCAGCATGCTCCAACTACCGAGTGTAAAGAAGTGGATTTCCCCCTGAGGGATTAATAAAGTTTGTCTTCTTCTTCTTCTGTTTCCTTTTGATTTTAAAATAGTCAAAACTCTGTGATGAATGATGCCACCAAGAAGCGTCATGAGAAATAGTTAATAAATGAAAAAGTCTAATACGGATGTTTATTTGATGCTGACTCAACGCTGGAGCTTTGATTAAAATATTCAGAAACCTCCTAAATTTAATCTCCCTCAGTCATGAAAATAATATCACTCAGAGTATTTATGACCTTAAATCCTATAAATCCAATTTAAGACTACTGAAGGATGCACGGGAACCCTGAAATAATTAAAGACTTGATTTCCAGTCCGCATCTCCTGCTCATAAAAGACAGCATGATGGACGCCTGGATGGGAAATGAAGAGCAGAATGGAAACCATAAAACGGGTAAAAAGATCTGGAGTCCAAGGTTGGGGTCACTGACAGAGGAGAGAGATAAATAAAGACGTGCAGACGGATGGAGCAGATTCATCTCAGTGACCCTGACAGGCCGTTTATCCCGCTGACAGCAGAAACATGGAGCAGCAGGGTGATCTGTCTGGATGCTGCAGGAGGATGTGAGGCTTCTTAATGTAATCAAAGAGTGAGGAGAAAACATCCACACGGTGTGGCAACATCTGCTCAGGGGGAAGCTGACAGTCTATTACCTGGACTGGAAAACATCCAGAGTCTTTCCCTCTCAATAAATCCATCCTGGGGTTGGTTTGGACAGCTCTGCTCCATAATTAAGGAAACCTGACTCGGTCTAAAGGTGGAAAATCTCCTGCTCCTCCTCCTCAGCCGGGCTCAGACTGTTTACTATTCAAACTATCATCCTATTTATACGAGAAGGACATCGTTCAGAGAGCGGAGTGTCTGCAGTCTGA
>JBAMNC010001179.1:137500-260000 GCA_037902135.1 Cetoscarus ocellatus
AACACCAGCCACCTTATCACACACGACTGGCTTGGTTCAAACTTGAGACTTCTGGTTAAATATTTTCATTTTTCTTCTGACATTGTAGGATTATCCAGCAACAGCAATATTTGGAACATTGCTGCAAGATCTCAAAATCAATTCACACAATAAAGAAATGATAACATATTCTACACTCCTGCAAAGGAGAATTATACTACTAAATAGGAAAGATAAATTTATACTACTAAAACGAAAAGATATATTTCCTCCAACCTTCCAACCAGGTGGAAAAGATGAACCCTTTAGATTTTTAAAATGTATAAATGTAGAGGATCCCCCCACCCCTTTCTATTATTATTCTTTATTTATTTATGTATTTTTTGTTGTTTGTTTTTGGCTTATTTGCTTTTTTTGTTTGATTGTTCAGTTTGATATCATAAATGGTGTAACAGGGGAAGTTTGATGACAGTTTGTGGTTATGATTTGTTAAAAAAACAACCTTATCTAATTGTATGACAGATTTCATTTTACATTTGTGAAACTAATAAAGATACCTTGATTTGATGAAAAGATTTCACATCCAAAGCGCTGAGTAAACATGAAACCGCTGTGTACATCATCCACAGTTTAACATTTGACCGGGCAAATCTGTGAACACTAGGCTACACGTTTTATACTGCAAATCATGCTTTTCATATTTTACCTTGTCATTATTATACCTATCGTTCAACAAGTTATTTTTAGTTATTGTTATTAACCCGCTTGTTTTTGTGTCTGCATCTATGTCTGCTGTAATAGTCCTTACGTTGCTCTATTATGTGAGTTATTTCTTTAAAGTCTAACCAGGGACAAGGACTGCAAATTATCCTTGGCTGGAAGTCTTGTATACATCGCATTAACTGCACTCTTAAGTTTGAGATGAATAAAGAAAGAAAAAGACTCATTCGAGCTTCTGCAGCAAGACAAATCCTCCTCTCCTTGTTAAATTCAGTAGGATGATCATTAGAAACGAACTTAATGAGCCTTAATAATAACGATTACAGAGTGATGTGTTTAATGACAGCTCAGAGAAATAAGATCAGATGAATAAATAAAAGGACACGGTGGCACAGCAGGTAGTATTCTGCATGTTGGCCCTGCTTTCTTTATTTAACGTGACCCTCTGTTCCTCTCATTTGGTCTCTGTTTGACCTGATTGTTGATTTATTGTTCCCAGATTTCTGCCGTCTTCCTGTTATGTCACTTTGTAAACATCTGTTTTTAAGGTTCTATGTAAATGAAGTTATTTTTATTATTAAGGCTGTCGAAACCAAACTGACTAAAAAACAAGCTACATACCCCTGGTGACTGCTAACACAGAATAACTACAGAAAATAAAGATAATAGACAGATTAACAGATGGAGACACTGGAGCAAAGAGAAAAGCAAACTTAGCTTCGATCATAATCAGCCAGTAGCCATATGTTTTTTTTAATTCAATTTAATTTATTTATTTTTATTTAGATTATTATTATTATTATTATTAATATTTACTTTATTCTAATATGCAAGTTGTTGTTACTTATTTTTTTTAATTTTTGATATCCTGTGTTCTTTTTTACCTGTGTACTACTATTCAATGCTACTGGAATCTTAATTTCCCTGAAGGAGTCTTCCCAAGGGATTAATACAGTTATATCTAATCTAATCTAATCTAATCTAATAATAGACGGACATGACAAGTGTACTTCTACAATGCATGAGAGTAATTACAGACCAACAGCAAACACTACACCTAAAAATGTGAGAATAATGATAAATATGCAGACAGACCTGAGGGTTACAGAGGGTATGAAAAGGTAAAACAGTGAGTGAGGAGAGTTCAGTGAGCGTTAAAGCGTCTGTCTGTGATGTGGGCGTCCTCTCTGACCCTGCAGACTGATGTTAACTCTGTACAGTGACTGAGATCAACAGAGCTGTGGGAGTTAAACACTCCACCTCACCGTGGTACAGCAGCTTAAAGTGAACTCCGTCCATCCTGCTGCAGGACTGTGACGGCGGGTCACTGGACTGCAGCACACAGAGCAGCTTCAGCACCAGAGGGAGCGAGTTCACTGCAAAACAAAGACAGACATGCATGACTGCAGATATGAATATTAACAAGACTGTGGAAACAAAAATATCCTGCATGCTTTTGGAGAGAGTAAAGGAACTTCTCTCAGACTAAATAATAATAACTCTGCTCTTATGGTATTTATAAAAAAAGGATTTAATGTCAGCTTTGACTTATGAGTGGGAGCAAACATAAGAACCAGGACCAGGGTGATACGGCCTAAAAATAAAAGCACTAATCCTCCCTCAGAAAACACCTTCCCCTCTAAAAGGAAAAAACACTAATGACGAAAATAAGTCTAACCTTAATTTGATCAAATATGACACCAAACTAAAATGAATTTCCCTCCTAGAACTGAAGAGCATGCTTGAAATCAGAGGTACATTATGTAGAAAAGCAATGTGGGCGAGGGGTTTAAAGGGATAGTTCAGTATTTTTGAAGTCAGGTTGTATCAGGCACTTGATAATACAAGAATCAGAATCGGTATATATACATAAATATATATATCTTTATTCTCACCTTAAGTTAATTTTTAAACTTCTTGTTTATAATATAGGATGTACTCTGTGTGTACCTATTTCTTCTTTCATTTTTGTACTTGGAGAGTGAAGTGAACCGGTGACAAATTCCTTGTATGTCTAACATACGTGGCCAATAAGCTGATTCTGATTCTGATATAAAAATATACAAAATATACAATAGACACAAAAAGAAAAAAACACAACCCAATAATATATACAAAAGGTGTGGCGAAGGAGCTGTACATATGAGCACTGAAGTTTTTAACAGTAAAAATCTGATATAAATATAGATATAGATACAATAGACGGTGAAGTGTCTAAAGGCTCCCAGCAGCGCTGTACCTTTAAGAAGAACAAGCTGAGACTAACAGTCAGGTACATGGCTGTCGGCAGGTACAGTTATTTAACGTAACCCTGTGAGTTTTATGTCTGAACTCTGCTGGGTCGACTGCACCGCGGGGTGAAACATTTCAGAGGGCTTCACTTTCCCTGCAGAAGGGCTCAGCAGCCCAGACCACAGCTCCACAGTGAGGCTCTGCTGTGTTCACGCTCTGAGACACTCACATCAGACCGACACTCACTCGCAGCACTCCTGTCTCCTGCTTCCTTCTCTCTAACATCACACCTCTAACACTACCTCTGCAGCTGGAACAAAAAGAGGACCGACTCGTTTCTCCCATTACAACTCCATGGTGTTCACAGTGGAGGCGAAATGTCCCAGGAGGGTAAAGATTAAAATGTCTGTGCTCGTCCATCTGTGTGCACTGATTCTGCTGTTTCACTCTGTAGACTCAACAACAGCAGAGGGATGTAAAACCCAACCAAATATGAGTGATTTGGACTCCAGTGTCATGTTTTTCTGTGGATGCACAGGGTCACTTTACACAGAGAAGTATATTCTTCAACAGGAGGTTCAGCGGCTGAATCCGTGCACACAGGCAGAAGAAAACATTCACTGCATCGTGAAAAAAATTACACTTCTTTACTTTTCACTGATGGAAAAACCAAGTGAGAGCTGAGAAGTTCTTATATATTTAAGAGTGATGTTTTCAGAGAGAAGATACAGAGAACAGCAGACAGACTGAGACTCTGCTCCTCCTCATTCAGCATGTTATACACCTTTATAATACTACTGCCTCAGTGTGATACTACCTCAGTGTGATACTACTGCCTCAGTGTGATACTACTGCCTCAGTGTGATACTACCTCAGTGTGATACTACTGCCTCAGTGTGATACTACTGCCTCAGTGTGATACTGCCTCAGTGTGATACTACTGCCTCAGTGTGATACTACTGCCTCAGTGTGATACTACTGCCTCAGTGTGATACTACCTCAGTGTGATACTACTGCCTCAGTGTGATACTACTGCCTCAGTGTGATACTGCCTCAGTGTGATACTACTACCTCAGTGTGATACTACTGCCTCAGTGTGATACTACCTCAGTGTGATACTACTGCCTCAGTGTGATACTACTGCCTCAGTGTGATACTACTGCCTCAGTGTGATACTACCTCAGTGTGATACTACTGCCTCAGTGTGATACTACTGCCTCAGTGTGATACTGCCTCAGTGTGATACTGCCTCAGTGTGATACTACTGCCTCAGTGTGATACTGCCTCAGTGTGATACTACTGCCTCAGTGTGATACTACTTCAATAAGATACTACCTCAATGTGATACTACTGCCTCAGTGTGATACTACTACCACAGTGTGATACTACCTCAGTGTGATACTACTGCCTCAGTGTGATACTACCTCAGTGTGATACTACTGCCTCAGTGTGATACTACTGCCTCAGTGTGATACTGCCTCAGTGTGATACTACTGCCTCAGTGTGATACTACTGCCTCAGTGTGATACTACCTCAGTGTGATACTACTGCCTCAGTGTGATACTACTGCCTCAGTGTGATACTGCCTCAGTGTGATACTACTGCCTCAGTGTGATACTGCCTCAGTGTGATACTACTGCCTCAGTGTGATACTACTTCAATAAGATACTACCTCAATGTGATACTACTGCCTCAGTGTGATACTACTACCTCAGTGTGATACTACCTCAGTGTGATACTACTGCCTCAGTGTGATACTACCTCAGTGTGATACTACCTCAATGTGATACTACTACCTCAGTGTGATACTACTGCCTCAGTGTGATACTACTACCTCAGTGTGATACTACTGCCTCAGTGTGATACTACTACCTCAGTGTGATACTACTACCTCAGTGTGATACTACTACCAACTCAATGTGATACTACTACCTCAGTGTGATACTAATGCCTCAGTGTGATACTACTGCCTCAGTGTGATACTACTACCTCAGTGTGATACTACTGCCTCAGTGTGATACTACCTCAGTGTGATACTACTGTCTCAGTGTGATACTACTACCTCAGTGTGATACTACTGCCTCAGTGTGATACTACTGCCTCAGTGTGATACTACTGCCTCAGTGTGATACTACCTCAATGTGATACTACTACCTCAGTGTGATACTACTGCCTCAGTGTGATACTACCTCAATGTGATACTACTGCCTCAGTGTGATACTACCTCAGTGTGATACTACTGCCTCAGTGTTATACTACTACCTCAGTGTGATACTACTGCCTCAGTGTGATACTGCCTCAGTGTGATACTACTGCCTCAGTGTGATACTACTACCTCAGTGTGATACTACTGTCTCAGTGTGATACTACTACCTCAGTGTGATACTACTGCCTCAGTGTGATACTACCTCAGTGTGATACTACTACCTCAGTGTGATACTACTGCCTCAGTTTGATACTACCTCAGTGTGATACTACTGCCTCAGTGTGATACTACCTCAGTGTGATACTACCTCAATGTGATACTACTACCTCAGTGTGATACTACTACCTCAGTGTGATACTACTGCCTCAGTGTGATACTACTACCTCAGTGTGATACTACTACCTCAGTGTGATACTACTACCAACTCAATGTGATACTACTACCAACTCAATGTGATACTACTACCTCAGTGTGATACTACTACCTCAGTGTGATACTACTGCCTCAGTGTGATACTACCTCAGTGTGATACTACTGTCTCAGTGTGATACTACTACCTCAGTGTGATACTACTGCCTCAGTGTGATACTACTGCCTCAGTGTGATACTACCTCAATGTCATACTACTACCTCAGTGTGATACTACTGCCTCAGTGTGATACTACCTCAATGTGATACTACTGCCTCAGTGTGATACTACCTCAGTGTGATACTACTACCTCAGTGTGATACTACTGCCTCAGTGTGATACTACCTCAGTGTGATACTACTGCCTCAGTGTGATACTACTACCTCAGTGTGATACTACTGTCTCAGTGTGATACTACTGCCTCAGTGTGATACTACCTCAATGTGATACTACTGCCTCAGTGTGATACTACTACCTCAGTGTGATACTACTACCTCAGTGTGATACTACTGCCTCAGTGTGATACTACCTCAATGTGATACTACTGCCTCAGTGTGATACTACCTCAGTGTGATACTACTGCCTCAGTGTGATACTACTACCTCAGTGTGATTCTACTACCTCAGTGTGATACTACCTCAGTGTGATACTACCTCAGTGTGATACTACTACCTCAGTGTGATACTACTGCCTCAGTGTGATACTACCTCAGTGTGATACTACTGCCTCAGTGTGATACTACCTCAGTGTGATACTACTGCCTCAGTGTGATACTACTACCTCAGTGTGATACTACCTCAGTGTGATACTACCTCAGTGTGATACTACTACCAACTCAATGTGATACTACTGCCTCAGTGTGATACTACCTCAATGTGATACTACTGCCTCAGTGTGATACTACTACCAATTCAATGTGATACTACTGCCTCAGTGTGATACTACCTCAACGTGATACTACTGCCTCAGTGTGATACTACTACCAACTCAATGTGATACTACTACCTCAGTGTTATACTACCTCAATGTGATACTACTACCTCAGTGTGATACTACTACCAACTCAATGTGATACTACTACCTCAGTGTGATACTACTACCTCAATGTGATACTACTACCAACTCAATGTGATTCTACTACCTCAGTGTGATACTACTACCTCAATGTGATACTACTACCTCAGTGTGATACTACCTCAGTGTGATACTACTACCAACTCAATGTGATACTACTGCCTCAGTGTGATACTACTGCCTCAGTGTGGTACTACTGCCTCAGTGTGATACTACTACCTCAGTGTGATACTACTACCTCAGTGTGATACTACTACCAACTCAATGTGATACTACTACCTCAGTGTGATACTACTACCAACTCAATGTGATACTACTACCTCAGTGTGATACTACCTCAGTGTGATACTACTACCTCAGTGTGATACTACTACCAACTCAATGTGATACTACTACCTCATTGTGATACTACTACCAACTCAATGTGATACTACTACCAACTCAATGTGATACTACTGCCTCAGTGTGATACTACCTCAGTGTGATACTACTACCTCAGTGTGATACTACTACCTCAGTGTGATACTACTACCAACTCAATGTGATACTACTACCTCAGTGTGATGCTACTACCAACCCAATGTGATACTACTACCTCAGTGTGATACTACCTCAGTGTGATACTACTACCTCAGTGTGATACTACTACCAACTCAATGTGATACTACTACCTCAGTGTGATACTACTACCAACTCAAAGTGATACTACTACCTCAGTGTGATACTACTGCCTCAGTGTGATACTACCTCAGTGTGATACTACTACCTCAGTGTGATACTACCTCAGTGTGATACTACTACCTCAGTGTGATACTACTACCAACTCAATGTGATACTACTACCTCAGTGTGATACTACTACCAACTCAATGTGGTACTACTACCTCAGTGTGATTCTACTACCAACTCAATGTGATACTACTACCTCAGTGTGATACTACTACCAACTCAATGTGATACTACTACCTCAGTGTGATACTACTACCTCAATGTGATACTACTACCTCAGTGTGATACTACTACCTCAGTGTGATACTACTACCAACTCAATGTGATACTACTACCTCAGTGTGATACTACTACCAACTAAATGTGATACTACTACCTCAGTGTGATACTACTGCCTCAGTGTGATACTACTGCCTCAGTGTGATACTACTGCCTCAGTGTGATACTACTACCAACTCAATGTGATACTACTACCTCAGTGTGATACTACTACCAACTCAATGTGATACTACTACCTCAGTGTGATACTACTACCAACTCAATGTGATACTACTACCTCAGTGTGATACTACTACCTCAATGTGATACTACTACCAACTCAATGTGATACTACTACCTCAGTGTGATACTACCTCAATGTGATACTACTACCTCAGTGTGATACTACTACCTCAGTGTGATACTACTACCAACTCAATGTGATACTACTACCTCAGTGTGATACTACTACCAACTCAATGTGATACTACTACCTCAGTGTGATACTACTACCTCAGTGTGATACTATTACCAACCCAATGTGATACTACTACCTCAGTGTGATACTACTACCTCAGTGTGATACTACTACCAACTTAATGTGATACTACTACCTTGGTGTGATACTACCAACTCAAAGTGATACTACTACCTCAGTGTGATACTACTACCAACCCAATGTGATACTACTACCTCGGTGTGATACTACTACCTCAGTGCGATACTACTACCAACTAAATGTGATACTACTACCTTGGTGTGATACTACCAACTCAATGTGATACTACTACCTCAATGCAATACTACTACCAACTCAATGTGATACTACTACCTTGGTGTGATACTACCAACTCAATGTGATACTACTACCTCAGTGTGATACTACTACCAACTCAATGTGATACTACTACGTCGGTGTGATACTACTACCTCGGTGTGATACTACTACCAACTCAATGTGATACTACTACCTCAGTGTGACATTTCCACTTACTCTCTGCCCCGTTATTCCAGTGTGTACTGTGTTTAGTTTAGGTTATTGTTGTTAATAGTATCCGTATTTTTTATTTAGGTTTTATTTTTAGGTTAATGTTGAAAATATTATCGTTATATTTGTACTCAGATTCTACTAGCCTTAGATTATGTTAGCATTGCAAATATTATTGTTATTTTTATTGAGATTCTATTTTCAGGGTAATGCTGTAAATACTATGCTATTTGTTAGATTTTACTAGCCTTAGATTATGGTAGTGTTGTAAATATCCTTATTCTGTATTTTTACCACCTATTTTTTTTTTTATATTTCTGTATGGCTAATACCGGAGACCTCAGAGACTAGTTTTGTTCTTTTCTCACGTAAGTGCAGACTGAAAGGACAAATAAAACTCCTTTGAGAAAACAGTTCTCCATGGCAATCATATTTTACAGAGGGCTTCAGACCTTCTAGGAGGCAGGTGTTTGATTTAAGTTAGAGCTTGAGCTTCTGTTAAGACAGAATATCTGAGGTGGTGCAACACCTGAAGCATTAGTAAAAATTAAACTGGACTGAACTTGTGCACGGCTGCAGCTCCCCAGCTCACATGTTAATTTACACCGACAGTGAAGAGAGAAGATTAAGAAAAATGATAATTCAATAAGCAGGATGGCAAAGTTCAGGGTCACGAGTGAAAGAAGAAGATGAATGCAGAAGAGGTGAAGAAATGTGGACAGGAGCAGAGCTCTGAGAGGAAAGACCGAGGAGAAGCCGGACCGTTCATCGACACTTTTCTCAGACCTGCAGTGAATCACATTAAGTCTGCGTTAGCATCAGAGGCTAATATGAAGTATATATTAATGCAATAGCAGCGGGCTGGACTGCGTGGATCTGTAATCCCCTCTGGACTCTGGAGGAGCGTGAAGCGTGCAGAGGCGAACCACAGCAACAGTTCCTGAGTCTCTGCAGACCCTCTGGGTTTCTGCCCTTCAGCCGGGCTCATTAACCTGAACCATCTGGTGAGCATCTCCACCAAAAACACATCAGTGCACCGGATAAACACTCTGCAGGCAGGACGGGCTGAGATTCACCGAGGAATGACAGCTCTGAGTCGCTCCTGTGGACTGGACCGGTTTTAATGCCTTTACTCTGCTACCTTTTTAAGAAACTGATGATCTAATTAATTTATTAATCATTAAAAGAATAACCAAAGTTCATGTTTATAGAAAGAGCTTTGAAATGAGTCAAAAAGACTCTGATACGATTATTTCTTTGAATCTATTTTTGTTTTTTTAACATCACTTAATTTAGCTGTCAGACTTTTTAACATCATAATCTTCCAGTTCGGGATGCGGCCTCGGTAACAGATTGGTGAACAGGTAGACGATCTGTAACTATTACCTTGGTCACTGGGTCCATGGCCCATGTTCTCCACGCTGAGTCTCTGTAAAGCCTGGAGCAGGATTGGTCTAAGACTCGAGCATAGGTCCGCCTCATACTCCCTCTCACTGTGAAGAAGAACCTGGAGGACCTGCAGGGCTCTCTCTGCCAGGGGGGTCCCTCTGGAGCAGACCATGTCCTGGATCACGGAGACAGAAAAGAGCAAAGCTCAGAGTAATTCAGATGGTCTGAAGTGGTCCTTAAACCTCCACAGACCAGTAGTCCAGGATCAGTGCAAGGCCGTGGAGTGTCCCATATAAAAGCTCACCTAGGGACCCACATTGGGTAGGACCGGCTCTGCCTGCAGTATTTTTATTTATTTATTTATTTATTGAATAGGGACAGAGCACATAAATGGACATCTGTTCAGAAAGCCATAAGGCAGGTATCACAAAAATATGATGCCAAAGAGACACACACTAAAGCAGGACAGATCACAGGAAGAGCACATCACAACACCGGACATTTCTAAAAACTCAGTGGTCAGTGGTTACAGCAGTGGTTTGCTTTCAGCCACTGCTCGTGGGACACTCCCTCATGGAGGGTGGGAGACTGTTCAGGATCTTACTGTCTTTACTGAGAGATGTATGTTGGGGGCGTCAGTGGCTTAGTCTGGTAACAGTGCAGCTCTGACTGTCACATGTTGATGTGTCCTTGGGCAATACACTTAACCTTTAAAGGATAAGTTCGGTTTTTTGACACCTGGACCTTATTTTTAGGATTAAATACGCTCGTAGACTCACCCAGACAATTTTGGCGGAGCTTAGAGCCGTTTTCGAGCAATTTAGATCCATCCGACAGCGTTTTTTTCACATGCCATAGTAGCAGACGGGGCCAGAAATCGAAGCCCCTAAATCAGACATTATCTGCTGCGAAACTCACTCCTCTGTTGCCATTGCCGTGCAATGTCCACAGCAACACCACCAGTTAGCCCCCATTCGTGGACGTGCAGTGGTTGCTTGTTCTCTGGCCAGCTGTTCGGCTCTTTCCCTCTGCATCCTCCTTTCAAATAGCTCCTCGTCGGTATATTCTGGCTCAAAACAATACGGGCATCCATTATACTCAAAGTCGTCGTCAGACACTTCTACATCGGATAAATATTCCGCCATGTTGCACAAAAATAGCCGAGTAGCCGTGTAGCCTAGCAACAACAGCGGCTCTACTCATGTTCTTGTCTGTGACGTCACCAAAAGTTACCCGTCCTTGTAAAGCCCCGGATGACCATAACAACGAAGTTGAGCTGACATGGTGATAACACTGGCCATTCATTTATAAAATGTAGCTGAAATGAGCGAGTTTCGCAGCAGATAATGTCTAATTTAGGGGCTTCGATTTCTGGCCCCGTCTGCTACTTTGGCATGAGAGAAAAATGTCGTCGAATGGATCTAAATTGCTCAAAAACGGCTCTAAGCTCCGCCAAAATTGTCTGGGTGAGTCTACAAGCGTATTTAATCCTAAAAATAAAGTCCAGGTGTCAAAAAACCGAACTTAACCTTTAATGAATGTGTAGATGTGACTTTGAGTGTCTTCACTGTTTTACTGGATAATACAAACCTCGCCCTGATGTCCTTTATCAGCCTCACTGCACATTCACTCTGAGGACAGACCCCTCAGCTCTCTGGTTAACCCTTTAATCAGCTCCTCCACTCCTACTCCTGCTCCAGGTCCTTGTTTCTCACCAGGAGGGTCAGCATCACAGCTGGGTGTTTCTCCATAACGGTCAGGAGCTCCATGGTGTCTCTGTCCATCCCTGGATCCTCTCTCTCTTCTGATTGGCTCTCCCTCTTCCTCTGATAATCCACCTGCACACAGACGATGATGAAATCAAACCACCTTTTCATCAATGATGAATTCAGCGTGAGAGAGATGAAGGAGAATTCTGCATCAGACCTCCACAGCATTCATCTGTGTTGCATCAGAGCGCCTTATCTGCGGTGAATTAATGAATCGGTGGTTGGAGCTGAATCAAACAGTGGAGTTATTATGTGAACTGTCCTCACCGTGCTCTGCTCTGAGTCTGAACGCTCTCCCCTCAACAACCAGAGCTCCAGCACCACAGGCCCAAACTTGTCTGCGAGCTCGGGGTATCGACATATGAAGTGGAGGAGTGCAGGATGGTGGATGTAGAGGGAGGAGAAGCTTTGGCAGGAGGACAGCGCCTTGCTGATGCAGTTTAAAGGAGCCTGAGGAGCATGTCAGGACAATAACAGAGAATAAGCACAAACATGGGAGATTAAACAGCTCTGCAGTGAGGGAGGCCTGATAAACAAACGCGGCTCTGCTTTAAAATCCCACTCGAATAACGCACAAATAAATCTGAGGCCCTTTCAGAGAGGCTGCATGATGATCTGAGGGAGCATCTGAGGAAAATATACTGTCCCGAGTTTCTGCACTTTAATAACTGTTTATTCAGAGTTTACTGATCCAGCAGATCTGCAGGCTGAAAACACAAAAGCCTGCCTGCCCTCCTTCAGACGTCACACTGAAGCTGAACTGGGTGATGAACTGCTGTACGCTGGCCTGGGAGCTGGCTTTGGGTGTTTCCAGTTGGTTTTCAGATCACTGCTAAAAATAAGCTTTGCGAAAAAAAGCTCCCGACACTTTGACCTATCAAAATTAAATTTGCAGAAGAGGGGAAAGAAAGAGGACAGAATAAGGAAAAGAAAGGTTTTTGTTTTTTGGATTATTACTAATTTATTTACTTGTTATTAATTGAATATATTACCAATTTATTTTAACTTTCAATGTTATATTTCCTTATGCATTCTGTTAATTATTACTATTGGTACTAATATTTAGTTTTGTACTACTACTTTATTTACTTGTATTATTGTTATTATTTGCATTTAGTTTTTATATTGTTCTCTTTTTAGATGTATGTATACATGTATATCACTCACTCTGAAAGTTCCTCCAGTCTACACTGAACTCAGTAAATTAGCATTTTCCCTTGATGCTCCAACAAACTCTGAAGATAACAGCCTTTCCCTGTCTGAGTTTAAGACTTTGATTATTGACCACTGCTCCTTTGTAACTGTTTTCTTTGATTCCTCTGCTGATACGATTGATTGATTGTGTTTAATTGTTCATAAAATGTCTGAGATCTCGATGACATTAAAAATGAGGGAAACCTCAATGCCTTTTAAGAATTAATAAAGGTGTGAATGAACATCTGAGAGTGTGTATGTATGTGGATATACAGTGCCCAGCATAAATGAGTACACCCCCTATTAAAGTAATGTATTAATCAATATCTAAATGAACAAAAGAACAATTTCCAAAGTTTTGACAAAGCTGAGTTTTAACATAACATTTTTTTACCATAAGATGAAAATAAGGGTAATATGATAACTAAAGTTCAGCTTTGCTCCCACTCCTTTGATTGGAGTGGACTCATTTTTGCATCCTGATCTTAAATTGAGAAAATTACTTTTTTGTGTGCAACTTTAAAAATCTTGTTTGCAATCAATGGCCCACTTTTTGGAGAGTATTTTGTGGTATAGTATGCCATAGAAAATGCTGATTTTGAAAGGAAACTAAAGGTTTTCTTACAAATCTGAAGGGGTGTACTCATTTATGCTGAGCACTGTATATGTGCGTATTTAAGTTATTTATTTACTTATTTATTTTACTTTACTGAGTTTGTTTTTGCCATTTCTCTAGCTCATATATTACATTATATTTTTAAAGTACTATTGATCTCTCTATCCATGGTTGTATTGATTATTTATCCATAGTAACTATTCTGAAGATTCAAAAGCAAGGCAACTGGACTGTGTAGAGTTTGTTGGGAAGACGTTTCACTTCTCATCCAAGAAGCTTCTTCAGTTCCGAACTGAAGAAGCTTCTTGGATGAGAAGTGAAACGTCTTCCCAACAAACTCTACACAGTCCAGTTGCCTTGCTTTTGAATCTTCAGAATGACCATGACCTGGATGAATGAGAATCTACACAGACGCATAGTAACTATCTTTACGACCATACAGACATGAGGACCCTCTGAAAATGAGATGTCACATCTCAGGGGACTTACCTTTAATACATTTATAATAAACAAAGACAAATATTGAGCTATACAAGTAAAGATTGATTGATTGAATCTATATTCAGTAGAGACAAATGTGATGAGGACAGATTTATGATCTGGGCGTCTAGGGGTTTGTCTCAATCATAAATTCTTGATTAAAAAAAAAAAAGTCTTGATTTTTTTCAACCATATCACCCACCTCTAGTCACAATATACATAAATTATGGAGATTAATAAGCCTTTAGCAGGATTCCTGACATTTTTTTCATTCTTTTCTATAAAAACAAAAACAGCAGGGACAAGTTTTTGGATCCGAGAGCTCAAAGCAGCAGCTCCTGAATGCTGTGCCTGGGGAAGGATCAGATGTAGCATACAAGCGTTACAGTCGCTCTTCTTTACGTCTGAGTTTGTTTGCACTTAAATCTTAAGTCGTGTCACACTGGTAAATATGTTCACCTGTTCAATCGCTCATGAGACATTGGATCACCTCTGCTATCATCATATTATCTTGTGTGATCATCGAAATACTGCCGTGTGAACATGAAACCATCCAAAGGAAACATGACAATCACCTGAATCAGAACAAACTGAGCTGCAGGAGTGGAAACCATCCAAGTTAGTCAAGCAAAAACATGACTGACTGACTTAAATGTCACCATCAGTGAGCTTCATGTTTTATTCACTCTCCTCCTCGTCTGTAAAAGACGTTCCTCTGAGTGAGACCTGATGGAGCTGCTCACAACTGTCAATGTGAGACGCCTGCAACAAAACACGTCACCTTTAACTAAATAAAACCACACATTTAAAATGATGCTTTCCTGTGTAAGCATGAGCTATAATTCATAATCCTTGGGGCTGAATGACCTGCAGCAGAATATAGATTTATTCATCAGTAAGTGCTCCATACTGACGACCGCACGGCCTCCACATTAATGTATTTATTTCAAACTCACAGAAAACCCGCTCCAGCTCCTTTTCTCTGAGCAGAAAAACATCAACATTCAAAGAACTCTTCATCGCTTCATTTTCCATCACATGGAGGTCGAGAGAACATTTCAGCGATTATTGTTTAACATCATCAGAGCTGCTGGGCCGACCCGCTGAACAGAAAATCAAAGAGTTTCCAGAACCTCGCCTGGAAAACTGAGTCAAAATAAAACAATAATATCACAAGAGCTGCACATATTTAACATTAAATTAACACTAAATTTAAAACTTTTTGAACTCCAAAAAAGAAACATTAGTGCCATATTTGCAGCACTATGTAGGATTTTATTTTGGACTGAAAGGCTGTTTACTGTTGTTTAGGTTAAAAGCTTTTTGCAGGTTTTTGTGCATCTCATTTTATTATCCCCGTTTGTATTTTATTTTTAATCTTTGCAGTCATCATGAGGACTTTGTGCCTTTTCAGTGAATGAAAACTAAACAACCAAATCCAAAAAAGATTAACATGAAAACTGCAGAGAGATAACTAACTGGCATGATTAATTAATCAGATATGTCTCTAACAAAGTGAATCCCAAAATAAACTTCTTATGAGTGGAATAAAAAGACTTAAAAAGACATTTTATCTGAGTAAATTTAGGCGAAGGCGAAACATATGTTAATGCCTGAATTTTGTTTAAAAAAATAAAAAAATGAGAAAAATAAACATTTTGTTTTCTCTGTTTTTTATATGACAACACCACACCCTGTTCTAATTTATGTTGTAATATAAAAACTATTTAAAAACATGGATCAGACTGTATGAATGAAAAAAAATAATTTAACCCATAATGAATGTATGTCTGTTGTATAATGATCTTAATTAAAAAAATACATGTTGTGATCCTGATTTTAAAGATCTCAAGGTTTAATAAGACTCTCCACAGATCTGCACAAACCCTGACAACGTCACACTGAAAGACAAAATAAATGAAATGTATGATACAGACAGTATCATACATTTCAGTGAGTTAAAGAGTAAGTTTCAGTCTCAGTGTGGTCAGTTACCCCGTCCAGCCCGGGGCTCTTGTCCTGTGTCACAGCCAGCAGGTAGAGGGCAGAGCGGAGCACTCGGGCAGGGACGGTCCCGCTGCTCTGGTCCTGGACTGACTGGAGAAACCAGACCACGCTGGAGAACACCGTGCAGTCTGGAAGGAGCCTGAGCCATGGACAGACAAACAGAAACATGGAAAAACAGAAACAATAGAACAGAGAAACATGAGAAACACTAGAGAAACATGCAGATAAACTGCAGATGTGGACCCTTTCCCTCCGTCCACACTGATCCCTGTCTGCGTGTAAATCGGTGTCCACAGCTCTCCTTTATCTCGATCAGACCACAGCGGCAGTGAGAAGCTTTCATCTCCTCCCTGAGGGGTTAGCATCGCCGAGGCTCCGCAGAAGGACAGATTAAACTTTCCAAAGAAGCCGGCACATCTCCGAGGTCATAAAATATGTACTTTAAAACACTCAGAGAGCTGCAGCGGGAGCAGCTACACAGACGCAGAGACATACAAATCTGCTGCTTTCTAGGTACCTTTGGTTCACACTGTGGTGCTCAGTGATCCTGAATAACATCCAGAACTCACAAGGACTGAACACAGCGAGCAGGACTTAGGAGAAATAAAACAATATAACATCAGCTGTCCCTGTTTGGGACTGTTTCTACATTAATAATGCAGGTTTATTAAGGATAATTTAAGCTTTAAAAACAAATCATTTAGGAAAGCTTTGCCTCTCTTTGCAGCTCAAAATGATGCAGCTGTTAAAAGTGATCCTGTAGTTCAAAGTTAGATTATAAATAAAACTGAAGTTTTTAAGATAAGAAGGGTCAATGTCCATGTTGTTTAAGTGAAGATGATGATGATTTATGGCTCCTTCATTTTCTTGGTTTTTTTTTTAGTTCTCATGTATAAATGCTGCGGTGCTTGCAGTCCAAAACTGCATGCATTGTTTTGTTTTTTCCTCCTTTGGGAATCCATGTACTTCAAAATAAGTAAACATGGCTTAAGTGCTGTCATGGGAAAACACAAGAGCTCACAAAATGCCAGAGAAATGCCTCTTAGTTGTGCTGAAATATCTGCAAACGCTTTTCACATAATCCAAACTCAAATGGAAAAAGTGATCGAGTAGGAACTTCAAAACTCAAAAGCAGAGTTCCTTTTTAAATGTCAAACACATCAGTGAAACACAAAGAGCCCCTGAGAGTCTGAACATTCCTGGATTCTCAGTAAATAACTGGAAGAGCATCCATGTTCGCTCTCACTGATGCTGGTTTTTGTTTGTCCATCCTCCTGTCTGACTGTGTGAGGTCTTACCTGTCCCCTCGCTGCAGGGCGAGCTGCAGGATGATCAGCAGACAGCACTGAGTGGCCCTCGGCCCTTTGTATTCACACAGCTGGAGCCCCGGGGCCTCGCGCAGCAGAGAGGGCCAATCGGACAGGCGATAGCACAGAGAGGGAAGGTTGTTCTGCAGGAGGCTCTCCACCTCCTCCAAATCTGAGGGTCAAACGAGACACACAAGAGGAAAGAGTTTCACTCCAGAGAAGGTTGGATGAGTCACAAGAGCGAGTAAGAAATCTGGATCTGGATAAAAATAAAGCGAGAGGCAGCTTCACGGCCCTGAGGCGGCTTTAACATCAAGGAACATTATACATGAATGTGTGTTTACACTGGAGCAGAGCCAGAGCACGAGCACATCGTCTGGGGATGAATATTTACAGGAAACATCCGCATAGAGCCAAACCAATCACAACCACGGTCTGGATGTTGAGGTGGCTCACATTATGTAACAACGGGATGCTTAACTTCAACGCAGTTAGTTCAACTTAAAGGACAATGGAAACTAAATAAAGCTCTTAACGGATGGACGCACCAGAGTACTGATTATAGGGAAGGACGTCAAGAAAACAGGATTTTAACTCTGACATCATGACTGAAAAAACACATCTATTAGTCCAACCAGCTGTTCAGAAGGTTGAATATCCATCCATCCATTTATCAGTCCCGGAATTTGACCTTCTGTTTATCTATACATTTATCTCCTCCTCCATCCATATGTCTGTGATTTCAATCATCCATCCATCTGAACTCATCCATCCACCCATCCCTATGTCTATCTACAGTAAATCCAGTCATCCATCATTCTTCCAGACCCTCGACTTGCTTTAATCTTTGGTTTTGTCAAATTAGAGACATAAAACTGCCACATGCTGGCTCCTATCTTATTAAAGCTCTGGTTTGGTTTCCTTTGACGCTAATTAATACTGAAATAATGAAGGAGCCATCATTTAAAACATATGACAATGAAAAGTACCAAAGCAACAGAGTTTTTGACTGAGATGTAAGAAGAAAGTATGAAGAGTAAACCCAGAGTGAGGAAGTGCTGCAAAGGTTCTTCACAGACAGGACTTAAACTCCAGGAACGCGGCGTCAGAAAATGATCTACACTAATAAGGAAGACGGCATAAATGTCTGTAAAGAAAAAGTCAGAGAAAACGGTGGGGGAGACGTGAAGCACAGCAGGAATTCAGATTTTTCTGAAACAGCTGAAGGAGTGGGACTTTATGCACCGTGACGCTGCCTCCGTCTCGGGCTGTCTTTGGGGAAACGGAGAATGTGAGCGGAAAGAGGAAGGGAAGGACGAGCGGGGAGACGAATATGAGATGCAGTTTATAAAAATGGAAAGAGGGCGATACAAAAGAAGAGGGGAAAAAAGAAACTTCTGAAACATTGAGCTGAATGAAGAGAAGGCTCCCTGCTGTGCAGCCTCACGCTTTTCTGGAGAAAGAGGTTTTTCTGACTTTTGATCCCGGAGGAAGGAAGCAGCTCCATACCGTGAGCAGCTGGGCCAGGCAATATTAAATAAATGTTTTATCATATATTTTCTTTGTGGAAACTGCAACGTGATTCTGGTAATATAGATCAATACTGATGCCTGCCACAGAAGTCTGGGAGTTCAGGCTCCTGTTTCTGTTGCAATGACATCAATCAGGCATCAAACCACTCAGTTTTTACATTAAGGAAGATACTCCTTAAATAAGAGCACGGCCCCTTCCCTTCTCTAATGCGGGTCACACTGGTCAGATTTTTCCAAGCTCTTGCACAGGTACCATCCTGAAGAAAGGTGTTGAAATGCACAGTCTATCTGACATGACCCATAAATTCTGCAGCGAATGGCTCACGCTCAGGCTGGTCTGTGAGCACATTTCGCTTTACGCTTCAGTCATGTCCTGAACCTGATCATCCCCAAAAACAGACTCAATAAGTTTGGTACAGTGTGTTTTCTCTCTCTTTGAAAAACTTTGTTTTCTTGCAATAAAACTTCTTATGTTGATAATGATTTTATTCAATGGATTAAAAAAGATATGCTGTAAGAAAGTAGAAATACAAAGGAATCACTCATTACGAAGATACTGAATTAAATTTAGTTTAAAGAGATAATTAAATGTTGACAGGATAAGAAAGTAAGGGACTCCAGCTTGTTTATTTATTTGGTGTACGTGGGAACAATGTCTATGCTGTTCTTGTTTATTTGTTAAGCTTGATTAATCGTCTTATTGAGAGTATGTGTGTCACTAATATTATTGTTTACTTGATGTGTCAAAATATTATAAAAAAAAAACAACAACCTGGGAACCATTTGGCATTTATGGGTATGGAGGATTTTGACTTCCGATGTGATTGTAAATGCTGACAACATTTTAGTTCAATGTGTGCAAGAGTTTGATTATTTATGACAATAAATTATCCAGTGTAATGAGTTTGGTACTTGAACATTAAAAAAAATGTATTTTTTGTAGCTATTGTACTGCACATGAATCCAAATAATTGGATTTTTTTTCATATAAAAATGCTGCCTTAAATAGAATTTTAAAAAAAATAACCCAATAATACTAAACATCTCAAAAACATAATCATGTGGGCAACAAACATATAACTGACAATTACTGACAAACAAAATAAAAATAATCTGCATTGCTACAACAATATTCTATTGCCCTGTATTTCATTTCACAATATAAAATCTAAATAAAAACATTGAGCAAGCAGCCCGGGCTCTCTCCCATCAATAAGGCACAAAATGCCCAAAAAATACTCTTAAAAAAACCCCCCATTTCTGTTAGTTTGCCGTATTTTACCCAGCCCTAGCCTGCAGTAAATGAAGAGAGTTCAGCAAAGAAAGAGGACAAACTGAAGCACACAGGGGATGTGAGGCGGTGATGCATGAGACACAGAGGATTTAATCAGCTAATGAGGAAAACAAAGCAAAGAGGACAATAATTAAGCAGAGACGGAGGAGGACGGAGGAGCTCCAGCTGAAACTGCAGACCGAGGTGAGACAGAGCCGGGTCCAGAGGGACGCCGAGGACGGAGACGGCCAGTTCAGAAACCGAGGAAAATGAGGAGAGAGGCCGGACGCAGTGCTGCACAGGAAGGAGGGATGTCTCAGAGGGAGGAGAGGGAGCAGAGAGAGGAGGAGGAGATGATGAAGATGAGAGGAGAAACAGCAGATGGGCGGCTGACAGACCTCGGAGCAGGCTGCCTCCTGTTCAGGGCCTGATCAACACCAAACCGAGGAGCGAACGTTAACTCTCACACAGCTGCTGGTGCTGTAAAAGACTCCTCTGATGCCAGAATAAAACCCAAGAATCTCTAAATCTCATGAAATCATGGGCCAGCTGCCCGAAAGCCTCCTAAGGTCAGACCAAAGATAATCAAAACTAACCAGGCTGACCACAGAGGGACGCTTCCTGAAGGTGCAGCCGCAACAAAAACTCTTCAGGGGAAACAAATAACTATTTATAATCTATAAACAATTTAAAAACATATGTCATTTATGTTTCTGAAAGACTTTGACATCTGATTTTTGACAGAGTGCAGAGTTTATTTGCAATTATTGATCATTAAAATAATAAAATGTCCAGTATTAGGTGTTTGACACTTCTGTTTGTGCTGCTGTTGTATTGCACAGGAATCCACATCATTAGATTTTTACTCATTTAGAAATGCTTCCTTAAATAAAATAAATAAACCAAAAGAAGGAACCAAATAATACTGAACATGTCCAATAGATTATCCTGTGGTCATGAGGCATCCAGCTGCTCTGGATGACTTAAGGCTTTCAGTTTCTCTGAGGTGCATTAATGTCATAAAACCTTTAAGTGAACTCTCTTTTAAAGTATCAGATTATTACTTTTCAGTCTCTCCCAGTTACTGGTGCCCTACTTTTAAGCTTAAATTTAAGTTACTGGATTTATTAATAACTCAAACTTTTAAATAAAGTCTTCAATAATTTGTAGATGAATACTTGATAAGTAATACATATGTTTGATATATTTCATTAAATAATACTCAAAGGCATGTACAAACTGCGGCGACACTATAAATAAGAGTGATAAAGGACATTTTAAAATATTTTATGCAGGTATAAAAATGGCATGCATGGGGCTGTTGGATTGGTTTCTCTTGTGCCTTGTCTTTACATTATTGTACCTAATTTTCCACTTTATCTTTAAATCCTCCTGACCCTTATTTATGCCCTTATTCTAACTATATGTTGATAGTAATGCATCAGTTTACCAAGTCAAATTCCTTGTATGTGCAAATGTACTTGGCAATAAATACAATCTGATTCTGATTTTAAATTCTGAATAAAAAAGTTTGAGACGCTGTGACCTGTGCTTAACTTACAGAAAACACTTTTCTCTCTCAGGAATGAGGATGTGGATCAATGTTTGACAGAAATTCAGGGACAACAGAGAGAGGAGAGAGAGAAGGAAAACAGAGCATTGAATAAAAATGAGCTTGTGAGCGTGATAACTTTTTGTTTCTGGGAACAAGACTTTTATCTTAAGGCCTGAAGTTTGACTCATTAATTCCAAATATGAATATTTAAATGAAATAAAAGGCCATCAGTGAGCAGACTCAGTCTGTTACCACCTGTTCTCACTATATTTGTTTTTCAGTCCCTGAGTTGTTAAAGAAAATAGTCCTGACCTTCTCCACACCAAACAAAAGTCAAAAGTGTTGAACAGTATCAACAGCTCGGGTCAACATCTAAACAGCATTATGTAACGGCAGCATGACTTCTGCAGGCCGAGGGGAACGGGAGGGGAACGCCGGGGTCAAACCGCCGCTGCATGAACAGCTGTGAGGTGTAACGGTGTTATTTTCATACCGAGCTGGTTGGAGTCAGAAGAATCAGACTGTGAGAGCAGACACAAACTGAGCTTCTGAAGGAAACCGCAGCAGGACGCGTTCAAACCCGGGTTTCTGAAAGAGACAGAAGAAGGGCTGGGAAATACCTACACACCATTGAATAAGGAATAATACAAAAAACAGAACCAGAACCACTTCACTGTTGGTGGAGGAGCTGAAGGCCGAGTCCCAGTAACAGGATGGTTTCTATCTTTACTGTAACACATTCTAGCCCTGTGGACAAAAATACCCACTGGATTAAAGTAAATACGCCTCTATAGTCATCATTCTCTGTCTGATTTGGCTGAGAAACAGGTTTTACACGTCTACACTTTTAACCTTGTATTTGTTTCTTTCAGTTTTATAATGTGAAAATAGCTCAGCTTTCAGTGTTTATGTATGTATGAGCCTGTCGAATGAACATTCGATGGCAAAATAACAGCGTGCATATTAATTATAAGAGGTAAATATGGTTTGATAACACTGGGGCAAATGTTTTATGCAGCTTCTGTGTCACTATGAGGTTTTTTCTTTCAGAGGGAAAATAACAATTAAAATCATTCATCAAGTTTTGTGGTTTTATTTTTAGGCCATATCCCCCAGCCTTAATCTTGTTATATGATTGTATGTATGTATAACAGCATAAATATCTATTGATAAAATCAGAAGCATGGCTTCAACCTGCTCTTTTGTAAAGTGTCCTGAGATAACACTTGTTTTTACTGACTGATTGAATATGAGGCGAACCATTCTAGTACATTTGCGTGTTCCCCCATGCGTTTATGGCCAAAATATCAGCTGCAAATATTTCCAAAAATGTTCATATCTGCCAATTCTGATAATCAACTTTATAGGCAATTATCTGCCAATACTGATATTGTTCTAATAATATATGCATCCTTTATATAAGCTACAAAACACTAGTGAAATATTACCTTTAGTTAATACTTACACAGTAACGTGCTGTAAAATAAATACTCTTCTTAGGTTTTGTGATGTTAAAGTTCTTAGCATTGCCTTTTGTTGTGTAAAGGCTGAACAGAATTCAGATAAGGTACAGGAAAGCATTTCAACCAAGCAATAAAGAAAATAATGGTAAAAAATAATATTAACATTATGATATAATGTGGTCAAATTTAACAAAGCCATGACTATTTGGATATCTGACAGCAGAGTCCTATCCCTACTTGATGCATTGTTTTTATCGGCCGTGTCAGCTCAGGTCAGTGGGCCCCGTGTCACCTGAACAGCAAAGCACTCTGGGAAACACCCGAACATCTAAAAACTGATCATCTCTCCTGCTGTACTCTTGAGAGCTGACACGCTGTAGTGTAGATCTAAACTACAGAGCAAACCTACTGCTGAAACAAACAAACAGAAATCCTCCTGATGCTGAAGCCACAGCGAGCTGCAGGACAGGATGTTCCTCTGCTCGTCTCTCTGAATATGAAACACTGACTCAGTGTGGTTCAGTTTCATTTCAGCTCAGAGTTCAGAGCCTGAAAACCAACAGAGGCTGCAACCACAGCCTGAAACCCACTGAGCAAACATGCCCACACGAAACAGAAAGTCTGAGGCCGACAGAGACGACTCAGTCGAGTCATGTTTCCCATCATACAGGAGAGGGATTCAAGGAATACTGGTACACTATCAAAAAGATTTAAATCCACACAAAACCATTCATATTATAATATTATTGATATTATGAGCAAAAATCAAGTGAAACTGATGCCTTTAGGACACCCTAGAGATGAAAATAGACTCATCAGTGATCGATGTCTCATTCTGAATCAACAACTGCAGGTAAACTCCTGAACACCGACTAAACTGTAAAAATATCACAGCAATCGTTAGGTACAGGATTATGGAAAGCCGTTCGAGCATAAATTTGATATCGGTGATATCAACCATAGTTCAGCTCTACGTGTACTCAAATACTACAGCATACTTAATTTTGGTCAACTAGTGCACGAGTAGACTTTACTAGTGAAGCAAAAAATGCCACTAGTACTACTAATAGGCTTAAAAATTCCCATTGGCCTTTAAAAATATTACAACCAATCAGGGTGCTGGATTTGGTTATAATCCCTCCTACTTTGTCTGCATTAGGTCTACTAGTACCACTAGTGAATCACTTGGCCTTACTAGTACTACTAGTGGACTAAAATCAGTCTGCTAGTACTTCTAGTGAGATATTTTGAGTTTCCTAGTAGTACTAGTAAACAAAAATGTTTGAGTATGTAAAGGTTTTTGGTGCACCAGTGCACAAGTAGACCTTACAAGTAAAGCCAAATCATCTACTAGACAATTTTGTGTTTTTGAGTTCTTACTAGTGACATTTTTTAAGTCTACTTTTTCTACTAAAGAACAGAAGAACATATGATCCTGCGTCCCAATCCGGCGAGTGTCACTCTTTCATAAGATGACCTTGAGCACGGCCCTATCTTGGCCTCTCTGTCTGTCAGTAGGTTGATCCAAAGTTAAGGTGAAGGTGTTTACAGCATGGCTGCATCCATGGATGGGCCTCTACAGCATCAGAGCCTCCTCTAAAATCAAACTGCTGCGGTCACTCTTGGTCCAGCTCCTCCTGCAGTGAATGGCTGACCCACACACTCACTCAGCTCTCTGGGGTTTTACTCTCACACCGTACTGTACCTGTTTCCAGCACACAGGTGTGCTTTGTGCTCCAGAGCGAGCCTGAAGAAACCCGAGGATGCTGCAGAGAGGACAGGTGAGGAGCAGAGGAAAGGAGGAGTGAGGAACAGGAGGGTTTACTGTCATCCCTGAGCAGATAAATCAGTTTCAGTGGTTAAATGTTCTGTTGATTCATTTCTGACTCAGAGAAATCCAGCAAGGCTCAGATTTGAGTTAAAAAGGTGAATTCAGTTTAAATTCCTCATTCCTGTTCAACATGTTTGACCAATAACAACATTTTCAGTTTAAGAAAGATTTCTAAATAAACTCTGAAAAAAAAAGTTGCTGTTGAAATATGTGCAGCATGGCTAAATTGACAAAGATGAGTAAAGCACGACGCTGATGAAAAGCTGCATCACAGGTCTGTGTTTTTAAAATAATTGGCAACTCGGAGGTCTAAGAGGATTCAGAAGAAAGATGAGACAAGATTAAAGACAGAAGAGGAGTTAAAAGCAGCAGATGAGGTGAGAGAGCCATCTGTTCTGATTAGAGAAGAAACATTTCTGTCTATGATCCTCAAACATGGAGCTTTAATATCTCAGCAGTCTGAAGCTTCAGCTCCAATTAGCTCATCTAGGGACTTCTGAGGTAACGATGCAATATCCTCCTCCAATCACCTGGAGACCCGTTAGACCGAGACCTGAGTCAGGCTTTACAAACTCATATTCATCCAAACACTTCATACCTGAGGTAAATATCAAACAGGCCTGATCTGTATGATCCCAGAGTGGAATATTAATGACATTAAATACGCAGAACACACAAACATGGACTGTTCCCACGCCTCTGAGTAAAAAGACGATCAGCTCTGTCGGATTTCTTTGTTTTTACTGACAACCAGGTGATGAAGACGACCATCCTCCACCATCTTTAGTCCTTCTGAGGTCACCTTTGACCCTGAGTTTCTGTGAGAGCTGAAGTCTGCAGACAGTCCTCTGGGGGATCGAAACTGAAACAGGAAACCAGGAGGTTTGTGGACTCACCGGACTAATACTTAAAAATATGAGGCCCTAAAACACCAAAAATCATCAAAACAGGACAGGACGGAGCAGAGTGAGACATCACCACGAGGACAGGATGGAGTAGAGTGAGACATCACCCCGAGGAGAGAAGGAGCAGAGTGAGACATCACCCTGAGGACAGGACGGAGCAGAGTGAGACATCACCCTGAGGACTGTATGGGGCAGTGTGAGACATCACCCCGAGGACAGGACAGAGCAGAGTGAGACATCACCCTGAGGACAGGACGGAGCAGAGTGAGACATCACCCCGAGGAGAGGACGGAGCAGAGTGAGACATCACCCCAAGGACAGGACGGAGCAGAGTGAGACATCACCCTGAGGACTGTATGGGGCAGTGTGAGACATCACCCCGAGGACAGGACGGAGCAGAGTGAGACATCACCCTGAGGACAGGACGGAGCAGAGTGAGACATCACCCCGAGGAGAGGACGGAGCAGAGTGAGAC
This sequence comes from Cetoscarus ocellatus, assembly GCA_037902135.1. Classification (NCBI taxonomy): domain Eukaryota; kingdom Metazoa; phylum Chordata; class Actinopteri; order Labriformes; family Labridae; genus Cetoscarus; species Cetoscarus ocellatus. The sequence goes on from JBAMNC010001179.1 coordinate 163,891, forward strand.
ATCACCCCAAGGACAGGACGGAGCAGAGTGAGACATCACCCTGAGGACTGTATGGGGCAGAGTGAGACATCACCCCGAGGACAGGACGGAGCAGAGTGAGACATCACCACGAGGACAGGATGGAGTAGAGTGAGACATCACCCCGAGGAGAGGACGGAGCAGAGTGAGACATCACCCCAAGGACAGGACGGAGCAGAGTGAGACATCACCCCGAGGACAGGACGGAGCAGAGTGAGACATCACCACGAGGACAGGATGGAGTAGAGTGAGACATCACCCCGAGGACTGTATGGGGCAGTGTGAGACGTCACCCTGAGGACAGGACGGAGCAGAGTGAGACATCACCCTGAGGACAGGACGGAGCAGAGTGAGACATCACCCCGAGGAGAGGACGGAGCAGAGTGAGACATCACCCCGGGGAGAGAAGGAGCAGAGTGAGACATCACCCCGAGGACAGGACAGAGCAGAGTGAGACATCACCCCGAGGACAGGACGGAGCAGAGTGAGACATCACCCTGAGGACTGTATGGGGCAGAGTGAGACATCACCCCGAGGACAGGACGGAGCAGAGTGAGACATCACCCCGAGGACAGGACGGAGCAGAGTGAGACATCACCCCGAGGAGAGGACGGAGCAGAGTGAGACATCACCCCGAGGAGAGGACAGAGCAGAGTTAGACATCACCCCGAGGACAGGACGGAGCAGAGTGAGACATCACCCCGAGGACAAGACGGAGCAGAGTGAGACATCACCACGAGGACAGGATGGAGCAGAGTGAGACATCACCCCGAGGACAGGACGGAGCAGAGTGAGACATCACCCCGAGGACAGGACGGAGCAGAGTGAGACATCACCCCGAGGACAGGACGGAGCAGAGTGAGACATCACCCCGAGGACAGGACGGAGCAGAGTGAGACATCACCCCGAGGACAGGACGGAGCAGAGTGAGACATCACCCTGAGGACAGGACGGAGTAGAGTGAGACATCACCACAAGGACAGGACGGAGTAGAGTGAGACATCACCCGGAGGACAGGACGGAGCAGAGTGAGACATCACCCTGAGGACAGGACGGAGCAGAGTGAGACATCACCCCGAGGAGAGGACGGAGCAGAGTGAGACATCACCCCGAGGAGAGGACGGAGCAGAGTGAGACATCACCCCGAGGAGAGGACGGAGCAGAGTGAGACATCACCCCGAGGAGAGGACGGAGCAGAGTGAGACATCACCCCGAGGACAGGACGGAGCAGAGTGAGACATCACCCCGAGGAGAGGACGGAGCAGAGTGAGACATCACCCCGAGGAGAGGACGGAGCAGAGTGAGACATCACCCCGAGGACAGGACGGAGCAGAGTGAGACATCACCCCGAGGACAGGACGGAGCAGAGTGAGACATCACCCCGAGGACAGGACGGAGCAGAGTGAGACATCACCCCGAGGACAGGACGGAGCAAAGTGAGACATCACGCTGAGGACAGGACGGAGCAGAGTGAGACATCACCCTGAGGACAGGACGGAGCAGAGTGAAACATCACCCTGAGGACAGGACGGAGCAGAGTGAGACATCACCCTGAGGACAGGAAGTAGCAGAGTGAGACATCACCCCGAGGACAGGACGGAGCAGAGTGAGACATCACCCCGAGGACAGGACGGAGCAGAGTGAGACATCACCCTGAGGACAGGATGGAGCAGAGTGAAACATCACCCCGAGGACAGGACAGCGCAGAGTGAGACATCACCCTGAGGACAGGAAAGAGCAGAGTGAGACATCACCTGAGGAGGGGACGGAGCAGAGTGAGACATCACCCCGAGGACAGGACGGAGTAGAGTGAGACATCACCCAGAGGAGAGGACGGAGCAGAGTGAGACATCACCCCGAGGAGAGGACGGAGCAGAGTGAGACATCACCCTGAGGACTGTATGGGGCAGAGTGAGACATCACCCCCAGGACAGGACGGAGCAGAGTGAGACATCACCCCGAGGACAGGACGGAGCAGAGTGAGACATCACCCCCAGGACAGGACGGAGCAGAGTGAGACATCACCCTGAGGACAGGATGGAGCAGAGTGAAACATCACCCCGAGGACAGGACAGCGCAGAGTGAGACATCACCCTGAGGACAGGAAAGAGCAGAGTGAGACATCACCCCGAGGACAGGAAAGAGCAGAGTGAGACATCACCCCGGGGACAGGATAGATCAGAGTGAGACATTTCGTGACCAAAACCCTCTTATCCCTGTCCTTACAGAGACAGCCTAAATCCGGAAGTCCTCTATTGTCTTCCATTTAAATTCAGGATCCAGGATGAAATCCTTGTCCCTGTGCACAGAGCTGATGCAGTTCAAGCACCTGTTTGTCTCCAGGGTTTTTGAGACCAACAACAGCAGGACCCTGAGGTCCTCTGTCCAGGGTCTGCTGGTTGTCCCTTATACGAGGGTCAAAGCTAAAGGAGAGCTATGGACACTGTGGACATCTTCGGAAAGCAGCCAGAGACCCATCTGTTGATTCTTGCCTTGTTGTCCTGCTGTTAGCTTTTACAGTCTGTGTTTCATTTCATGATCTTTTATTTGGAGGCCCTTTTTTAAAGTCTGCTCCTCGGCAGGACACCAAACTCACCGAGTTTCTGTGCAAACGGCGGCATTAGAGCCGGCTGAAGGCTGAAGAGGGACGACAGGATGGAGTAGAAGCTCTGCAGGATGTGAGCGCTGGGAGCATGCTCGCACATCCTCTGCAGGAACAGAAAGACATCGACTGTTATCAGTTACTGACAGACCGACTGAAACTTACTTTACAAACATACATGAGCATGAAGATGAGAGTCCACTACAGTCCAGTATCTCCTCTGTGACAGAGGTGTCCTAACATGACCACAGAGCTTCATCACTGTGACCTTCAAACAAACTGAAGCATCATCTCCTCAAGTGTCTGACTTAAGAGTGAGAGAACGAGCAGATAATGATGCAGACGTCTGAGTGAGTGCCTGAGGCTCTCACGATGATGGTGGGTATCCAGACCGAGTCGCAGCAGCTCAGCAGACGCCGACACAGAGACTCCAGAGTGTCCTCGCCCAGCTTGGACGGCGCCGTGAAAGAGTTCTCCTTCAGGACGGGATCTGAAGAGCACTCCTCGGACAACCTTCGAGATAGACAGACAGGAGAGACTCAAGGACAGCGACCATGAATGAGGAACATTTATGATCTTACTGACAGTTGAATAATCACAGTAATCATGCTCAGCAGGTAACAACTGTTTCAATTACTGAAGCATCGCATTACTTTCCTGATTCATCAATAATCTATTTAAAAAGATGAATCCAGTTTATAAAAGCACGTGCATGAGCCAGGTCCAGATAGAGCCAGCATGACAAGGAGGAAGGAACACTTATAAACATTGTTGTCATTTTATATTTTTTTTTGAATTTGGTGATTTTTCTGGCTGTGCTACAGCTTACAGTGTGTATTTCTGCAAATTTGATTCTTTCCTGACATTTCTTCAACTTAACAGCGTTGGTAAATTACCAAAAATCATTTTTATGTTTCTGTGATGTTAAAACACCAGTGTGTCAAGGCTCTTCAAATCAATATAATATTTTTAATTTCAAAATATAATCATTGAAAATTGAAATTAATTAACCAGAAAACCTCATTGACATTAAAAATCTCATTTGCATGTGTCCTGGCCAAGACAGGCAGCAGCACACTTACAAAGTTACAGACATAAAACAATTACAGACACAGAAACATAAATATCAACCAATCAGTCACAGGGCAGCAAATTTATCAGCCAGAGCTCCTACAGCCTGAAGCACCCTCCTCTAAAGCCTTTTACCTGCACTTAGGAAGACTTAAAGAGACCAGCAGCAACTTCTTTGACCTGTTTCAAGACGAACTTTGGGGACAGAGAGCGAAAGTAGATTTTGTGACTCAGCGATAGACTGATGACTGAAGCTTCCAGAACTTTTCACATGAATACAGTTACTCAGGTAAGATGGAGCAGGCCTGGCTGAGTACAGCCTTATACATCAGGACGTGCCAATTTTTATAGTTATCCATGAATTTCCAAATTTACTGTTTTACAAAAAAACAGGGAAATTGTAATTAACATGAGCATTTCTTGATTAAGATGTCAGGTTGTAGTTATTTACTCCATTCCTGAACCAATAAATCAGTTTCAGTGGTTGACTGTTTTTTTGATTAATATCTGACTTCTCAGAGAAGAACAGTGAGGCTCAGATCTGAGTTAAAAAGGTAAACTCAGTTTAAAATCCTCATTGCTGGTCAAAATGTTGTCCAATAACAACATTTTCTGTTTAAACAAGTTTTTGAAAGACTTCTAAAATATTGATGTTTTCTTGTTTTTATGACAGGTGCTCTGACGGATTCCTTAAGCTTTGTTTATTCACCATAGCTGCATCTTTTACAAACACTTAACTCTAATGTTAGGCTTTGTTTGGAGCTGGTTTAACCTCAGATTTAAACAAAGCAGTCCTGAACCTCTAACAACAGTTTATTCCTCATGGCAGGGTTGAGAGGAAGTCCAGCCATGGTTTCAGAATGATAAAACACTGGACACAGAGGTCAGAAACATGGATTAGTCCATCACCACACGTGGCCTTTGCTGAACTTCCACTGATTCTGTTTAACTCCTTTAATAACACGCTGACCTGCAGGCGGCCTGAAAACAGAGCAGAGCCTGCAGCAGAAATCCTTCAGACCTGGAGGCCCGGCCGCTGGGGTCTGACCTCCTCAGACTCGCCTGGAGGGAAACACAGACAGACAATAATAAACCAGAGAGAAACAGAACGGAGGAGAAACCGGCCATCCAGGAGAAAGTAAACATATTTAAACTTCTGTTAGACAAACTGCTGGATCAGATAATGAACATTATTACATATGAAACAGTGTTTTTATGTTTTAATCAGCCTGAACCGAGGTGAACTCACAGAGGGTCTGAGAGGAGCAGGCTGTGGGGGAATCAGCTCTGACAGTCTGCCGGTGACGGCCTCGATCAGACCCTCGATCTGCCTGAACTGGACCGGGAGGGACTGATGGTTCAGTCTGGAGGATTCACAGAACAAGAGGCTCAAACAAGGAAATAACATCTGACATATAACAACACTAAATAAATAACACTAAATGAAAAAACACTAAACATGTTGGAGGGATGGAAACAGTAGAAAAATAAAGTTAGTGTGATTGAACTCCATTATTTTGATCTGCAGGAGTGAATTAAGCCTCCAGCGGGTTTGGACTTCAAATTCAAGACACATTTAAACTTTTTCATAGAGAAATAAACTATTTTCCTACTGTTTGACTTTGGCATTATTTGGTTATATTCTCATCTCATGGCCCTAATTTCCAATGTCAACGTTTGAATTGCTTTCTGCATGTCCCCTCATCATCATCGGTCCTACTGTCTCCTTTATTTTCCATTATTGGCCAAAATTACCCTGAGTTTGTTGTTTTATAATCTTTAATCAGCAGTTTATGGATGACTCTGACATTTGCTGCATTTGTTGTAGTAATTTTTGGCTCAAAAAGACTGGAGAAAAAATGACATTACTGCATATTTCATTTTCACAATTTCTACAACATGAAAAAATAAAATCCAGGGAGTTATTCCAGATAACGGCATAAAATTTCCGAAGACTAAAAAAAAAAAAAAAAATAAATAAAAAATTTCAAACTTACAGTTCTTGCTCAATTATTTATGATCAATTATGATTATCCAGGTATGTCTGTTTTTATGTTTGGTGTGTACTGCAACAGAAAACCACAGATGCAAAGCACTTTTTGCTTTAGTAAATAATATATAAAGTTTTTTAATAATACACAATGAAGAATCACTTTTGGAATTTTTTTCTGGTTATTTCCAACCATTTTTTATTAATCAAAAATAAATCAAAAGTTTTTATCCATTATTTTTTAAACAGATATCCAAAGGGCAGCAAAAAGTTGGAGCTTTCTCATAGCATAAAAATGGTGTGTGTCAACTGGACAAATTCACACTTTTTTAGGGTTTTAATTAAATCTGAATGTATTTTATTAATTCAGAAAAATGCAGTTAAATTAATGCTTTTAGTACAAACTAAGCGTGGAGCTGATGTTCTGCACACTGAGTTTTTGGTGAAGCTCATTTTGTTCTCATAATTATATCTCGTAATAATCATTATTTTTACTGGGCAGCCCAAGTGAACTGTCATTTACAGAATATTAAACAAGATCATCACATAACTCTGAGTAAACAGTGTTGGTATGATTTTTAAGACATTTTATGACCTTAAATTAAAAGATCTCTCCAGGAAACCTGTTTGCAGAGTCCTTGAACGCCTCATCTCTAAATCTGTGTTTTCTGTTTACACGTGACACCAAACATGACAGGCGTGTGCGAACACATGAGGGTGTGTGTGCCTGGATATTTACTCTCATTCATGATTACTCTGAGGGACTGTGAGGAAACTGATTTAAAGATTCCTTTTGCCTGTTTCATGTAAATATTCCTTACAGCAGGTCTGAAGAAACACTTGTTCATGTTTTCTTCTTTAATTTCGAGCTTTGTGAGGACTTTATTCTCACTGCAGAGTAATTCAGATTTTTGGGTGAACAAAAGATAAAAATGATCCAACATACGCTTTAATTAGGAAAAAAACACACATGGCTGTTTTAGTTACCATAATCATGGTTTATGGTTAATACACCAGCGTGCAAAAGCTCTTTAACTGAAATGTTTAATTCCTAAACTTACAACCTCTTTTTCATATCTTTAGTTTGTTTGTTCCCTTTTCCACCTGTTGGACAGACCTGTTTGTTAAATTGCTGCTCTTAGTTTTACAGCCCTCCTTCTCTTCCTCACTGATCGAAATTGCACCTCCAATCCTAGAAAAAGCCAACATCCTCCATTATTCTCACACCTCTGTCCGTCTCAAAGTTTCACCCTGATTTATTTTAGGTTTGTTTGCTTGTCTACGCTCTGTCAGTTATTTTTTATTTCAGTCTTTTACTGTCCTTTTTGTCAAATTCTGATTCCACCAATAAAGCGTAAAAATGAATAAACACATAAATAAATAAGACAAATGCCTTGGCGGAGGTCTGTGCTCTCTGTTCTCGTTTTTAACAAATCTATTTATAAGTTTTAATTTCCTTAAAGACCCTTAAGTCCTGTCCATCTTCATTAGTTTAACCTCAATTAAGTCTAAATCGTAGGATCAGGAGAAGCCATAATAAGTCTTCAACCTAATATTACTGACCCCAAAACCTCAGAGTAAAAGCATTCTGTGCAAACAGGAGATCCTGGATATGTATGCAAACTTTTATTTTGAAAGGTTTGAGGTTTGTCAGTCCTCTAAGGCATATTCTACAGGTGTGGATATAAACGGTGTACCTGCTGAATTCAGGCACATTCTGCTCCCTGTTTCACATTTTCATGGATCTTTCGGCTGACATACGCACACAATAAAAACAGACAAGCCTGCTGATCTTAAAGTTTTCAGAGCATGGATTATTCAGGGGCTGAGAAGCTCCGACCAAGTGAAGACCTGCATGCTCCACAAACATCAAGCATCCAGTCTGAGGTGTCCCTAATAATGTGTCACACAGCATGTGTTGTGTACCTGAGCAGGGCGGTGGCAGCGGTGGCAGCCTGTGTGGCGACCAGCATGCAGGGAGCAGAGACTCCAGCTAAAACGGCCTCTGACACCGCCACAAAGCCTCCGCTGCTCGGGAACAGACGCAGGTTTGGAGGCTGCCTGGACGGGACACAAACAAACTCATTCACAGAAAAAAACAAAGAATATTCTGGAAGAAACGCAACAGTCTGCTCTGCTCTGGACTCTGAGGGGGACTGAGGCTTTAACTGGAAGTTTAAGGAGATCATTTCTTTTTCTTAGTTGTTTGAGTTTATTTCATTTCACTTTGAAATTGTTCTAACACTTACAACAACAACAAAAATACATACAGCGCTCATGACTGCCTTGACTCTGAAACATGTTACTGTGGCCTTATTTCTATTAATTCAGTCTCTTTCTTGTCGTTGCAAGGTAAATACTGTCCATGTGTTTTATTTCTCTTGGAACTGATCCTCCTGAATCCTCACGCGGTGGGTTAAATGTTTCATAGCATATATTTCTTTGACCACTCTGCTTGTGGTGGGGGAACAGTCTTATACCAGCTCCTTGTGACGGCCTTTTAACAAGCTGCTAACAAGATTTTCAATAAATATCTGTCGTCTCTTATAACGATATCTCCAGTCATCACACCAAAGTGCATCACTTTACATGTCAGAGGAATATCATAGCCAAGTATTTTCTTTATAATAAATCTATGTGAATGATCAACACTCATGGCCCCACGTTTTCTCCAACATGGCTGAGCTACAGACAAGTGTTTGCTCTTAATCTTCAGTGTAACAAAATCTGAGGACATTTTTCCAACAGTGCTCTCTTCAGGTACGTGAAGACGTAGAAGGTTGTTGTGTTCTCCATATGTTTAACCATTCATCCCCTGAGAAATGTTAGTTCTTTTTCCCATTTCTGTTTCACACATACTGTACTTAATCTTCTCTCCATTAAATGTTTATATAGTGTAGATATTATTCGGTACATCTTTGAATTGTAAACTCCTATTATAGCTGCTACTGTTCCATTTTTATCCACGTTTATTCGATGCTTTATTTCTCTGTTGAAACAATCCCTCAGCTGTAGATACCTAAAGTGGTCCTGATTATTTAAAGAGTAGTGTTGTTTCAGTTTTTGGAAACTCGTAAATTTTCCATCGTTTATAACCGTGCATAGAGCAGTTATTTCACTTGGGATCTATTGCTCGAACCTCTGATCTTGGGGTAAAAGGCCTATCATAGGCTACCCAATGAAATAGTCTGTGGTCTTTCTCCAGTTTGTACCTGCGTGTTACTTTAAACCATAATTTAAGTGTAAACTGAGTAATTAAATCTACCTCGTCCATTAGGTCTTTTGGCACATCTCCATCCCCTATGAGGCGTTGAATATCCCTGTCTTGGATATGTCTTTCTAGAGTTTTCCATTTTGCTTTTCTCATCACACCAGTATACTACTGGTCTAATATAGGCTGCATGAAAGTATTCTCTAAGGTTTGGTGGTGATACGTCCCCTTTCTGTTTCTCAATTTCATTTTTAATGTCATGTCTTGATTTCACAGACAGTATGGATTAAAAATCCACTTTATTTATATCAATTTTAAAAACACAAGGTTTGCCAAAGTGCTGCAATAATAAATAGAAAAAAATTAATACATATAATAAAACAAACAGGCACCATACAATACTTGAGCTGTGTTAAAAGCCAAGGAATAAAAAAAGGTTTTAAAACAAGATTTAAGAGTTTCTAGGGTGGGGGCCGAGACATGGGTGGGTGGGGTAGGAAGTGCTGAGACAGACGGTGGAGCAGGAGGTCACCTGCAGTCTGAACAGTGTTAACCTGCAGAATGATCAAACACCCACAGCGACTCAGACCCGAGCCAAAGACACAGATATTTCTGCTGATGTAGGTTTTTAAGTGGCAGATGTCAGGGATGTCAATAAGGGCCGTCCAGCTGTCAGTCTGATGTTTTTCCTGATCTGTCCGTCTGTCTTCAGCTGACTCTGCTGAACTGCAGTGAACCCTCCTCCCTCTCACTCACTGATCCTCTCACCTTTACACAAACACATAATAAACAAATAGTAGTGACCTATCAGTGTGCAGAGGATCATCTGAGCGTCTGTCTGGCATCACAACAGCCGCTGTTGACACAACAGAAGTTGCATCAACATCCCAGAAACATGAGAACACGACAGTGAAACCAGCAGAGACGGAGCAGGTCCATGGAGCAGAGGGTTCATGGGAGATCACAGGGTTGGTGTATGAGGACAGAGTCAGAGAGAGACAGAGAGGGCGAAGTCAGATCAAGCCCTTCGGTGGATCAGTGATTTCAGAAACACAACATGGATTAAGCATGTCACTGCCTGGAGCTCGCATGTACGAAGCCTGGCTCAGTTTGAGATGGTGATGCTGAGGCAGTAAGGGCCATGAGGAAATGTTCAGAAATGTTTGTGGACTCTGGAGGAGTCAGGGGTCTCTTCACCGAGCGCCTATCCTTTCATTAAGACACAAGAACCTTGTGTTTCTCCATGCATGTATTATACATCTACATGAATTTCCATTCCCTCACCAAAGTAGACTATGAATGGAGTTAACTTAAAATAATCTGATTCAAGGCCTTTTAACAAGTGAAAGTAAGACTATTTATGGGCCTTACTTTGAATAAAACTAATTAAAGACGTTCTTAACAAGAAAATTATAACTAACAGAGAATTATGGCCTCTACATACAGTATAAAAATCAAATATAGGATACTTAAACAAGCACAAAATAAGACTAACTTGGACTATTTGTGCCTTCATATAATAATGAATAAGTTATGGCAACTGATGGTTTCTTATTTAAAAAAATCTTATTGAGGACTAAGGACTAAGAAAAAAATGAGACTTAATTGGACTATTTCTGGACTTTACTTAAATTGTTTTAATCAAATGCCTTTTTAAAAAGAAAAAAAGAATAACTTGGACTATTTATGGAGTCTAGCTAAAACTAATTTAATAAAAGACCCTCTGTATGAGAAAAAATAAGACTTACTTGGAGTACTTATGGACATTACATAAAATTACTCTAATTACAGACTTTCTTAACAAGAAAAATACAGCTGACAGCGTATTAATGGGCTCTACTTAGAAAAAATCAAAAGTAGGATATTTAAACAAGAAAAAAACAAGACTAACTTGGACTATTTGTGGCCTTCTGTTAAAACAATCTAGTTGAAGTCCTTTTAACACGAATAAAGAAGTTACAAAGATAACTGATAGTCTCTGATTTAAAAAAAAAACTAATTTAGGACCTTTTAACAAGAAAAAATGAGACTAATTTGGACTTTTTTGCATTTACTTAAGACAATTCTGATCAAAATCCATTTAAGACTTTTTACGGATCTACAGGAACATTAAACTTAATGGAGATTTTACTGCTTTAAAGGCCAGACGAGGTGAAACTCTGGGCCTCCTGCCGTCTCCCTCACATTTACACGATCACCCGCTCGGGCTTGTTCAGCAGTTTCAGGGACGTTCCCTGGACACGTCTTTGCTGTCCTGCTCAGCGTAGAGGACAAATGTCCCCCGTCTCAAACCTCTTACACGCTGTATCATGGCTATGCTCCCACTGGAACACTCATTAAAATCATGTCACCCCACAGAAATATGAAGCTGTTCCAGCAGACGGTGATACATTTTTATTGGCGAGCCGACAGACTGTTAATTTAAATACGATTATCTCTCCAGAGCGTCACGTTCAACATGTTTATCATGTTTAACATGCTTAACATGTTTAACATGTTTATCACGTTCAACATGTTTATCATGTTTAACATGCTTAACATGTTTAACATGTTTATCACGTTCAACATGTTTATCATGTTTAACATGTTTAAAATGTTTATCACGTTCAACATGTTTATCATGTTTAACATGTTTATCACGTTCAACATGTTTTTCATGTTTAACATGTTTATCATGTTTAACATGCTTGGAGGTCGGCTCTGCAGGTTCAGTTCAGCCTGAGACCAAACAAACTGTGGAGTAACACATTAGAGTGTTCAGGTGAGGTTTTAGGGGTGTGGCCACGCTGAAGTTTAACAGGTGAAACTCAAACTAAAATGGGAGGACTTTAGGGATGAAACAACACTTTTGGCCCACAGTTCAGTACGTATGTTGGATTTTTGGTTCAGTTTCCACAGCGGGGCCCTGAAGCCCTTGTTCTGCTTCAGTTAATGTACCATGTGCTTAGAGTTCATGTTCCCCCTGAAAACCCTGATGGATGTTTGCACACGTGGCTCCACCGCCAAACTGATAAGCTGAACGGATCCATGGATTTGAAGAATAAGGAGATTCTCATAATGCATATGAAGGTGCATACTGTCAACCCCCTCTCAGAGGAGAAGTGTGGTTTCCAGGGTAAATAAAGGTTTGAATAATCAATTAGTTCTCCTTTTTCCACAGTCCTGCAGAGCCGTACCCTCCTTGACCTCCATGCTATGTTCAACTCTATGAATTTCTACATAGTCCGCCTGCGTAGCGTCCCGTCATTGCTGCAGCTTTGCTCCAGCCAGCAGTGCATACCCTCCCCCGCTGGAAGCTTTTTAAAGCACTGCGCAACCACGATTAGTTTGAGACTTGAGATCACAGGATCACCAGAAAACAAGAACTTTAAGAGATAATTCTGAGATCACGATGTTTATTTGCTGCCTGCATCAATATCATTTCTGTTATTTCCGCTGTATTTTGAAATTTCTTGAGCACTTGTTTCCCTGTTTTGGGCCGACGTGCTTGGAGGGAATTGGAAGTTGAAGTGGCTCCAACTGAAAATAGACTTGTAGCGTATTTCCAGCGAACCAGCACGGAGTTGAACTCCTGGCACGCACCGAAGATGGATTGAGGTGCTGGCTAAAGACTGAACGACAAGACTGTGGGCGATTAACTGTAAAGTCTGCAGCACATATGGACAGACTATGAGGATGATGGGGGTGATAGTTTCACTCTCACTTTGTAAATCTGTCTGCTCTTAAAATCGACTATAAGTATCCTAAGACATTTTTCTATAAAGGGAGGCTGATTGTTGCTGTTACATCTTTGAAACGGCCACAAACTTTGAACCGATTTTTCCAATGAAGTCGGCACTTCACCAAATTCAGCAGAGAAGATAATGAGAAACAAAACCTCCCTCTGTTACATAAAAAATAATCCTGCAGTTTTGTTTTTGCTGTGACTTCACAAAAGTTCACTTGAACATTCAAAGGTGAGAATGGTTCATGAGTGGGTCTTTAATGAAGGCCTAATCAACAAAAACATCATGATGAAGACCAGCTGCAGCGAACAGGGATGCCTAATTAACACATAATGATATTTATGGCTGCAGCTGTTTCTGCCCTGCAGTGAGACAGAAGCTCTCCTGGAGCTGCAGAAAAGCTGAGGTGTAGTGACAGAAACTGTGATCAGTGACAAACCATGTCCAGTGTTTGAATGTCCACGGGAGCCATGAGTCCAGAGCAGCAGGATCCCTTTGTCTGTGGGAAACATTAAAATCAAACATTAACCCTCAGCCTCACCTCTCCAGGATCTCAGAGAGCAGCAGAAGACCTTGTTTAGGGACCTCCATGTTGGTCAGACGGAGAGCTTCCTTCAGACTCCGAACCAGGGACTCGATGCCTAACACGCAAAAACAAACATTAAGACAAAGAATACAATAATATGCACTCACTGGCCACTTTATTAGGTACACCTTTCCAGTACTGAGAGGATGGAGCCATGCTTTAGATTTGGAGAAACCAGAGCAGCAGAATGGAAAAGAAAACTTAAAGCAGATGGTCCACAGCAGTAGAAGACCACGCCAGGTGCCACTCCTGTCAGCGAAGAATCACCCAGCTCACCAGAACTGGACAACTGGAGACTGTAAAAGTGTCTCCTGGTCTGATGAGTCTGGATCTCTGCTCCACATTCAGATGTGGGCTCAGAGTTTGGTGTGAACATCATAAAGCATGGATCCATCCTGCCCTGGATCAGCGGTTCAGGCTGTGCTTTGGGCCCCTCAGTCCCACCTGAGCATGGTTCAAACCCCGCAGACTACCAAAGTATTGATGCAAGGGTGGACAACTGGTGGCTCTGGGGCAACACACGGCCCGCACACCTTCTCAATGCCAATCAATTTGGAATATCAGTAATGCATACATGAAGAAAACATGATAAAGTCTGCCATGGAAACATAATACATAACATTTCCAAGAAAAAAGAGCTATGATTGACTGGAATTATTGACATAAAACTCAAGTCACTAATTCAAATTGTAAAAAAGTAAATCAAACTATGAGTAAAACAAGATTTAGTGACTTGCATACACTAACTTCCTTGATAAAGTATCTGAAACTGACTTTAATTATGTGTTAAGACTATTAAATTAAATCTTGTTACTTGCATTTGAGTTAAGCTAAATGTAAATGCCAATGAAATGGCCTCTTATGCTTGTCTTTGACATTAAATTAGAAGTTTAATTGTTAAGTCAAGAGTGTCCTGTAAACTTCATCAACTCAGTCCTCTGCTGATAACTCAAGGTGCCAGTCCCTGTTCTGATGGAGACCTCCAGCAGCTCCATGTCTCACAGCTCAGATCATCTCGCACTGGTTTCTTCACTGTACTCCAGTGGCCTCCACAGTCACCAGATCTCAGTCCAATTGAGCAGCTTTGGGATGTGGTGGAGCAGGAGATTCTCCTCATGGATGTTCAGCAGCTGTGTGACGCTGTCATGGAGACATGGACCAACATCTCTGAGGGATGTTTCAGCTCCTTGTTGAATCTATGGCACTAAGAACAGCCTGCACTAGCTCGGTGTACCTAATAAAGTGGCCAGACTCTATAAATATAAATGATATCTTAAAGTCCGGACACTCTCTGATCTTGCAGGACCAGAGTTTGAGTAGTAATTATATATTATATTAATTATATATATAAAATATATATATATTATCTAGTAATTTACAAAAGATGTTCAAAACCAGAGAAGGGGGCTACAATCTAAGGGGTGAACATAATGTCATTGGTCCCATCGTCCATAAACCTCTTAAAATTACGTGCATTTCTGTTTGTGGTGTCAAACTCTGGAACAGCCTGGATGTCACTTTAAAAATGTGCAATAATATAAAAGTATTTAAATTACACTATAGACAGGTATTATTATTACTATTCATACAAGTAATTTCCCGAAAATCTGGTTTTATACCAAAATAATTTGATTTCATACATTTAATATTAATTCTGTATCCTATCCTATGTATAATATGTAGAGATATATAGGTGTATATAATATTTACAATTACATTCTCTGCAGAGCTTATTTATTATTAGTGTATTTTGTTTGTTCTCTTGGAGGTTTATATGAATAACGGGGTTGTGTATGCAGGGATTGATTTTTCTATGAAGATTTACCGTAGTTTGTAATATGAGCCTATTACCCTCGTATTTATATTATGACATGAATACTGACAGCTAATAATGAATTATGATGTTAATTAATGATCTGCTCTGATTTGTAATGAAGGGGCAGGACCAGATCAGCTCTTTGTTTCTATGTTGACATACATGTGTTTGTACTCACATGTGTAAATATACAGTATTTGATGGACATGTACCGTTGTTTGGTGTACCTATGTATTATTTTGACTTTGTTTTTGTTGTTTGTTTGATTTTTTTAAGTGTGAGATGAATAAAGACAGAAAGTTTGTTTCTCCTGCCGGCTGCAGCAGCCTCTCGTCTCTGAACTAAAGTGACGTGCTCATAAATGTGAATCACGCACACGTCATACTCAGCAGCCAACACAGCCCAAATCATGCATGTCAAACAAACAGAGTCAGGGGTTGTATTTCTGATTTACTGCTCCACTGCCTCTGCTGTAATGATCCTCTGTCACAGCGAAGCAGAGCAGAAACCTGACGACACCACGAGAGCGGCTAATTCATCCTACACCGAGTGTTTCTGCTGGAGAGCAGCCGCAGTGATGTGGGACACAGAAACAGGACATTACAGGACTGAGGTGAGGAGGACAGCAGAGCCTCAGCTCTCACCGTACACCGAGTGACACTGAGAGAAGAAGACGGGGTCCTCCATCAGCAGCACCAGACAGCTGTAGACCGACCACAGCAGGACCCCATCACCGCTGCAGGACAGACGGTCAAACAGGAACTCTGAGACAGAGGGACACCAGAGGACAAACTCTGAGGGAGAGGGACACCAGAGGACAAACTCTGAGAGAGACTTCAGAGGACAAACTCTGAGAGAGAGGGACACCAGAGGACAAACTCTGAGGGAGAGGGACACCAGAGGACAAACTCTGAGACAGAGAGACACCAGAGGACAAACTCTGAGACAGATAGACACCAGAGGACAAACTCTGAGAGAGACTTCAGAGGACAAACTCTGAGAGAGAGGGACACCAGAGGACAAACTCTGAGGGAGTGGGACACCAGAGGACAAACTCTGAGAGAGACTTCAGAGGACAAACTCTGAGAGAGAGGGACACCAGAGGACAAACTCTGAGAGAGACTTCAGAGGACAAACTCTGAGAGAGAGGGACACCAGAAGACAAACTCTGAGAGAGAGGGACACCAGAGGACAAACTCTGAGAGAGAGGGACACCAGAGGACAAACTCTGAGGGAGAGGGACACCAGAGGACAAACTCTGAGACAGAGAGACACCAGAGGACAAACTCTGAGAGAGAGGGACACCAGAGGACAAACTCTGAGAGAGAGGGACACCAGAGGACAAACTCTGAGAGAGACTTCAGAGGACAAACTCTGAGAGAGAGGGACACCAGAGGACAAACTCTGAGAGAGAGGGACACCAGAGGACAAACTCTGAGGGAGAGGGACACCAGAGGACAAACTCTGAGACAGAGAGACACCAGAGGACAAACTCTGAGACAGATAGACACCAGAGGACAAACTCTGAGAGAGACTTCAGAGGACAAACTCTGAGAGAGAGGGACACCAGAGGACAAACTCTGAGGGAGAGGGACACCAGAGGACAAACTCTGAGAGAGACTTCAGAGGACAAACTCTGAGAGAGAGGGACACCAGAGGACAAACTCTGAGGGAGAGGGACACCAGAGGACAAACTCTGAGAGAGACTTCAGAGGACAAACTCTGAGAGAGAGGGACACCAGAGGACAAACTCTGAGAGAGACTTCAGAGGACAAACTCTGAGAGAGAGGGACACCAGAGGACAAACTCTGAGAGAGACTTCAGAGGACAAACTCTGAGAGAGAGGGACACCAGAGGACAAACTCTGGGGGAGAGGGACACCAGAGGACAAACTCTGAGACAGAGAGACACCAGAGGACAAACTCTGAGACAGAGAGACACCAGAGGACAAACTCTGAGAGAGAGGGACACCAGAGGACAAACTCTGAGAGAGACACCAGAGGACAAACTCTGAGACAGAGAGACACCAGAGGACAAACTCTGAGAGAGAGGGACACCAGAGGACAAACTCTGAGAGAGACACCAGAGGACAAACTCTGAGAGAGAGGGACACCAGAGGACAAACTCTGAGAGAGAGGGACACCAGAGGACAAACTCTGAGAGAGACACCAGAGGACAAACTCTGAGAGAGAGGGACACCAGAGGACAAACTCTGAGAGAGACACCAGAGGACAAACTCTGAGAGAGAGGGACACCAGAGGACAAACTCTGAGAGAGACACCAGAGGACAAACTCTGAGAGAGACACCAGAGGACAAACTCTGAGAGAGACACCAGAGGACAAACTCTGAGAGAGACACCCTCAGTTTCAAGTCTCTAAGATCAAGTCCAAGTCTAGCTGTCAAGTCTCTCAGGGTTAGGCCAATTCAAGTCTCAGCTTTCAAAGGGTAAACCCATGTCAAGGTTCAAGGCAGTAAAAGTTAGTCCAAGTAAGGTCTCTACTATTTGAGGGCAAATCCAAATTAAATCTTAAGTTGCTAAGAGAAAGTTGATATTCAGTGTCAACTCTCTGAAGGCAAGTCCAAGTAAGGTCTTAAGTCTCTAAGGCAAAGTCCAAGTAAAGTACCAAGTCCCTACAGGCAAGTCCAAGTCAAGTCTTAGGTCAATTAAAGTAATTCTCAAGTAAATTCTCAAGTATCTGAGGGCAAGTCAAAGCTAAGCTTCAAGTCTCAAAGACTAAGTCCAAGTGAAGTCTCAAACTCTAAGGTAAAGTCCAAGTTCAGTTTGGAGTCTTCAAGACTAAATCCAAGTTAAGTCTCATCTCTCTAAGGGTAAGTCCAAGTCGGGCCCCACAGACATGCTTGTTTATTGCAAGAATTATTGTGATTGTGATATCATTCAGAGTTACTGAGCACTCTAACTGTTCCTTGTGCAGAGAAGGCCTCTCTGATGTCACCATGCTCACATTAAACAAACAAAATGTGTAAATAAAACACACGACTGGTCTGTTCTTTTTGAAATCATAAACTCCAGTCAAATCGATTCATAAAGCTCTTCAAAACCTGAAAAGCGACCCAGTGGTGCACAATAAAAACATAATCACAATAAGTCATCAGGATAAATTTAAAACAAAGAGAGTAAAACAGGACAAAGTGTTTACACCGTGAGAAAAGTCTGAGAGCTCATTCTGATGCAGAGCCACAAACAAACAGAGGCAGAGCATTTCAGAGCTTTGAAGCTGCAACTGAGAAGTCAGAAGGAAATACAGACAGAATCCCCACGGCGATGAAAGACGAGAAACAAAAGGCAGAAACAGAGCGACAGAAGTACACAGGGAGGAATAATAAGAGGAACAAACAGGTAAACAGAGACGGAGTCAGAGGACATCATACAGGAGGAAGAAATGATCTGCAGAAACAAAAGCTGCACCAGCCCAGTCTTTGTTACCTGGTATGTCGGCCTTGATGAAGGGAGCACTGAACTGAGCAGGAGAGTGAACCAAGACCGACGCAATACACTTGGCACTGGTCCTCTGCAAGGCCTCATCGCCGCTCAGCAGCAGCTAGACCACACATTTATGCACTCTATCAGCCAGGACACGGGCACACAGAGTGTGCAGGTTCATCGTTTGAATTATTTTTTATGTGACCAGAGAAATGTGATCCAACACCATCCTGAACAAACACTTGATGCTAAAGAATCAGAATCAGAATTGGTATTTGGCCAAATGGCCAAGTACATTTGCACATATAGGGAATCTGACCTGGTAAATTGATGCAAAAACAATTAACATAATTAGAATAAGATTAAAAATAAAGGTCAGGAGGAACAAATAAAGCATAAAAATAGGCAGAATGTAGCGCAAACTCTTTCAACACTTATCAACTGTTGTAAGGTTGCATAAAGCTGCATTTAAAAAGAAAGAGCTTTGTTGAATTTGTACAAATAAATCAGGAGTGTCTGACTGCTTTAACATGAATTAAACATTATCAAAATGACTTAAAGACGTCTACGGTTTCCCAGTTAATGTGACAGTGTTTAGACTTTTCAGCAGTTTACCTTCAGTTACTTTAGTTTGGAAGTGACCACACTGAGGTTAAATATAAGGATATGACATTTCATGCACTTTGGTATGCTTTTATTTTCAATTTTTTGCTGTTTTTAACCAATAGCTGTTTAATACTTGACATGAGTTGACTGCTTCAGCCCGTGATGCCTTTATCCCAGGTGTAAGTGCAGGGAGGGGCATTAGCTGAACAAAGAGAGAATAAGAACTTATTATTAATGACAGTCAGTTCATTAAATGGCTAAAGTCAACTGTAAAAACATATTTGACACCACAAGGCTCTGATTACTGTTGACTTGTCCACTGATCTGTCTGTTACATTATTTAAACTGAAATGAGGCATTCAAAGGAGTAGCAGTGTCCTTATTTTACGTCATTGTGAGAGAACTAAGATGATATATCCTGTAGTGATCCGCTGCTGCAGCACTATTTCAAAGACTGGGCTCCTGTAGACATGGTAAATGCAGTTATAGAAGTTAAATGTAGGGCTGGGAAATAAATTGATTAAATCAACTAATTCAAATTATTTTATGCAGAAGATTTAAAAATTAAAATCTAGATTTTTTTTTTACTTGACTCACTCCAATCATAAGTTGTTGCAATGTTTGAAAATATAAATACTGAAATCCACAGTTTTCGTGATGGTGGGCCCTGTCAGGTTTTGCAAAAGCACTTTTAAAGGCTTGTATTTGTTTTTAAATGACGATACATTTTGATCAGAGAGCTCCATTTTAATTTTCTGTGAAAATAAAGCTCAGCTTTCAGTGTTTATGTAGACAAACCTGCCTACGTTGGAACTACATAATCAACATTTTCCGGCACACACTTTAACTTTAAGAGGGAAATTTGGTTCGGTTTGGGAATATATTTTGACAACACAAAAGCAACACTTGATTCATGTCATTTGTGTCACTTGCAGTTTTTTATATTTTGTTTTGAGGGGGGAAAAAATCATTTAACATCGTAAATCGAGTGTGAAAAAAATCTGGGCTTTTATTTTCAGGCCATATCGCCCAGCCCTAGTTAAATGCCAGAATTTCAACCTTTGTCTCTCCCTAACTGATTCACCAAAGCTGACGGCCTGAGCACAGCTTTCTTCATTTGGTCATTGACTGTCAATTCTTAATTATCAGCAGCTTATTGGAATCATGATGCCCTTTGACATTTTCTAAACAGCTTAATTGTTTTTTATTTCTACACCCAGAACACTGGAGCTTATTTTCCACTCGAGGTCTTTGGACTTCTATTTATTTAAAGGAGCTATTTTTTGCAGCCCTTGAGACTTTATAAATCTGTTTTTAAAGTGGTTCTTATAAAGTTTGTTATGTAGTTAACAGTTAAACTTTATAGCCCCCCTGACACACAGCAGAGGTCTAATGACCTGCAGACGTCACAACGTGAGTCATAACTGGAAAAACCTAACTCGATATAATCTTTGCATTGATTTCCCAGACGTGAAGCACAAACATTTGTCCAGTGTAAACCCTCGGTGAGTCCCATTCAAAGGCACATTAATCCAGGATTACAGCTGCTTGTTATTATTATAGTGCGTGCCAGAATGCGTTCTTGGGGATGGGAGCAGGATGTTTTGACAGACCTTTTTCAGGATGAGAGGCAGAGGGCAAAGCTCGGGGGACTGTTGCTCTTGGTTCTGGCTCTGCGGCGGGCTGTTGTTGCTGCAGATGATCTGGTTCTCACTGCCCACGGCCTGACTGCTGTTCATCAGGACGGACACGGCCTCTCCGAGCTGAACCAGCAGAGACAGCAGGCCTGGAGGAGGGGCAGATACTCAGAGTGATCTACTGGGATCAACTGAACATGTATATACAGAATAAACAGACTTATCATGACTAGTTTAACAACGTTTTAGACTAGCAGGCCTTGCATTCACCACCGTGTGGGCCCGTCCTCCTTTGGTCCGTGAGGTGATTATAATTTGAAGCTTGGGAAGCTCAGGTACTCTAAAAGGCTCGGGGAAATCATTTCATGTTATTTGGGATCCTTTTTTTGAACTATATACACCTTCTCTAGATTTCTCCGAGGAGTTGGAGGATTGATATGTGTGTTATTTATTTACGCTTGGCCATTTATTTTATTTTATATCATTTAGTTATTTATAGCTGAATGGCCTTGTAATGGGTGGTGAAAGGAATTGATATTCAGATGTGACAATTGATATTTATTCTATATTTGTATACCTTAAGTTGTATGTCACACTGTCTATCTAAAATGTTCTATAAATAAGTTGGGAAAAAAAACAGTTTTTGACACTACATTGAACTGATTTAAGGCTAAGAAAAACACGGCACAATTCAATATGTCAATATATTTTAGCTGAAAGGCAGTAAAGCGTATATAACTGAGTATTTACAGGGTTCCAACACATGAAAAATCAAATTGAAGACTTTTTAAGGCGTTTTATGACCTAAACTGGGGCAAGTTATATTAAGACTCTTTTTTTGCACATCAATCTGCAATTTACCATAAAATCTGTCATATACGTAGGTTGCACTGGTATATAAGTCACTCTTAGTTTTTACAGTCCTGCTTTAGAGAAGCAGTTTTAACTGTATTTCTGTGACGACTTATATGTTGTAAATTTGACTCTCGTGGAAGTGTCGCTCTTTCAGTACCATCGGCTTTCACTTTGGTCAGGTTGGCATGTCTGCCCCTTTTTTATTATATATTATATATATTATATATTATATATTTGGGCTCTCAGCCTTTGGACGCCAACTGATGTGCAAGGCAGAACTTCTCTTAGGACTGAAGCTTCCCACTTTCACCTGTTGCTTCTCACCAAGGAGTCTTTTGGAACCAAAAGTGCAACATGTTTTTATGTGTTTATGCAGGATTATGCCTTAATGACAGAGAAATACTGTTAAAAAGTCATGCCAGCCCCCTCCAGAACAGTCTCACTGTGCTTCCTTGCACATTTTGAGCAGCAACGCACCTTTTGCAATGACCTACGATGCACTAAATCGAGCTTTGTGTGCAGTGTGTGGTTGTGGCGACTGCTCTCATGGCCACGATCTGAATTCAACATCAGCCAAACGCCAGAAGCAGGGAATGTTTTCATTGTTTACATCTCAGAGGGTCATTTGTAGGTTAAATGTTTCAGTAAAGTCACGTGTCAGTACAAACACACATTTGTACCACCTCTCCATTTCTAGGTTTCATAAAGTGATCTTACCAATAAAACAAAACACCACATTAACTTGATTAAATGCACTCTTTAGACATAAATATAACAAAAACACAATTTATCTAAGACACAGTTTATTCTGTTGGCTGGTAAAAAGGTTGCTCTCCTGTGGTATTTTTTCATCTACCTGCCATCTTGGCCGGGGAGCCAAAAGTTTATTTTGCATGTCCCAGCATTTTATACTAGTTTATTGGTTGCACCAGTAAATAGGCTGCAGAAAACATTTTGGATGAAAAAATAGGTATTAAAAGTGCATTAAAAAAGTGTATTAACCTTTTTTGTCGATTGTCTACTGAAATGCTAATTTGTTGCAGTGAGATCATTATTTTACTTTAAAATGATGAGTCAGGGGGCCTCATATTGATCCAAAATCAGGACATCAAGTTGAATTAATCTCCAAAGTAAGGGTAAATGAAGCAGACATGGGAGAGCACGCACATGCATTCAGACAGAAAGCTTTTTAATGATTACTGTACGCGAGTCACTTTGCTGCAGCTTTCTCCCAATTAAGAAATCCAGTTTATCTCCTATTTAAATCAATATAACTCTGATAAGGAAGGCCTTGATAAATGTACCATCAAGCTTCAAGATCTGCACGAGTGAACAGTAGAGTTTTGGGGATAGATTTTATAAATTAAACATGATTACAAAAGATCATTCTTTACTGACAGTATTGCTCTGCTGCACATCACACAAACACAAAGAGCGTAGTAGCATGACAAACACAGAACATTTATAAATATTACACATGCATGTATAACACCAGCAGCACGGCCCTCTGTCCTCCTCATCCTCCTTCAGACCAAATACTGAATCATAAAACAAAGGAATCACGTCCTAAACAAAGAGAAATGTCCATCGTCTATTCATGGAAATGTCTGGAGACAAAAAGCAGCATGCTAAAATACTGAGGGTGAACATACTACGTGTGAGCAGAACAGTCTCCAAACAAGCATCACCTCTCCATACAAATGAGCTCAGAGGAACAAAAGTCAGCGTATACGCCTGTTTAAGACAAAAAGCAGAGGAGAGGCAGAGCCTGCACAAACACACTCTTATTAGTTTGTAAAAAGCAATTTCGGGCTGCCCAGCTACATTATTTTTTCCATTATCAGCCTCGGAGAGAAGGAATAAATAAACCCAAAACAAAGAGCCTGTGTCCGAATATCAGGCAGAGAACATTTTCCATTTATGAAGAGGTCCAGAGCACGCTGCTGATAATCCAGCACTAAGATAACGCGGATGAGTATGTGCTCTCACCGGCCACTTCATTAGGTACACCTCCCTAGTCCCAGGTTGGACCTCCTTCACCTTCAGAGCTCCTTCATTCAACAAGGAGCTGAAAC
Source organism: Cetoscarus ocellatus (assembly GCA_037902135.1). Taxonomy (NCBI): domain Eukaryota; kingdom Metazoa; phylum Chordata; class Actinopteri; order Labriformes; family Labridae; genus Cetoscarus; species Cetoscarus ocellatus. The sequence continues at coordinate 187,526 of JBAMNC010001179.1, forward strand.
ATCCCTCAGAGATGTTGGTCCATATCTCCATGACAGCATCACACAGCTGCTGCACATCCACGAGGAGAATTTCCTGCTCCACCACATCCCAAAGCTGCTCTATTGGACTGAGACCTGGTGACTGTGGAGGCCACTGGAGTACAGTGAAGAAACCACTTTGAGATGATCTGAGCTCTGAGACATGGAGCTGCTGGACAAGATTTAATTCAATGATCTTAACACATAATTAAAGCCAGTTTCAGATACTTTATCAAAGAAGTTAGTGTATTCAAGTCACTCAATTATATTTTACTGCTTTCTATTTTTTAAATTGAATTTAGTAACTAGAGTTTTGTGTCAATAATTCCAGTCATTCATAGCTCTTTTTCATGGAAATATTATTTATCATGTTTCCATGGCGGGCAGCACGGTGGCGCAGCAGGTAGTGCACGTGCCTCACAGCAAGAAGGTCGCTGGTTCAATTCCCGGGTCGGGCAGGGCCTCCCTGCGTGAAGTTTGCATGTTCTTCCCGTGCATGCGTGGGTTCTCTCCGGGCACTCCGGCTTCGTCCCACAGACCAAAAACATGCTCCCAAAAACATGCTCATTAGGTTAACTGGTCACTCTAAATTGCCCTTAGGTATGGGTGTGAGAGTGAATGGTTGTCTGTCTCTATATGTTGCCCTGCAATCGACTGGCGACTGGTTCAGGGTGTACCCCGCCTCTCTCCCAATGACAGCTGGGATAGGCTCCAGCCCCCCCGCAACCCCGAAAGGGATAGTAGGTATAGGAAATGAATGAATGAACGTTTCCATGGCAGATTTCATCATGTGTTCTTCATGTATGTATTGCTGACATTCCAAATTGATGGGCATTGAGAGAGTATGCAGTCCGCGTGTTGCCCCAGAGCCACCAGTTGCACAACCTAGCATCAGAAGATGGTCCACTGTGGTCATAAAGGGATGGACATGGTCAGCAACAATCCTCAGGTAGGCTGTGGGGTTGAACCATGCTCAGGTGGGACTAAGGGACCACCAGCGGCAGCATGAACCGCTGATCCAAAGCAGGATGGATCCATGCTTCATGATGTTCACACCAAACTCTGAGCCTACATCTGAATGTGGAGCAGAGATCCAGACTCATCAGACCAGGAGACACTTTCACAGTCTTCTGTGGTCCAGTTTTGGTGACTCAAGCCTGTTTCCTGTTCTTAGCTGACAGGAGTGGCATCTGGCATGGTCTTCTGCCACTCAAAACAAAGCACTGAGAAACTGCAAACCACTAATTCCGCAAATACGCATGCCAGAGCTGTGTAATAAAACTATTAAAAGGTTTAAAGCTTCATGTTTTCCATTATTAACTCTGTGGGAAAAATTAGAGAACATAAACAAAGACATAATTTTTAAACACTGGGAAAGACTTCTACTCATGGAGTCTCTTCAGGGTCTCTGTGCATTAAAAAACGCTATAAAAAGAACAAATACCATCTTGTGGAGATCACAGAAGCCGTGTGAGGAGCGTGATAATAAGCAGACCTCTGAAATATCAAACATGTATGTGCTCCACTAACATCAGGTCCATCCAAACATCCAAACATGTGAGCACAGAGGGACATGAGTCCACTGAGATTCTCCGTCTTACAAACCAAACAAACTCCACAAACATGCAATTATCTGTTATGTAACAAGCTTTTTAATGTCGCCCAGCAGCACTGATTTCCCTCGTCCCCTCAACCCTCTCATCACAGAGTGATAAATCACAAAACAGATTCCCAAACCTCAGAAAAGTCCATCATTTTCATGGAAATGTCTTGAACACTTTGTCTGCAGTACAGCGGGGGAAGTAAACAATAATAATCCTGTTTAATTCCTTCATCATACTGCTCTGACCAGCAGGACCAGCTTATTAAGATTAAATCGATTTAACCACACAAACAGCAACAGAAAGAACTGCAGCTACAACTACTAGCACCTACACCAAAGTCTATCAAACCTCTTCCTAAATCAGAGAAAGTGATTAATAAACTTTAAACTTCAGGGAGATAAGGATTAATTTCCTTTTAAATAACTCTTCTGCAGCTTTACTCCAATCTGCTGATCACCAAAGCACCGCCTAATTACATGTTTTAATCTTCTTACCTTAAAATTATAACAAGAAACCAACTCTTTCATCCCAGCCTTATCCTTTAATGCCTTTTTAATTTGCCTTCTGTTAAAGACTGTTCTATCTCTTATAAAAAAAAAAAAGCTGATTATTGACCAGATACTCCAGGATTTATCCCTGTAGTAATATAAAGAAATAACAATTATTAAAGTCATCATGGAGTGCTCAAAGTTTTTACAGTTTCTTCTTAAAAATCAAGGTTTTGTGACACAATAATATCAAGGACAGCATGTCCATGATGGTTCAGTTCATTCAAGTCCACATACTGATATTCACATAAATTGAAGGATGAAATCTTTATATGCAAAGACTATTATCTACTTTTTTATGACCCTGACTTACTTTGACTTGCAATTTTTAATTTTCAGGCTATTTAGGAAGGGTGAGAAAACTCATAATCTTAAGCTGAGGACACACTTAAAGATATTTTTGCAGCCATGATTCCCTGTCGGGAAAGTTTGCATTGGTTGGGGACAGAAAAAATCTGTTTCACACCAAACAGGACTTGGCAACCGAGATCGCATTGCCCACCCAATCAAGAAGCGAGCTGACTGAGGAACAAGGAAGCATAAATAAGAACAAACATGGCCGACCTGAAACATAAAGTTTGGTGGAGCTCAGAAATGGAGGACCAGCTCACGTGTTCACGCTGTCCCCAGGATTTTTTTCACAGTCTTTTCTTTTTTTTAGTTCAAAAATAGTCAAAGATCACCATCATTCCCTCTCCTCCTATGTCCTCTTCCTTGTTGTGTTTTCTGGTTGTTGCTGTTTCTTCGTCTTGGTTTTTGTTCGATCAGATTTGATCAGATTTCTGTCTTGGAGGAGTAGATTCTAGATCGGTGGTGGGACAGAATGGTTCTGTGTGTGAGATTATCAGAGCACACCACACACAGGACGATCCAAACTGTTCAGTGATTTTATATCTTCATGTGTGGGCTCTCTAACAGATAATGTAGAAGGATATAGTAGATACGCACATCCTATGTAGGGTGCTGGATCCCAAAAAAACTACATGAAAAGGTACAAAATGGTCCGCACACCAAAAAAGCTCCCTTGCAACTTTTTGATTTATTCCAAAGTTTGGTGTGCGGACCATTTTGTACCTCTCTAACAGATAAAACTTCTCTTCAGATTTAGAAAATCCTGATCTGTGGACCCCGCCTTAGTGTGTCCTCAGATTTACTCAGTCTGTCTAATGGCTGATGGATCTTAATGTGGCAAATATTTCCTTTAGTCTTGGACAGCCGATGACGTCCTGAACAAACTTAATATGATTCTTGCCAAAAAAAGAGGTGTGAAAAAACAAAATCTCCATATTTATTCACCAAGCACATTAAAAACTTTGATTTAAGTTCAGAATAAGCCCAAGCTTTTCTCCTGACTTCTGGTTTGGGAGGTGATTCAGTTTTATCAGGGTATTTAGCAGAATACAAACTGCTCTAAAAGATTCAGGATACAGGAGTAAAACTGACTGATTGGTGTGAATATTTGGCTGTTTTTCTTACCAACACAGTTGCTGATGAGTCGAGGGGAGCTGGCGTTGGACAAACTCTGCAGCAGCAGGACGCACACTCGGTCTCTGATGGCTGAAGGCAACAACTGAGCCGCTGAACCCCCCGCTGTCCCGAACAGCCGGAGCCACACGTGCACCACCGAGGCCTTCAGACCCTCATCTGGGTGCAGCAGGGCCGAGCAGAGATGATCCAGTAAAGAGGCTGATAGACAGAGAGAGGGAGAAACAAGCAAACACGATAACAAACTGAGGACTTAGACAGTTTAGACATATCCTGTGGGGACTACATCATCTGAGACCTGCATTTACACATCAGGGTTTTTACATTAAAGACGTGACATTGGTGTAAATTCACAGAGAGATGCAGCTTTGGTAGAGCTCTTGAAACTATGTCCAACCAGTTTTAATAGTTTTCGTCAACAACCTTTTTTCCCCTGACAAAAACTAGACAGTAACTAATAAAAACAAGTGCACATGGACAAAAACTCAAACTAAATTAACTGACATTTTCATCAACAGATAAAAACTAGACTAAAATGTTTGACAGAGACTTAATCCAATCAGACCTAATTTGGTCATGTAGAAAGTAGGGACAAGTTAGGAATATATCCAATCACAGCTACTTTGGTTGTGTGGAAAGGTTGGATGAGTTAAGAGGGACATCCAATCACAGCTGCCTTAGCTTGGTGGTGGTGGGATGAGTTGTGGAGCGATCCAATCAGAGCTCCTCTCTTTATGAATTGATATATTCATGTAGAGCAGGTTCACTGTTTGTTGTCAGTTCTGGTATTGTAACTGAGATGCTCTGCCAGGTAGCCTAAATAAAGGTGACTGCATTTCACACAACAGTTCATTTTGTTTCTGTTCATTTATACATTCAGACTTTACTAGCATTCAATAAAAGGTTATTAGATGTTTGATTTTATCCAAGTGTAAAACATGACTTCAGAAATTCAAGGAAACATAAAAATGCCTTACCCCGTACACTTCATATTTTAGTCGACTAAATTTACAGTAAAATCAAGCAAAATTAACATTGTGTCTAAGGACAGACTGGGTCGACTTGTTCCCTCATGCTGACCCTAGACAGGGAAGATGAAATGCCACAGAGCCGTAAATATTACAGCCCATTTGGACCAGGCATCAACATCGATCAACATGCATTTTGGGCATCCAGGGACGAAGTGGTAATCCATACTGCTTCATTGTGTTCTGAAGACAATGTGATGTCCAACAGCTCAGACTGTAAGCTTTAACAGGCCCTTAAAGATAACAAGGAGGAGAGGCACAGCTCATATTTGAGAGAGACGCAGATTAAAAAAGGATGAAGCGAGATGACAGATCAAGCTGTTGAGAACAAAGCATGTTTTTAAGTTTCCCTTTAACAGCCTCTTCAGTATGAGAGAAAACGCTGGAGCAACATTGGAGTGAAAGTTGCAATGATGATGAAAGGACTGAAGACGGCTGTTTGGGAGAGACAGCAGAGAGGGAGAGCACAGAAATATGGTTATAAAAATACACAGAGCTGAGAGAGGAGTCAGACTGAAGCACGAGAGTCCCAGATTCACCGAGCGATCAGAGAAGTTTAGAGTCACTAATGTGGAGAGACGAGAAGACAAGGGAGACAGGGAGGGCTGTTGGAGAATGGAGGAGGGTGAAGGACTTATTTAGAGAGAGCTCCAGGGTGAGTAGAGAGAGAAATACTGAGAGGAGAAGGGGCACAAACAAGGTGTAATAATCCAATCAAATATTTAAGGTAACACCGACTCGTTCCCCATCGCACAGCCCCAAAGGCCTCAGTATTTTTAGACCAATTACCATCTCATTACAGTAACACACTTGAAAAGTTAAAGCATATACCGGGGCTTAAAACGCCATCATTTAATAAAAACGGTTCATTTGCAAATATAATTGGTTTGCTGTAACATTCCAGGCAGCAGGAGCTCGGTCTGTAGGGGACTGGCTTAGACCTTTAGGGAAGCTGGTTCAAGTATGAGCCAAATAGGACTGTAATTAAGGATCTGATGCTACCTCACTCTCCTAGTGCTGCTGTGGTGCCCTTTAGCAAGGCCCTGAGTCTGTTAGCAGCTCATTCGCTCTGGTCAGGGCTTTGTACATTCATTGATCCCTCAATTTCATCTGATTACAGTTGAACAGCCAATAATTTACATAAACATCACATTTCATCACATGAGTGTATTCCCATCTTTCTACTCGTGACTACGAGTTTTATCAGTTAAGACAAGCAGTCAGATAAATCAGCCCCCCTTTGTATTATGCATAAGATCTTTAAAAATCAATGTCAACATGGATGCTTTCACACTGAAATCCCATTCGCTATTTAGGAAGTCCGTGACAATTAGTTATGACAGATTACCGCAATGATGCAGAATTAACACCTGCATCTACAACTACATATAGGGGAAATCTGACATACCAATTAAATCAATAATTTTATTTTTTTTTTATTGCAGAAGATCAGAAAAATAAAAAAAAACATGTTTTCTTGACCTACATCCAGGGATGGGAATTGATAAAACACACGGCACTCCTGATATTCAACGCCAAGCTGCATACATGAAAAAACCACACTAAATGCTGTTGTCTTCATTAGTCAAAAATTCAGACACATTTTTGACCTTTTTCTGCCTCCTGTCTGCCATGATTACACTTCTGATTTCTTGGTCATTAATTCTGCAGACTGCCTCCAATGAGAGCATGATGTCTTTGATATGAAGGGCATGCAGACAAAAGCGGAGGGAATTGTCTACTGATATCGATTCCTTGAGGGAGTCGTTATCAATTCTAAACTGGAACTGGTTTTTCAATCCCCATCCCTACTCGTATCAAATCAAAATGTTAGAGTTTATTACGACAACACTGTCAAGTTTAGGAGTGTCCTGGCTGAGGACTGCAGCACATTTAACAGTTTTAGACAAACAGAGAACACAGCAGATAATTACAATAATTTACCCACACATAGTCCACACATAGGCATGTATTTGTTAAAACTGAGGTTTTAACAGCGACTAAGGTCACAGAAAATGAATATTTTCACAAGTGACCGTGTTGTAGGGCTGGGTATTTCCAGCAACCTCATGATACGATATGTATCCCGACACTGAGGCCACGATATGATATGTATCCTGATACGGGTAAACTGTGAACATGGACTAGCCCTTTAACAGAATTACCCACAAGTTCTGTTTTTTATTACAAGAAGAAACAGAACAAGGATGAGTTTTAAATGATTCCACAACTTAAGAAACTTAAATTCAGGTCCTCAAAGATGGTCGACCTAATTTCAAATCTGGAACATGTGCTTCATCATGTAGCTCAGCTTCTACTTTGAACTGTGCCAGTGATAACATTATCACAGTATTGACAACAACTTTCAAAACACTGAGGCTGTATCGATTCTGCAGAATCTGTATTGATACACGTATCCTCAAGGAGCACGTATTGCCATATCGATATTTTGAGCACAGGCCTGCCAATTTGACTGTTGATCCATGGTTGCTCGCTCTGTGGTTGGCGGGATTTTAACAGAGAGTACCCACAAAAGTGTTTATTAACAGGATTTATTATTAGATCTGTCCCGAATTGAAATGTAAACAAAAAGTATTTACTTGACAGGCCTGCTATCACCAGTTAACACAGCCACAAGTTAAACCATAACACAGTCAAGGATGGTGGTAGAAATATTTATGAAAACAAACAGCTTCTGCATAGAAATAGGAAAATTGTGCTTATCATGGACATATTTACATGGTTATAAACAGCGTTTAAAAGAGCATTTATGTGTTTTTGCATTTCATTGCAATGGAGGAGAAAATCCTCAGTTTTTAACAATTTTCACCTATGTGTGGACATAGTCTGAGAAACACAAAACAACCAATTTTCACAGCTAATATTACTCACATTTCCCAACAATAATGAATATATAAGCCAGGTTAAACACCTGTAGCTAGACATGTGCCTCCCAGTCATTTAATACCCTCTAACAAACATCCAGAAAGACAGATTCACTGAGTTACAAAAGCTTAAAATGTTGATTATTGGTATCAACAGATTTAAAAGTCTCTGCTGATATTTACAGCCAATACCACTGTGGTAAACCTAGCTGTCTGTAACAATGGCAGAGGTTGTAACAATAAATGTGACAGTCAAAGACTTAAATTGATAAATGCAAAATGGCAACCAACAGATGAACAACGATAAGAAACAAAAATCTCAGGATTCTTTAAATTTTCCAAGGATAAAATATTACTGAAATCATGCCAGGAGATGTCCATACTGTAGTGGGCAGCAGAATATCAGGATACAGTGGTGGAGGGACTTCTAATGGTAAACATGGGAGAAAAGAAGTTGTTTGAGAGAAAGAAAGGAGAAATATAATATAATGGAGTGGCTCGAGGAACAAAGAAATAAACCTTTTGGTTTTGAGCAGGAGCTGGAGGAAGAATCTGCCTCCGTGGCTGAGAGAAGAAGTAAGAGATGAAGAAGTAGGAGAGCGGCGGCCGAGCCGGGCTGCTCTGTGAAGCAGATCAAAACCAGGAGAGCCAGGAGAGGCTCCCAGACATGTTTGATTAAACCAAAATGTACGAGCAGCCAAGAAGACAGCCAAGCTTAAAAGAGAAGAGGCTGGAGGAGGAGGAGGGAGATAAGAGAGTGTTAAAGGATGGAGGAAATTAAAGCCTTACTGCTGTTTAACAAACATATTTCATGAAGCCTGCTAACAAACGCCAGCAGATGCTCAAAGAAGAGACAAAGCAGATTAAACATTTTCATTCTGCTTTCTTGAAGAGGAAACTAAAGGTTTGCATCTTCATGTCTTGTTTACTGCTTTACTTCCCCACTGTGAAGCTTTCCACTCCGCTCGTCCTGTGATCAGCTCCAAACAATGCTCTTACTCTGTTCTCCTCTGCAGAAATAAACCCTCCTTTGGCTTCCTCTGCAGTTTTTTACCTCCAGCTCTCTTTGTTTCTCACAAATAACAAGCATCCATTTGACAAACTAAAATAAATCCCCTCAAACCAAACATACTTCACACTGGTTTCTGTTTGCTTTCCTCTCCATCGTCTGCATGGAAATGAAGCTGAGGGTGTAAACTCATTTGTTTTAGCACTATAGAGATGTTTTTGATAAACTGAGTGATGGAGCATGAGGTTGCCAGACACAGACTGATGCAGCATCTGCTCATTTGTTGTTCTGGAAGATGAAGCTGAGCTGAGGGCAAAGCTTCTGCTTTATTGGTCCATCTACACTCCAAAACTCAGTGGTGAACATAAGCTTCTGAAAGGGTCCGAGTAGTAACCCTGGTGTTGGGAAATGAAGCCAATGCAGAAGTGCCAAAAGCTGCAGTTCCTTGAGTGTCCACTGGAGGCTGTCTGCAGAAGCATCAGGGGTCACACACTGATCCATGTTAAAGCAAACATACCTACCTTCCCTGACTTAAGATGGCTGTTTTAAAGATAAATTTAGTGATGCCTCAACCAGGCTTTTCCAATCACCTGTTCTTGTGATTTGTGCATTTGTTGTGTAGCTCGTTTAGCTTAGCTAGTTATCTTTTATACTGTTGGTCTCAATGCTGATTTCAGCACTGGATTTTCATTTTTGATGAAAAGAAGTGAAAAGAAGGATTTGGAGATTCTACCACAGTTTATTTGAGAGGATGACAGAGCAGCAGACGAGGGGACAAATGGATGAGTGGGCAGTGATGAACATCTGAAAGACGCTCTGTTAGAGCTCCTGCCCCTTTAAGGCTCTCTTCCCCGGTCTGCTCTGATTGGTCGACCCAACTGCCCTGTGGTGATTGGTCGTTTCAGCACTGTCTTCAACCATGTTGTCAACAACTCTGCATTCATCTAGTGTCTAAGCTCTGCACTGGGTTTGCTACCATGAGCCAATGGGTCTGAACTGACAATGAAGTACTGGTATGATGTCACACTGGTAGGATTATTTTTGGGGGGGGGGGGGGGGGGGGGGGGGGGGGGGCAGAGGAACAAGCTGTCTCAGGCAGCTGCTGAGGCTGGAAACAAGGGGAAGGGGTTGTCCTAATTAGGGCTGAACGATATGGACAAAATTTCATATCTCGATATTCATGCCAGATATCTCGATATCGATACGACGATGGGTTCGGTGAAAACCAAGCATTTTTCGGAAAAATAAAAACATCATAATACAAAAGAATGTGGAAAGTGCAGTTTTAGCGTAGGGGAAATCTATATTGTTTATATTGTTGCTTTTCGATATTAATATCTTGAATGCTCATATCTCGATATCGATACGATAACGATATATTGTTCAGCCCTAGTCCTAATGCAGCAGACATTTGTCTTGTGCTTAGAAGTGCTCTATCATATAAAGGAGACATGTTGGCTGTGGTCTTCAATCCTACCATCCAACCCAGAAATCCACATTCCAGTAATGACACTGTTTAGCTTGAAGCAGCTCTGCAGCATGTTGAGTGGTGAAATAGAGAACAAGCAGCTTTTAGGATGCATCAGGTGACACATTAATCAGACAATGTGTAACCATATTCCTGCAGAATTTTTACATCTTTTTAAGCTCTTTTCAAGCACTTTCAATGTGTATTTTAAAGCCTTTCTGGTAGGACTGAATGATTTCAGGAAAAGACCTAATTGTGATTTTCTGGCAGATATTGTGATTTCAATTTGATTCATGATTTTCTTCAAATCAAGCTTCAGTGCAATAGTCACTATGTTTACAGTATAGACAACAGTAAGGGATTCAATGATCAGAAGCACATAACACATTATTCATCATCTAATATTAGTGATAAATCATCTGTTTCATTATTTAAGGGATATTCCTACTTCTACTCCTAAACAGAGACTGTGTGTTGTTGACCTGCTTACCAGCACTTCAGTAAATGCAAATTGCTGCAAATTTGTAAAATAGTTGACACAACAGATCCTGGGTCAGTCGGAAGCGCTGCACAAAATTGCATTTTTGGCAATCACATGATTGTGTTGTCTGAAATTGCGATTTCGATCTGAAAGCGATGAATCTTTCAGCCCTACTTCCCAGCTGCAGTCAATTCTAAATTTACACATATAAATATTTAAGTTGATTAAAATGATAATTGCATTTCCTTACATCAAATCAGATGGTCATATTCTTAAATAAATGCAGGTATGCATTTCCTGGCAAAAGCATCTGTAATGTTTTTTTAAACATTTATGTAATCATATTTACAGCATGTTCAATCTTAGGTCCAACAGCAACATTTTTGTCTCATAAATTGATTTATAAGTTGTGGAAATCTGAGTCACAATTCCTTATAAAGGAGGCAGTGGGTCCAAAAGTTAGATCAGCTGAAAACCACTTACTGCAAATAAAGCACATGGTGTTAAAAATTTACTGCAGTATCAAACATTTTGAGTACCTTTTCTCTACAACTGTCTTTTTCCTTTTATCACTTTAATATACTTTGCGTGTAGTGTTGTTTTCATGTCTCCTCCAATGCCCTTCCTCATTTCAGTCAGGCCTAGGGGAGCTGTACAACAGTAATGAAAGATTGGTAGAGGGCAGGGAAAAGGACAGCCAGAGAGGAGAGCCTGAGGAATGCAAAGTTTTGAGTAACAGCGAGCGGGTAAATCAGTAAGAGACACAGGCAGGCAGAGAGTGGGAGCAGGGAGAGTAATTTGCGTTGGGTGCTCTGGGCTCTTGTTGTCATTGCCGTGCTGTTGTATTTAGTCCAAACAGCCCCACGGAGACATGCTGAGTGACGGGCCCAGACAGGCACGCACAGTCAATAGAGGCCGCCCGCATTGGGTATCAGCATCACAACAAGCCGCACTACCTGCACCTGCAGGGCTCACAACTCCCGGATAACATGGGAGGGGGGCTACCTGAGGAATAACACTCGACTATGGCAGCTGCTTACTGGCCCTGCACAATATGAGATATACAGATCATGCAGCATGTGGCAACACGTTCAACACTGCAAACCACGATGAGGTGCAATAAAAATAAAACATGAGGACCGAGTAAAGCTCTATCTTACAGCGTCCTTGTCGTAGTGTCAGTGTTAATTTTGACAGCACTTTTTAATTTAGTTTTGTCTAAATCGCTCCACAACTTATCCCACCACCAAGCTAAGGCAGCTGTGATTGGATGTCCCTCTTAACTCATCCAACCTTTCCACACAACCAAAGTAGCTGTGATTGGATATATTCCTAACTTGTCCCTACTTTCATGACCAAATTAGGTCTGATTGGATTAAGTCTCTGTCAGACATTTTAGTCTAGTTTTTATTCGTTGATGAAAATGTCAGTTAATTTAGTTTGAGTTTTTGTCCGTGTGCACTTGTTTTTATTAGTTACTGTCTAGTTTTCATCAGGGGAAAAAAGGTTGTTGATGAAAATAATCAGTCAACAAAATGAACACTACTAAGTATATGCTATTTTTCACATCTTTACTGCTGGTTTTTCTTATGACAAATGATTCAGGGGCCAGATTTTTAAATACATAGAAACAATATTCATTTTTTGGTATAACAAATGTTTTAATAGTTTTTTCTTTTCCAAAATCGTACAGCCAGGACACTCCTGCAAAAGAGATTTTAACGTCTCATTTTAACTTTGTAAACTTGATCATCTTTACTTACTGAACTTGTAAAATAAAGCTGACAATCCTATCATCATAAACTCTAACATTTTGATTTGATATGAGTAGAGATGAGCACTGAAAAAACCAGTCCCTAGCAGGCACACAGCTGTTAGCCACATGGGCCAGTTAAAATATTTTGGTTTCTTCATTTTGGGGTCATCATATTTCTATTGGTTGCTTGACATTAAAATATTCAAACTCCTCTTAAATACTGACTGACCTGTGGATTTCTGTAAAACAGACCAAACATGAAGTAAATCCTGTTAAAACTGTTTCACTGTTTTGGAGGCTGTTTGAATACTGCTACAGACAAAATATACAAAATATATCCTCAAAACAACAATAGATTGTTCCCCATCTTATTTTCAAAATTTGATAACACTGTGGGGCCCTGATGTGGCCCCCGAGCCTCCAGTTGATGATCACTGCTCTACAGAATATATTTCACTGGTCCATCTAGGCACCAAAAATTCATTACAGGCCCATCAGATGTTGTAGTAGGCAGGCATTGCCGTTGTGCAGAGTACAAAACATGAGCCAATTCAAAACAAACTCTCGCCAAAACACGTCCAAAGTGGAGCGAAAACGTCCCTTCATGCTCGTAGCTCCGCCTCTTCCTGCTTTAGAGGACTCTGATCGGTCAGTGCCTCGGCAGACCTGACTCAGTGGTTTTGGTGTGGAGTTTGATGGGCCTGATTTCAGACCCTGAATCAGGCAGATCCAGCTTCAGTGTGGGGTCACTGTTTCATAAAACCAAGCTTAGAAATGATATCTTTTTGTACAAGAATTAATTTAAAAACATTCTGACATGGCCTAAAGCCTCAACATGTTCTTCACCTGTAACTCTGGCATGACGATGGCGAACATTTGGACATGACAAAAGCAAACACCTGAAGCTGATTAACATGACCCAGTCAGCAGAGTGCTGCGATGGCCTCTGAATACACAGACACACGAGGGTGTTGGTTGCTGGTATTTCATCAGCTCACTTTGGGCTGGAGAGGCGAGGAAATGCTTCACTGCTCTCTTTCTCTGCTCCACCTGTTTGTATATCCAGATATAAATATATGGTGTATTTCAGGCTTTAAGGTTGGATGAACAGGCATTTGAAACTCCTGCAGCTTATTTACTTTATTTCCAGTAAGAGCTGCTGTGGGACCGGCTATGCAGAGGGAATGTCAAATGTGGCCGGTGCGTGGTTATCTCAATAAAGCTGGAGCGTGTTTTAAAAGGTCATAACGGGGAGGAAGATTGGATTGAGAAAGGAAAGGATATCATAAACTCAGTTTTTCATCCATATCTCAGGGCCAGGAGTGGAACAGGGCGCAGCATGGGGGAGAATATTTAAACAAGATACAGCATAAATGCTCCTGTGCATTATGGAGATTGTTGAAAAGGTCAAAACAGGCTGAATCATGAATATAAGGAGGGGTTTATGCCTCAGACCATTAGGATAAATTAAGATAAATCTGTAACCCTTGACTCTGGCTTGTGTAATTGATATTTACTTGACTTGACATGGTGAGCATGAACATTTTAACAGCCTGGCAGACGATCTGGGAGGCCTTAAAAAATGAGCACAGGGTTTAAATATACCAACATGTTTGAGTAAAACACTCTTCAAGGAACACTCCAACATTTTTGTTGTTTTTGTGTCTTGCCTTTTTACTTCCGCTGTGGTTTTCACTACAGATGTGACGATTACAAATTGCCTACATATTTAAGAAGAAACGGCTCACTCACAACTGTGAATCAGTTCTCATCTTTCACTTAAAAGAGCTGTTCAATAGACTTGACTCATTCTCGAACATCACATCTCTAGTAAAAACCACCGCAGAAGTAGGTCAATAAAACAAAGCCACTGCTTACAAGTAGATAATATGATGATCATAGAAGATAATGTAAAATAAAGGGTTAAAAAACAAGTCACAACAAGCACACAGGACCATTTAGAGTTGCTGAAGAGTTTATCTGATGTCTGTAGGCAGAGGCAGGCTAACACTACCCATTGACTCCCAGTGTTTGAGCTAAGCTAACTAACAGTGGGTGAGCTCTGCCCGTCTCTTCCTTGTTACTGCAGCACAGTCTAAAGAGTGAAGTCTATCTGCCTGTCATGGACTCAGGAGTGAGGCACATGAAAACAACAAAAATGTTGGAGTGTTCCTTTAAGCTGACTAAATCAATGATAATCAGGCTTTCACATATCTTGATTTGTTCAACTGTCTAATCCCTTGGCTCTTGGGAGCTTGAGGCACTGTCAGCTCTAAGGTGGTAAAACTTGTGTTGACATAATCTGGCTAAAACAGTGAGGAGGTACTTTTGTAGAGGTATTTTATCAGTTAGCCCATTTTAACTCAATCTCATTCATGAAAACAATTAAAATTTGTGATTTATTTTTGCCAAACAACACATCATTTTTCTTCATGCAGGTCCAGCGGGGGGCTTGACTCATCTTTGGTGAAAATGGGGGTGCTCTGTGGATAAAAGGTCTAATCAGCGCTTTTTGTTTGTTCATGCTGAGTTTCTTGAACTGGGTAAGAACTTAGGTTGCATTTGATATGAATCATGCAAACAAGAAAGTATATTGCTTTGCCTTGTGGCACATCTTGGGCACATTTCAGCAGAACTGGAAGACTGCAGCAGGATTTTAATTTCATTCCTGACCAGCCCTTTGACAAATCTATGTGGACACCTATGAGGTCCCAGACTCTACAGAAAGGTTATTTTGAACGTTTTCAATCTAATTAAATAAAAAACAAAATAAAAAATAGCAGATGAATTTATGCCACTGTTTTCCATGTCGGTGTGTAGTTAAAGTTTCTCACCGTACTGAGTCACCAGCATAGGGGCGGTGTTAGGAGCTGCCTCCACCAGATTCCCCATGAAGTTGAAAACATGCTGGTATCTCTTCATGCTGAGCTGATCACTGAGCTAAACAGAGAATGCAAAATATACATAAATATCAATATTAAAAAGCTAAAAAAAAAGTACTTACTAATAATGCATAGATTCAGACAGGATATGTACAATGTAGGTTTCCTAAATGAGCATGTTCACTGAAAGTGTTCATTTACTGTGAGCAATCAGAAGCTCCTTCACTCCTGCTCCTTAAAGCAGAGATTCCTAAAGAGGGTCATGAGATGCCTTCCAAAAAACAATGACTTATAAATATATTTCATTTTCTATTTTTGTTTTTTAACAAACACATGGAACAATAAACAGTCAGGGTCATCACATAACAGAAAGTTCTGTCAGCACATAATACTGAGCTTAAACTACACATAAAATAAAATAAAATAAAAAAACATTTTAAAAAAATTACAACAAGGTTGCAGGTCAGTATTTCCTTACTCTCCATTTACAAGTCAAATAGTGTCCCTTGAGCTCAAAAGTCTCCCGTTATTCCAAAAGAATAATTATTTTTAAATAATTTCATTGTATTTTGGGATATTTTTTGGCATTTTGTTTTTTTTTTTGACAGTGGGAAAAATTGTAAAAGGGGAGACAGAGAAGGGAGGACATGCTGCAAAATGGCTACATGAGAGAATCGAACCCAAACCACAAGGGCCTTCATGTGTAAGGTTCAGTGATGATGAGGGGTACCTCCAGCTTTTGTGAAAATCAAGTATTTACAGAATTTCCTGCTGCATTTTCACATCAGTTCATTCAACCTCTAACTGATATTTCACATGAGGCTGTGGTTTGGATAAGATCTCCGATGTAAAAAGGTGGCTCCTGTTTGGACACCTCTAATCAGGCTCTATTCAGTGAATCAATGAGAGCTGAAAACCTCCGTCATCATCCTCACACACATTTATTATTTTCCGTCTGAGCTTTCTCCTGCTCGGGAGGCTTTTCCACTCCTGTCTCTGGAGTGATGCAGCAGACGCACAGGGAGACCAGTGTTTACGATAGTGCTGACGGTTACACATGTGCTGCTAAGTATTTTAGGATGTTGAGTGTTTCTGAGCCTGTGTGTGTGAATGAGCAGGTGTTTCTCTGCATGAACGTAAATATGTGAGGCTGACCTGTTTGTTTATCTCCTCCAAAACAAAGCGGCAGCATGGCTCACTCTGCAGCTCCAACAGCAGCTGAACCAGCACTGAAACACCAGAAATACACCCATCAGACTTTTAAAGACTTTTCTATGACTCAAACAAAAACAAATACATGTCTGAAGAACATTTTTGACCTAAGCGAGACTCAAAGATGTGCACTGTATTGTCTAAAAGCACATTGCACACAGCAGTTTGGGGCTGGTCGCCCATTTTCAACCACTTAGATGATGCAAAATCAATCAGAGCTCACATTCCCTGTAAATCAGTGTGTGGCTAAATGTTATCACAGCTGGGTTCACTGGTTAGTCTGTATGTTGTCTGGATTATTTAATGTCTCTCCTACGCTCAAAGAACACACACAGAACAATATATGAAACATGTTAATGCTCAGATTACAGTGCTATGTAGAAACAATAAAAAAGACGAATCAGACACTTCTGTAGAAAGAAATATCATTAATAATTAAAATGTCCGGGTACAATGTCACGATAGACTTCTATGTGTTTATGATAGACCTGATTAATGTACACCAAATACCTAATGGCTTTAAATAATTTATTTCCTCATTTTTTCTGTTCTCTATTGTGTGTGTAAAACACACAGGACAGCCTGTTTTATTATCTGTGATAATATGATAATCATCCATGAGAGTCATTAGTGTGCATACAGATATTAGACATGTAGCTCTGTGTTTTGAGAAAATCTGGAAGTATTACTGGCCCTGGAGGGCACAAGAATAGCACATGCAGGAGTGCTACAAAAAAAGGCCAGGTTGTCTCTCAGCTCTCTGTCCAAAATACTCTGATACTTAACAGTAGAGGTGTGCTGTTGTTACAGCAATGTATCGATTAAATCAATTAATTTGAATTGTTTTCTGCAGAAGATTTGAAAATGAAAAATTAGATATTTTTTCTTGACTTACTCCAATTGTAGGGTGTTGCAATGTTTGAAAAGATAAATACTGAAAATTTACTGTTTTTATGATGGTAGGTTATTTCAGGTTGTGCACAAGTAGATGTTTAGGCTTGTATTCGTTTCTTAAATGAGACTGAATATTGATCAGAGAGCTCTATGTTAATATACTGTGAAAATAGCTCAGCTTTCAGTGTCTACGTAGACAAACCTGCCTATGTTAGAACTACATAATCAACATCTGATGGCATGCACTTTAGGAGAGAAATTCTGTTTGGTTTGTGAACATTCTGTTAACATAAAGGCAAAATTTTGATTCATGTACTTTCTTTGTCACTTGGGGAGGTGTTTTTTTTTTTTTTGAGAGGGAAAAAAAATCAATTAAAATTGTAAATCGAGTGTTGTGGAAAAAATCAGGGATTTTATTTTTAGGTCATATGGCCAGCCCCAGCTGTTGTGCATCTAAAATGAGTGAAACAAGCTCAATGAAGTGTCCCAATCTCTCAAATATGTCTTCAAAATAGCAGAAACACTCTGACCACAGACTTTGGACCAGGTTTAGACTTAAGACCAGATACAAGGAGGTTCAAAGGGAAGTCAATTTTTCAACATCCTCCAGTTAGGAACACGTCTGGCCGATCCACACTGTCAGACAAACACACACTGGGCACAAACAGGCGTGCATGATGGTTTTCTATTTTAACAGTGTGAGCTCACAGCATACAGACAGCACCTGCAGCACGTAAAAATTAGAGAAGACACCCACGCTTCACGCCAAAGTGCTTCGTGCCGTGCATCCAAAAGAGGGCCTGTTAAGAAGGACAGGGCTTTGACAGTAGGGACACGGCCGATATTCAGCACACAGGCCTGGTATAAAAAGCCTGGCATCCTGAGCAGGGACTGACCTGCTACGGCCAACAAACTTTCTCTGTGTTGTGTAGATTCTCATTCATCCAGGTCATGGTCATTCTGAAGATTCAAAAGCAAGGCAACTGGACTGTGTAGAGTTTGTTGGGAAGACGTTTCACTTCTCATCCAAGAAGCTTCTTCAGTTCCAAATGGCTGGTACTGGAAGCAGATATTTATCTTGCTAGAGGAAAAGCAACAACAAAGGGAGGGAGGAGTTGGAGAACGACTCATAGAAACTTATCCCAGGGTGATGTAACCCCTGAGAGTCGTTTACCCTGAAAGGGTCGTTAACTCCCCCTGTCATGTGAGGTGTTATGGTCACATGTGCCCAGGTGTGAGTGTTTGGAGAGCTTCCTGGGGAGAGAGCTTAGCACTGCATTATATGTGGGTGAGAGGTTGTGTCTGAGTCCACCACCTCTGTTAAGAGAAGGCTTCTCCAGTCTGGTGAAGATGGCTTCTTTAACTCCTCTTGCAAACCATCTATCCTCTCTCGCCAACACCTGTACATTGCTGTCCTCAAAAGAGTGTCCCGTGTCCTTTAAGTGAAGGTGGACTGCTGAGTCCTGACCTGAGGACGTGGCTCTCCTGTGTTGAGTCATACGCTTGTGAAGCGGTTGTTTAGTTTCCCCAATGTACAGGTCTGAGCATTCCTCACTGCACTGGACTGCATACACCACATTGCTCTGTTTATGTCTTGGTGTTTTGTCCTTGGGATGGACCAACTTCTGCCTTAGTGTGTTTCCAGGCTTGAAGTGAACAGGAATGTGGTGTTTGCCAAAAATTCTCTTGAGTTTTTCGGATAGACCTGCAACATAAGGAATCACAGTGTTCTTGCGTCTCTCTTCCCTTTCATGCTCCTTCTCCTTTCTTTTCTTGTTCTTCAAAAAGGCCCACTTTGGGTATCCACAGGTTTTCAGGGCTTCTCTAATGTGTTTCTGTTCCTTTTCCTTTCCTTCCTTCCTTGTAGGAACACTCTCAGCCCGGTGGTTGAGGGTTCTGATGACACCCAGTTTGTGCTGAAGCAGATGGTGCGAATCAAAGAGTAAATATTGATCCGTGTGTGTGGGTTTCCGGTACACTTCAACGTTGAGACCCCCATCTGCCTCCAGGTGTACTGCACAATCCAGAAAGGCCAAAACGTTGTCCTTAACATCTTCACGCGTGAACTTAATGTTGTTGTCCACTGTGTTGATGTGGTCTGTGAAAGCCTCTACTTCATGTGCCTGGATTTTGACCCAGGTGTCATCCACATACCTAAACCAGTGGCTTGGTGCTGCTCCATGGAATGAGGCTAGGGCCTTTCTCTCCACCTCTTCCATGTACAGGTTAGCTACTATGGGAGATACAGGGGAGCCCATGGCGCATCCATGTTTCTGCCTGTAGTAGTGGTCCCTGAACTGGAAGTAGGTGGTACTCAGGCAGAGGTCCAATAAGGAGCAGATGTGGTCAGGGGTGAGGTTGGTTCTGACCTCCAGTGTACTGTCCTGTAAGAGATGTTTTCTTACTGCTTGGACTGCCTCTGTGGTCGGAATGCTGGTGAAAAGTGATGTGACATCAAAGGAAACCATGGTTTCCTCTGGGTCCAGTGTGATGTCCTTGATTTTCTGTGCGAAGTCCTGTGAATTTCTGATGTGGTGAGTAGTGTGTACATCAGAAACTCACAGGACTTCGCACAGAAAATCAAGGACATCACACTGGACCCAGAGGAAACCATGGTTTCCTTTGATGTCACATCACTTTTCACCAGCATTCCGACCACAGAGGCAGTCCAAGCAGTAAGAAAACATCTCTTACAGGACAGTACACTGGAGGTCAGAACCAACCTCACCCCTGACCACATCTGCTCCTTATTGGACCTCTGCCTGAGTACCACCTACTTCCAGTTCAGGGACCACTACTACAGGCAGAAACATGGATGCGCCATGGGCTCCCCTGTATCTCCCATAGTAGCTAACCTGTACATGGAAGAGGTGGAGAGAAAGGCCCTAGCCTCATTCCATGGAGCAACACCAAGCCACTGGTTTAGGTATGTGGATGACACCTGGGTCAAAATCCAGGCACATGAAGTAGAGGCTTTCACAGACCACATCAACACAGTGGACAGTAACATTAAGTTCACGTGTGAAGATGTTAAGGACAACGTTTTGGCCTTTCTGGATTGTGCAGTACACCTGGAGGCAGATGGGGGTCTCAACGTTGAAGTGTACCGGAAACCCACACACACGGATCAATATTTACTCTTTGATTCGCACCATCTGCTTCAGCACAAACTGGGTGTCATCAGAACCCTCAACCACCGGGCTGAGAGTGTTCCTACAAGGAAGGAAGGAAAGGAAAAGGAACAGAAACACATTAGAGAAGCCCTGAAAACCTGTGGATACCCAAAGTGGGCCTTTTTGAAGAACAAGAAAAGAAAGGAGAAGGAGCATGAAAGGGAAGAGAGACGCAAGAACACTGTGATTCCTTATGTTGCAGGTCTATCCGAAAAACTCAAGAGAATTTTTGGCAAACACCACATTCCTGTTCACTTCAAGCCTGGAAACACACTAAGGCAGAAGTTGGTCCATCCCAAGGACAAAACACCAAGACATAAACAGAGCAGTGTGGTGTATGCAGTCCAGTGCAGTGAGGAATGCTCAGACCTGTACATTGGGGAAACTAAACAACCGCTTCACAAGCGTATGGCTCAACACAGGAGAGCCACGTCCTCAGGTCAGGACTCAGCAGTCAACCTTCACTTAAAGGACACGGGACACTCTTTTGAGGACAGCAATGTACAGGTGTTGGCGAGAGAGGATAGATGGTTTGCAAGAGGAGTTAAAGAAGCCATCTTCACCAGACTGGAGAAGCCTTCTCTTAACAGAGGTGGTGGACTCAGACACAATCTCTCACCCACATATAATGCAGTGCTAAGCTCTCTCCCCAGGAAGCTCTCCAAACACTCACACCTGGGCACATGTGACCATAACACCTCACATGACAGGGGGAGTTAATGACCCATTCAGGGTAACGACTCTCAGGGGTTACATCACCCTGGGATAAGTTTCTATGAGTCGTTCTCCAACTCCTCCCTCCCTTTGTTGTTGCTTTTCCTCTAGCAAGATAAATATCTGCTTCCAGTACCAGCCATTTGGAACTGAAGAAGCTTCTTGGATGAGAAGTGAAACGTCTTCCCAACAAACTCTACACAGTCCAGTTGCCTTGCTTTTGAATCTTCAGAATTTCTCTGTGTTGAAGCCACTAGAAGGCTGTAACCCCAGATATCACTTGATTCATCTAACTTACCACAGAGAAGATAATGACACAGCACTTAACGTTATATCCCTAAATGCTCTCTGACAGTATAACTCTTCTGAAACTCATCCCCATTAAGTCTCCTGCTTTACATTAATAAAAATATTCTGAGCGTTCTCGCCTGCCTGTTTCTCCTCGCACACGCATACATCATGATAGCATTATATGAACAGCTTAAATGAAACCCAAACTCGTTTATCACACTTCCTTTATGCAAAGAGCTGCAGCAGTGTCACATTTTATGCACTCCACTGACAATTACAGCAAAGTGGTCCCTACGGCATTAAAGATGGCCTCCATAAAATTGCTCTGTCACTCACGCTTAAGAAAACATCTCTGCATTTTAGAACATTTAGCTCCAGAGAGAGAGACTCTGACTGTGCATGAAAATCTTCAGTTTACAGAGGAGTGAAGATTATGGATGTCTATATAACACAGAGTGAGCTGATCTCTGCATACAGACGGGACGAGCACTGCAGAAGAGTGAGATGGATAAGGACCTGGTATTAAATGAAGGAACAGGCACATGATGTGGATTCACAGTCACCTTAGTAACCAGCAGTGACCATTATCACAGCGACAAGAGCAGACCACGGCTTTAATGACAGGGTGACGCATAACCTTAGAATAGGTCCACTTTAACACAGTCGGCTTTATAACTGTTATAAAGAGAGAAATCCACACAGTCAGTCCGTGTCAGGAGAACATAGGGGCTCTTGAGAGTGTCCTGCAGCACAGTAAACATAAATAAATATATAATCCAAAACACAAAGGGCTTCTCCTCACCTTGGTCGACCTTTCCCAGAGTGGTTGGGTCGTCCAACGTGTGAAGCATCTCTGGAGACAGAGCAGACAAAGACAGACTGGATTTAAAAAGTGAACTTAACAACCTCACTGCAACATTGAGGGGAATAACAAAGGATTAGTGAGAAAAATGAAGGTAAAGCATTAAAAAACAGGCAAAAAAGGGCTAAACTTCTGTTTGAGGACCCACAAAGAAGAGGCTGTGAGGTTCTCACGGTGGTTTCACAGTGCATGCATTTTTCCTGCATGACGGCTGTGATTCGAGCTTGTTATCAAGTCAGAGCTTTCAGATGCTGCATGTGAGTCTCACAATAGAGACATCGGCATCGGATTAGCAACTGTATTAACCAAAGTTAACCCTTTTTTTTCTAACATCAATTTGGGGTCAAGAGATATCAGCTTCAGGTGTTTATTTGTTGGGCGATACCAGTTTAATGCCAACAGCTGATACACCTAACTGATGTTTTAGAGAATATTTTTTATTCGGCAATAAAAATAACCAGCTGGCCAAACTGTGATCTGTTTAAAAGATCAAATAGGAGAGAAATTACTGGCGCTGAGGGAGAATTTCACTAAAAATTTATTTTAATTTGGGATCAGCAAAAATTACTATTTTTAAATGCTGGTGACAGCATTGGCCCTGATTTCACATTTGGTTTATCAGTATCTCACAAGAATCTTAAAATTCTCAAGGATACTTTGACCATGATTAAGGTTTGAGAAGTGAAAACCAATTCCAGTTAAGAATCGATAAGAGCTAGCTCATAGAATATTAATAGTTTTTTTATGCTTAGCAATTCCCCTATAAACTCTTTCCACTTTGTTCTTCATGCCTTGTAAATCATGGAAATTACACTCTCATGAGAGGCAGTCAGCAGAAACGACAAAATTGTCAAAGATTTGATCATGGTAGATGGGAAACAAAATTGTAGCTTAATTACCTTCAGCAAGGAGGTTCTGTTTTTACTGGTGTTTGTGGCTTTGCTTGTTTGTTTGCCTTTGAAAAAGATAACTCAAAAAGTTCTCACTGGATTTTGATCAAATTTTCAGTAGGTGTTGGTCATGGGTCAAGGAAAATTATAAGATTGTAGTGGTGCTCCAAATCCAGATTTTTACTAAATATCACAAAAACTTTAATCACAACATAAACAACAGAGGACAGTCTGAGGGAAACAAACTGTCATATATCCCATTCCCTGAGCTCTGAATTTACTGCCAGACCGTGATACAATCAACAAAAACAAACAGATAAAAAAAGGATATTAGAAATATATACTGTACATATCTACCTACATACACATAAGCACACATAAGTATAAAATTCTCTGGTGCAACTTCTTTCACCATATCTATTTTTTCTAAATGAACATGACAAAATACCTCCTTTATTTTCTGACCGAATAATGAAGCAACAGGGAGTTTTTTAAAGGACTTGTCAACGTTGTGAGAAAAGGCATTTTCCCACATTTTCACTAATAACTCTGCTAACAACGTCAGAAATGCCTCGGCTGCTCTCAGAGCACTTCTGGTTCTTTATGTCACTGCCACACTTAGTAAAAAACTATAGGAAAGATAATGGACGGATGGATGGAAATAAAAACCTCGTACCAAATCTGAGTTCAGTAAAGTACCACACATGAAAAGGCCCCGTGTTCCTCACCTAGCAGAGCGGCTGTAAAGTGCAGACAGACTCTGTGGTCCTGCTGGAGAAGCTCTCTCAGAGCTCCAGGAGAACATCTCAGCACCTCGCTGATACCTGACAGGACGAAGGACTTCCTCACTGCCTGTAACCAGAGACAAAGGGAAGGATATGTGAGAGTGTAACCATATCCTCGACCAAACAATTATGATCATATTTCCTCTGTATTAATAAAGACTATCTCCACTGTAAATGGACTTCAGTAAATGTTGACATTTGGGCTCAGAGGCTGCACATACCTTTGGACTATGTTATCCATGTTTATGCACCAGCATGTATGATGAGTTACTTCTCTTCAGGTTTGTCTAGTTAAAACAATTCTTAATATTTTTCTGCTTCAACTGACACATGTCCTTTGCAAAGACTTTCATTACACACAAATCTAATGGGTGATTTTATACATTATCTTTAAATTACAGTTAAAAAATCAACTAAGAGGTACTTTTAGGGCACTACCTGTCTTCATCATCTGTTGTAACTATAGACAGCTGCACAATAAGCTGAGGGTAGATATTGTCTTGGGGTCACAAGTACCAAAGGGTCTTAAAGCACTGACAATGAAGGCATCCATGGTGAGTTTCTAATCAAAAATGAATTTGATCATTAACAGGAGGATTGCTGTGGCTGGGGTGCATTCAATAGCATAAAATTAATTTCAGAGGTCAAAAAAGTTCCCCAAAGACGACTCTTAGACCCCTCGCTGAGTTCAAGCTCCTCCAAAGAGCCACTCCATGTCTTCATAATTTGTTTCATCAACAGAAAACAAACATACAAAAGTAAAGCTAAGTCCATAAATTTTGTTATTTCTCCACAACATAGAAAAGTCATAACAGACAAAGAAAGCAAGCAAAAAAAAAAAAAAAACAGAAACAGGGAAACAAAACAAGCCAGCCAAAATAAAATAGTACTGGCTACATTATTCTTATTTTGGACTTGGAGATTTTTTCCTACCCATTTATTTATGTAAATATTTTTATGATTGCATTAATTCATTAATCTCTTTCCAATGTAACAGAAAGATGTTGCTTAAGATTTATATCCTATTTATAATTCTTTTTGTGTTACACATCTAATTTTTTTCCTATTCAATTATTAGTGGTGAATTTGGTTTTAGTCCTTTTTCTTGCTATCTGTTTAATTGCGATTATTCTTAAGATTCTCAAAAAAGTGCCTCTATGTCTTCATATCAAGCAAGAGGATTATGTAAAGATGTACTGCAATAACTTGTTTCATGTTATTAGTTGCTGCCCTTATTGGTTGTAGATGTCACATGTAGGTTGAAAGATTGAAATATGCAAGCGGCTCAATGCAATTTGAACAGAATTAACCTTTAATTATTAAAAAATGTACAGTAAAATCTGCTGAAAATCTCCAGGATGATAGTCAGGGACCAGGAGAACTAGAATCCAGTGTAAGACCTTTGTCACCTGTCGCACATTTGTTTTTTTAATGAAAAAATCAAAATGATATAAACATCAAAGCTGTCATTGATATTTGACCACATTTAAAGTTAAAATGTGTTCAAAACTTCTTAGACTACTGTTTTGTTTCACCTTCGTCTCATATTTATTAATCAGTTTTCGAAAAACGGGGCGACGTTCATCCTTTTTGGTTGCTCCAGAGCTGTAGAGATAACAGCCATCCTTACCGACACATCGTCCCTCTGGATCATCTCGATGACACAGGCCACGCAGAGCAGCAGCCCGCCGCCCTCAGCGGGGCCCAGCCGGCCGCTCCACCTCGGGTCATGTCTGAAGTGGATCTTCTCAAAAATAATGTCCCCACTCGACATTTACGATGCTCCACCTGTTCACAAATATACTAAAGGGCTATAAATATTGTCTTTATCCTTTTAACAGGTCAATCTACTGTTTTAAGGCAAAGCAGGGAAGTAAAATGGCGCCACTGTGACGTCAGCTTGTGCATCATTAAGCTTTATGTGCTATCATAAGCTAGTTAGTTTATTAGCATAAACACAAATAAGCAATAGTGCTCGTTATTTCTCCCTCTAGAAGCGTCATGACTCAACAAACAAAGCACAGTGACATTAAAAAACGTTAATGTTACATGATAAATCAGCTATCAAACAGGAAAGTGGGTTATTAGGATGAAAAAGTGTGACAATGGCTCTTGGCAACAATTAAAGCTTACCAAACCTTAGCGCCATTTTTTATTCAAAACTTTATTAACAGTCACAAACAGAGCAACTATAAAAACAGAAGTTTTTTTTTAAAACTGTGATAAAACCACTGCATAGCACTTTTTGATGGCCAACCATTTAAATCAAGATAAATGACCGATACTGTAATTATATTTTAAAATAACACAAAACTGTTTTTATTCTGCTTATGTTTTGTTTCTGTTAGGAATGCACAATATTATCAGTTTGATATCGGTATCTGCAGATAATTGCTTCAAAAGCTAAATACAGAAATGGAATTTGCTGCTGATATTTCAGCCTTATATATATTGGAATCAAGATTGTGGAGTTTTTTGAACATTAATCTTAAATGGAGAGTATGAGCTCCCAAAATAGGGCAGGTTTTCCATTAGCAGGGACATAAATCAATGTTTTAGCTTTAAAGAACAGATAAAGCTTGATTTAAATGTTAGTGTCAAAAATACATTTTACGGATGATGTAGGCATAATCTAAAGATAGCTACATTCAGTCATTTCTATATATTTCTATCGATACCTGTATCAACCAAAGTAGCCTAAGTTTTAAAATTTCTGCATCCCTAGTTTCTGAAATTGACTTGCATCTCCAAAAGCCAAAATATGAATGGATTTTCATTCTTTTTATAATTCCATTCAAATTACAAAATGACCTAGTAGGCTATTCGAGATTTATTATGCTTTAATTTTTCTTAATGATTACGGCTTGCAGCTTATAAAAATCAAATATCCATTAATTTGAAGTATGACAATATCAAATACTGTATACTTTAGCCTTTCCACTATGGTCATAGAAGTCATAGAAGTCACATACAGATGCAGCCACTTTATTTTTCCTCTTGCAGCCAATTGCCAGCCAAGTTCCAGTCATTTACCAGCCAACCTGAAGCCAATGAGGGTCAAAATAAGATTTTGCTTTGCTCTCAATTTCTGTACTTAGTGGAATTTTTCATGGCAATCAAAAGTTCCATTTATATATCCTGTAAAATAGAAGTAGCAAGGGTTAGATGGTTGTCATATCCTTGTGGGGATCTCATCAGAGCCATGAGGGCGGGCAGGTTCAAGCACTTAACTGTTACGGACCAGCCAAGACTCTGCCAAGGAAACTGGGGAAAACTGAAGTGGCTCCATCTGAAAATGCCTGTATCCCCTGCTCAGTCCTGGGTTTTGCTCTTCTTCCTTAGCCTTGCAGAGCAGACGGACCTGCCTGATTCTGAAATGAATGAATGAATGAATGAAAGAATGAATGAATGAATTAACCTTCATTGCTCCTAAGGGAATCTGTCTTGCACAGAGAGCATAAATACACAAACTACATAGGACAACAACAACCACACAAGACAAGACAGCACATAATAACATTTAACAGTTAGTCAAGAATAAAATCTTAAAATACAGCTATAATAATAAATTAGTAGATTAAAGATCACTACATGGTCTTAAAAGTGCAGTGTGCCAAGTCCACGTTGTGAGATCAGACTTTATTTAGCAGCTGGATGGTATAAAAGATGTGATGCCTCTTTTAGTCCTCATTCTGGGCGTCCTGTACCTGCGTCCTGAGTCTAGGAGTTCAGATTGAGACCGAAGAGGTCTGCTGTGATCTTGTTTGCCAGAGTCAGTGTGTGTCGGTCTGTCAGGTGGGAGATGCTTCTCATTTGTTCCCCGGTTATCTCTGTGCCCATCCGTCTTGCCAGCCTCTATTGTCCAACGACTTCACTCACATGCTTAACGGCCCAATCAGAGAAGAGAGGCGGGAGCAGCGGACGTGACGACAACAGGAAGTGACTGCATGTTTGAAAATAATGGCGGCTTCTGAAGTGATCTCAATAACTGCATTTTTTTTTTTTATCAGAAATGGACTCAATTTATTATTTAAAAGAGGAGCAAAGAACGTCACGTGAAGCTTGTCTTACGGGAGGTCATGTTTTTGCTCTTCTCCTGACCGGGATCACTGCTGGGAAACTGGGAGAGAAATCCTCCACGGACATGCCGGTTAGTCTGTGGTCGTCATGGTTACTCAGTGATACTTGGCCAAATATGCTCTCCTCAAAAGTTTACCGGGAAAACTTGGTAGGGATTTTCTTTGAAGAGGTTCATGTCACATATTAGTGTTAAATGATTCATCTGTGTGGTATAATTCAATGTGAAATGATAGTCTTAAGGTAGTTTCGCCCCACGGCTAACGGCAGTTAACTGTTGTTCGCCGTTGTAAGCCGTAGTGGCTAGCAGTTAGCCGCTACATGTAGCCGCTACGTATGCTACGTCATACGTCGCAGCGTTGCTTGATGTGGATTGGTCTGTGATCAGTGTAACGATCGTCCAATCACAAGCTGCTGTTGTTTTTGAAGGTTCTGCCCCTTGAAAACATTTTGAACTGCTCCTTCCCAGATGGTTTAGTGAAATATTTCCAATATGAAGCTGTCCATCTGAGGTGTCAGATTACTTCTTCCTGAGAGCTTGAAGGTTCTGAGCATCTCATCTGTTCCTAGGACTCTCTTGTTGACACAGAATCACTGTCACAGTTTGGGGGGCCACAGCACCCCTCCTATTACCAGATTCATGGACCAAAGCTCCAGCTCCACTCTGGTAGCGGCCAAGTCTTTCTGGACACTACCATGCTGTTCAGCAGGGGAGCAGACAGTCTGGTGGTGTGTCCATGCTTCAGGTGCAGAGACGCTGATCTCCTCGACGTGGTCAAATGGGTTCAGATCCTGCCTGGACCCTTTCTGCCTCCCCCTCGCCCTGTTGCTTTCCATAATTTCATCCAGTAGAGGCATGAAAATCCAGTAAAGTAAATCTTAAAGTGATTTAAAATTTATGATCGCTGCCTTGAAATGACCTAACGGCTGAGCTGCACCCAGAGTGGAGAACTGGAGAGTCTTTCAGGGAGACGGCGCACTCCAGTCCCACCTGTCTCCTCACGTTCTTACACCATCCACTGTCCCCCAAATGATCCCTCAGACAGGACAGGAGGCAGAGCCATGCTGTGGTCATCACCATGACAACAGAGACCTCTGGGCAGCAGAGCAGCCGTCCAGTGATGGGAGAACGAGAGAGAGTTGTCATGCACCTCCATCATGTCAGTTTATGACGTGCCTGCTGCTCTGATCCTTAATACGAATTCACTGCACGTCAGAGTAAAGCATGACGTGAAGTGCTGGCAGCTGGCTCTGCCTCAGAGAGTGTGAGTGTGAAGATGAGTGTGAGGCAGGCAGTCTCTCTCAGTGCTCCTGACAAATACTCAGAGCTCCATCACCACGTTAAAAGCTAAGTGTGGAGCCGTGGTTGTCTGATTGAAAAGGGTTGCAGGAGGGAAATATTTGTTTTTAAAGTGATCTGCAGGTACAGCACTGAGATCCATCAGCCTCACAGGTTTATTGGCTCCTGAGAGACGCAGAGAGACTCTTCATCGCTCAGAATGAGACCAGCGTAGGTCTGTCAGTTTTATTTGACAACTATTTCACAGTCCCTCAGGGGCCAATAAGAGCACACAGACTCAGAGTCTGACCGATCATGGGGGGTGGGGGGGTGTTCTACATGCAAATATTTATCTCACCACAGCCCAGGGCTTGGAGATAAGTCCTGGTTTTAAGATGTATTTAAATGTTTTTAAAACAGATATAAGGCAGGACAGCATGTTTTTAAATCGAAAATGAAAGACATGGAAGCAGATTCTATAAGATGCCGATGTTTTTAGCTCGGCTGTTGAACAAATGATCCAAAGATATGACCCATAGATGTCTCTGTTTTTTTAATCCATGATGTTGTGCTTGTAAATTGTTTTTGTCTCTTTTGTATTCTGTCTGTAACCTTGTGTTTTCTGCTGCTGCCTGTCTTGGCCAGGTCTCCCTTGAAAAAGAGGTTTTTAATCTCAATGGGAACAACCTGGTTAAATAAGGTTAAATAATAAAAGAAAGCACTATTAATAACGATATAATCTATGCTGGTGTTTATTTGAGTAAGTAAACAAGTGCAGGGCCTGAGACTACAGTGAGATAACATAATGACAATTTTCCTATTTTTCAATAAATTTTTTAATTTATTTCAGTCAATGCACATTCACATTCCCTATATACAATTTATGTCATTGCATAAAATATTTATACCTGTTTTCATAAATTTGTACCAAATTTTATTTGTCACTTATACATACCTGTTACACCAAAAGCTGTCCCCTGGGACCTGACAGGTATAAGCAGTAGATAATGGATGGATGGATATTTGAATTTATGTTTTAAGGTACTTTTGGGGCTTTTCCTGCCTTTACTTGAAGAGGAGAGAATTCAGAAAGCAGGGATGGAAAGTGAGGGACAACTTACACGAACGACACAGAGGGTTGGACTGAAAGCCAAAGAAGGACAAAGAGGACAACATCCATAGTCCATGAGGCTCTCCGACATAACAGATAAACTACTAATGCCTCTTTTGGGATGTTTTTTTTATGAATGACAATCAAATGATATTGACACCTGATTAATACCCGGCAGCAAGAACTGGACTTAAAGGTCAAAAGTTGGATAATTTATCACATTTAATTGTCTGGAAGAATTGGTACCAAGCTCATGCATATACTCTAAATTGCTCAAATAACTTGGCAAGATTAGGATAAGTGAGTTGAACCAGGATTTGCACCCAATACTGGGTCTGCAGGACTTTAGATTTTGATGATGTAGTATTAAACAGGTGTCTACAGAAGAGCCTTAGTGACAGTCAGAAAAAAAAAAACTATTTCGAGGAAGATGACTTTCCATGGTGCTCTTGGAGAACTAAAAAAGCTCTCATGTTAAAAATACAGCTGAAATATATCGAGGGCTGGCCTTTGTTGTGCAGCCTTAATGTGGCTGTACCTTTGCTGTATCTTGTGATGTTTTTTGAGCCACTTCCTGTGCAGAGCTTGCACAGCCACAACAAAAAGACGAGTTAATCAAAGAGAGAATTAAAAAAGCTCATGTCCTTTATTTGATCCTGCTGCTCATTCACAGCCCACAGGAGCGTCAGAGCTGTCCCATACAGAAGAGCCTGAACTGCCTTTAGAGTCACAAACCACACGCCTGTTTCCACTGCTGATGACATGAGCAAGTCAGGGTCAGTTCACAGGCATGAAACTGCTTTTTCTGTACAGATGACGACAGCTTCAGTTTCTTCCTCTTTCAGAAGTGTGCTCTTTCTTTTTCTGCGTGATGAACTACAAATTGACCTCACTTTGGCAGCAGATGCACTTCAGGGTCACAGCTGCTCCTCAGTGATGAGATACAAACATGCTCAAAGGTAAAAAATCACCCCCAGGTTTTTGACCGAGAACATTTGGAAAAGAAAAATACAAGCAACAGTGAAGAATGGAAACAGGAACACCTTCACTGTTATGTCCAACGTCCATCCATCATCCATCCATCTTTCAGGGTTATGGGGCCAGAGCATATCCCAGCTGACAGTCAATCGCAGGGCCACATATAGAGACAGACAACCACTCTCACTCACTACAGTTTGGAGTCACCAGTCAACAGAATGAGCATGTTTTTGGCCCGTGGAAGGAAGCAGGAGTGCCCAGAGAGAACCCATGGATGCACAGGGAGAACATATAAACTCCCCCCCACCCCTCCATGTCCAAACATCCAATACCAATATATACTTTCTGGCCAATTTATTAGGTACACCTTGCCAGGACTGGGTTAAACCCCTTTTTGCACACACACACATATATAGTTTTATATATATAGTAGAAAAAAAGCCCTATTGTCACTATACTACAGGACAAAGGAATTTAAAGTGTGAGACATGCAGACTCACAAAAAACTACTAACAAGACAAAAATAAAAAGCAACTTGCATGCAAGTGCTCTGAGTAGAGACTCAAGTATAGTGTGGCATGCTGTGCATAACACAGAATATTAATGAATATATATACACACCAGAGGAAATGACAATGTACAAAAGTAAATAAATACAGCTGCAAAATAACTAAGCTTAGAAAAAAACTATGTAAATAAATACAGTTTTATATATACATATATAATATAGTAATTAGTGTACATTAGTAATTGTGTACCTAGATTTAGTCATAAAACTGCAAAATCTGCGTTTAAACTAAAACTTTTAGGGTTGAGCAGTTCATAAATTACATTTGTTTTTCCTTTTATAAATCAACTTGATTTTAGTCATGTGAGCCGTTAAGTTTAAAGTAAATTGATGGAATTCCTAACATTTAAAAGCATGTCTTTTATGAAGTAAACATTTTAATGGTGAACAGCAGTCAGTCAGATTTAAGGCATCACCAGGTTATAATAATACAGACTGAAAATGTATTCTATCGTGTTCTGAGGCTGTTTTTATTATCATTTGCCTGTGCAGTTACAACTTGTTGATTTTCTTTTAGTTTTGAAATAAACTGAATAAAGCAGGAAGAGGGCGGGGTGTCGGTGTGAGTGCGCATGCGTGAGCGTCCGTGCTGGACCTGCGGTAACTCAGTCTGGTCAAAGTTTCAGGTGAGCGTCACTCAGAGATGGAAACTCCTGAAGTCTGTCTGATGGATTATTTGTGACAAAGACGAGACTAAAGTCACCTGGAGAGGAGACAGAGGAGAGAAAGTGTGTTCTGACGGTAAGAAAAACAACTTCATTAAATATTAAATATTCTGCAGGATGAGGAAACTTTCCCGTTAGAGTCTGTTGGAGAGAGACATCCCCTCTGTGCGGGGACATTAACTCAGAAGCTTGGTACTTCATTTGCTCCACACAGTGTTGGTAGTCCTTCAGCCTGCTCCAGGACCAGCAGCCCCCTCTGATGGGTCCATGCTGGTCTGACTGGCTCTGTAATGTGGAGCAGAGACTTCAGATGGCTGCACCCTGAGCTCAGCTCCGTCTCTGAAACAGCACTCAGATCTTTATTCTTCTGGACTCAGACCTCTCAGTTCGTCCTCAGACAGTGAGGTCCTCTGTGGATCATTAACGCAGGTTTCAGAGTGACTTCCTGCGGAGGAGAGGACTGTGAGTGAGCAGAAGTTTCCATCCAGCTCTGAAGCTCCGAGCAGCTGAGCAGAGAGTGCAGATGTGAAGCATGCTCTGCTCTGCATGGACCCCCGACCTGAGAAAAAGATCACCACAGAGACCACAGCCGGTCTGCACACAGGGTCTATTTCTGAGGCAGCAGGTGGTTTTCAGACAGAGAGCTCTGTCTGCAGGCTGCAGGCACTAACCAGAGCACCAGAAGGACTGAATCATTTTAAACATGAATATAAAAGTTCTTATTTTACATGTCTGAAGCTTCACATCTGATCCAACATTGAGACTGAGCCTTGCATGTTCCTGCTCATCCTGACGTCTGTTTGTGTTAATAAGAGAAAAGTTAGAAAATCAGACACAATGAGTGGTTTCCCCTAAAAGAACAATAAAGTGAGGTCTCCATTTATTGAACATGTAAAAATAACTAACTCTCTGATGAACTAAGCCAGCTGACCGGACCTCACAGTCTCCAAATTAAGTCACTGCTGCCAAATCATGTTTCTGGATCTAAAAAGATTTATTTAATAACTTACTGTACACTAATATACTTTTATCCATATTTCTTTTATTATTATTATTTCCTGGTGTCCACAACTATTTTCTGTCTTTTTAATTTTGTTTGATTTTATTTTTTCCTAAAGAGTTCTCTGGGCAGGGGGAAGCAGGGAGGGATGGTAGAGGGGTTAAAGTGGGAGTTTTCTTCTGTGTAAGTTCTTTGTGGTTATTTGTGTGAATTCTATCACCATGAGTGATGTTGAAGATGAAAGAATGTAAAATTTTCAAATAAGGTTATAGAAAAAGAGAAAAGTTGAAGCATTGTTGTATGACAGCTTTAATATCCTGTTTGGACTCCTAAAACTTCATGTTTGGTGTTAAATGTTCCTTCACTGTTGGTTGTAGGTTGTGTGGATTTTATAGTTCAGTCAGTTCAGTTATTGGAATTTTTAAGGTTGCAGATTTTAGTTGGCTTTAGGTTAAAGCTAGGGTCGGGTATAGTTTGAGTTTTTCTTCTGTCAAGGCTAAATCACAGTTTTAAATGCTCCCTGAGCCTCACGGCTCCTTTGTTTGTACTGTAAAGAGTAAAAACACTAGGATGTTCGCTCTTGTGGTGGACCGTGTGGTAAAGCCTCTGTTCCTGTGCTCTCAGTTTCTTAGCTGCAGGGTCAGGGTTATTGGACTGCTCACTGAGTAGAGGCCTTAGAGAGGGCTCTGCATCTTTGGCTCCATCAGTGAATAAATGCAGCGTGCAGCCATTTTGTCTGAGATCTATTTACATGTCAGACCTTCTGTCTCCTGCACACGGTGCTGACTGCATCTGTGTGTCTTAAACTGCCATCTGTCTTCATAGTGAAGCTTAAACTCACGTTAGCTCTGCTAACCTGCTAACTGAGCGTCTGCTGAACAAAGCCGATCAGCTGATGGATGAACGTGTTTGCTTTAAGTGAATAATTTAGAATACTGTAACTGCTGACTGAAGACTATCAGACATCTTTCCTCCATCTTTATTTATTTATTTATATACACATATATGTACATATGTGTATATATATATACACATATACATATATGTATATGTGTATATATATATATACACATATACATATATGTATATATGTATATATACATACACATATATATATACATATATACATATATGTGTATTTATATCTATCTATCTATCTATCTATATATATATATATATATATATATATATATATATACACACATACATATAAATATATATATATTTATACATGCAATGGGACATGGCATGGAGCAGTTAAGTTAGTTGGGCTTTGGGGCGGCTTTAGCTCAGTCTGGAAGGACCTGGGTTTGGGACTGGAGGGTAGTTGGTTCAAGTCCTGACTCCACCAGTTTGGAAGTTGGTGCCAGCTGACCTAATGTGCACTGCTGAAGTGCCTTTGAGCAAAGCACTGAACCCCAAACCTGCTCATTAGTGCTTTATCAGGGGCAGAAGGCCCTCTCTCTGACGTGTCTGCATCAGTGTGTGATGGACGAACCTGTTTGAGTATTTCAGCCTGTGTGTGTGAAGTTATTTTAACAACAGAGAGGAAAGAACTGGACCCCCCCGAGGGATCAATAAAGTATGTTTTCCTCTTTTCCTCTGTCTTCTTCCTCTTCTCCTCTCTGTCATGTCTCCATCACTGGATTCGACCCTCCTCAGTCCTCTGCTTAAATCAGATGACATATGAAGTCTTGTTGAAACTGTTTTAATCTTCATTGTTTTGGGGTTTGCATCTGTAAATAGAGGACAGAATTCCCTCCCTCTCATTTCCTGAATCTGTTGAAGTTCTGGGGCCTGATTGGAAGCTGTGGAGGGCCTAATGTGGGCCCCGGGCCCCTGTTGATGGTCACTGGTCTGATTCTGGGAAGCTGCACATTCATGCTGTTTGCATGTTGGACGGTGTGTGGGAGTTTATCTGGAACAGCTGCACATGGCCAGATAATTTGACTCCCAAATCAAATGTGGTCACTTCCTGTGTATCAGATTTGTATTTATGGCTTGTTTTTGCTGTTTGTTTGTCTGTGAGTAAAATAACTGCAAAAGTTCTCCACAGATGTTGATGAGGTTTTCAGTGAGTGTTAGCACAGGAGAGAAGAGCTTCGATTTAGTGGTGATCCAATCCAGATCAGGATCCAGGACCTTTAAAGGACTGGTTTAGGTTGTGAGAAAGGACAGTTTTTAACATTTTGAACCACATATATGACTGGTCTGAAGCTGTTTTTATATTTTCTGACATCACTCCACAGCATATGACCGTGTCAGACTCTTTAACAAGCTATTCAAAGGTGACATCATGTATTTGTATTTCACTGTGTGAAAGTTTACCTCTGTGTTTCACATGAGGAGAAATAAGCTGCTCATGAGATACGGTAAATATTTCCTTATTTTACTTCTTCAAAACATTCATAATGACCCTTTAAATGACTACTTCCTCTTCTCCAAAATATTGAAATTTACATTGCAGGAAAAAAAAATATTGCAGTGTTACTTTTTTCTAATTTTGTTCTGCCCAAACATTTTTATCTATAACTGGGCTCAAATAAAAAAGCAGAAGTCATAGTGAGGACAGCATGGTGGTGTGACTCTCTGGTTGGTCTGGACTGTCCTGTGTGGAGTTTTCATGTTCTCCTTGTGCATGTGTGGGTTTATCCAGGTACTTTGGCTTTCCCCCACAGACCAAAAACATGCTTGCTAGGTTAATTGGTGACTCTAAATTGACCTTAGGTGTGAGTATGTGTGTGACTTGCTGTCTCTATATGTCAGCCCCGATTGGCTGGAAGCCAGTCTAAGGTGAACTCTGCCTCTAACTCATTGACAGCAGGGGCACATGCTGCCATGGGCTACATGCTGCAGCAGGAGGCTGCTGGTTTTTCTTATTTCCTGAGTTTGTATGTTCTCTCTGTGCATGTGTTGGTTTTCTCAGCCCTGTAATTGGCTGGTGACAAGTCCAGGGTGTACCCTCCCAGTGTCAGCTGGGATGGGCTGAAGCCCCTGTAACCTCAGAGGAGACAAACAGAGTGAATAAATGTATGGAAACATGCAGCAGCACTTTAACAGGTGTGAGGGAAAATATTGATAAACCATATTATTACAGTGTTTATTTTAGCACAGTATGGTTATTTCATCAATCAATCAATCTATCTTTATTTGTATAGTGCCAATTCATAACAAGTGTTATCTCAAGACACTTAACAATAACAGCCTGAAGACAAACTCTTCATTTATGGATACACTTATATGAATAGATACATATATACATATATAAAATATTCATATACATATACACATACATACATCCATACCCAACATGAATCCATCAAATCCATCCTTGGTCTACACCAAGGATCCCAGACCACCTACAAGACCAGAGCCAGAGACGAGTACAGGAGCAAACAGAAAGGGGCAGAGGCAGATATGGAGAGAGAGTGTGAGAGAGAGAGGGATAGAGCCCAGTGTGCCAGATCCCCCCGGCAGTCTAAGCCTATTGCATCTTAACTATATGTCTAAACTATGGACTATGAGCTGGTCCCTAACTGAAAGCTTTATCAAAGAGGAATGTTTTAAGTCTAACCTTAAAGGTAGAGAGGGTGTCTGCCTCCTGAACCGTGGTCGATAAATGGTTCCAGAGAAGAGGAGCCTGATAACTGAAGGCTCTACCTCCCATACTACTTCTAGAGACTGATGGAACCACGAGCAGACCAGCATTTTGGGAGTGTAATGTTCTAGAGGGGTTGTACGGCACTACAAGCTCTTTGAGGTAAACTGGTGCCTGTCCACTGAGAGCTTTATAGGTGAGAAGAAGAATCTTGAATTCTATTCTAGATTTTATTGAAGCCAATGCAGAGAGGCTAATACGGGAGTAATGTGGTCTCTTCTCCTAGTTCTAGTCAGTACATGTGCTGCAGCATTTTGAACCAGCTGAAGCGTCTTAAGCGACTTACTAGGACAGCCTGAAAGAAGAGAATTACAATAGTCTAGTCTAGAGGTAACAAAAGCATGGACTAGCTTTTCGGCATCGCTCTGGGACAGGATAGGCCTGATTTTAGCGATGTTATGAAGATGAAAAAAGGCTGTTCTTGAAATTTGCTTTATGTGAGAGTTAAAGGATAGATCCTGATCGAATAGAACCCCAAGATTTCTAACAGTTGTGCTTGGTGCCAGGCTAATGCCATCTAGGGCAGTTAAATCATTAGAAAAGGTTTCTCTAAGGTGCCCAGCACAATGACCTCTGACCTCTGTCTGAGTTAAGAAGAAGAACATTCCCATCCATCCAGGTCCTAATGTCCTTTAGACACGCTTCTAGTCTAGATAACTGATTTGTCTCACCTGGCTTCATTGATACGCACAGTTGAGTATCATCAGCGTAACAATGAAATTAACAGAGTATTTCCTCATGATATCACAGAGGGGAAGCATATAAATGGAGAAGAGAATTGGACCTAGCACAGAGCCTTGAGGAACTCCATAACTTACTTTAGTGTACACAGAACACTTATTGTTCACATGTACAAACTGGTATCAATCAGATAAGTAGAACTTAAACAATTTTAAAGCAGTCCCTGTAATTCCTTTAATCTCTGTAGAAGAACATTTTGATCTATGGCGTCAAAAGTTGCACTA
Source organism: Cetoscarus ocellatus (assembly GCA_037902135.1). NCBI lineage: Eukaryota > Metazoa > Chordata > Actinopteri > Labriformes > Labridae > Cetoscarus > Cetoscarus ocellatus. Next base: position 225,812 of record JBAMNC010001179.1, read on the forward strand.
AGATCTAACAACACAAGTACAGAGAGAAGTCCCTTATCTGAAGCTGAGAGTAAATCACCCTCTCACAGATCAATCTCTCACAGATCACCCTCTCATAGATCACTCTCTCACAGATCATCCTCTCATAGATCACTCTCTCATAGATAACTCTCTGATCACTCTCTCACAGATCATCTTCTCATAGATCACTCTCTCACAGATCACTCTCTGATCACTCTCTCACTGATCACCCTCTCACAGATCACTCTCTCACTGATCACTCTCTGATCATCCTCTCACAGATCACTCTCTCACAGATCACTCTCTGATCACCCTCTCACAGATAACTCTCTGATCACTCTCTCACAGATCACCCTCTCACAGATTACTCTCTCACAGATCACTTTCTCACAGATCACCCTCTCACCGATCAATCTCTCACGGATCACTCTCTCACAGATCACTCACAGATCACCCTCTCACAGATCACTCTTTCACGGATCACTCTCTCATAGATCACTCTCTCACAGATCACACTTTGATCAACCTCTCCCAGATCACTCTGTCATAGATCACTCTCTCACAGGACACTCTCTGATCACTCTTTCACAGATCACTCTCTTATCAATCTCTTACAGATCACCCTCTGATCACTCTCTCACAGATCACCATCTCACAGATCACCCTCTCACAGATCACCTCCTCACAGATCACTCTCTGACAGATCACCCTCTGATCACTCTCTCACAGATCACCATCTCACAGATCACCCTCTCACAGATCACCTCCTCACAGATCACTCTCAGATCACTCTCTCACAGATCATCCTCTTACAGATAACTCTCTCACAGATCACTCTCTCACAGATCACCCTCTCACAGATCACTCTCTGATCACTCTCTTACAGATCATCCTCTTACAGATCACTCTCATACAAATCATCCTCTTACAGATCACTCTCTGATCACCCTCTCACAGATCACTCTCTCACAGATAACTCTATGATCACTCTCTCACAGATCACTCTCTCACAGATCACCCTCTCACAGATCACCCTCTCACAGATCGCCCTCTCACAGATCACTCTCTCACAGATCACTCTCTCACAGATCACCCTCTCACAGATCACTCTCTGATCACTCTCTTACAGATCATCCTCTTACAGATCACTCTCATACAAATCATCCTCTTACAGATCACTCTCTGATCACCCTCTCACAGATCACTCTCTCACAGATAACTCTATGATCACTCTCTCACAGATCACTCTCTCACAGATCACCCTCTCACAGATCACCCTCTCACAGATCACCCTCTCACAGATCGCCCTCTCACAGATCACCCTCTCACAGATCACTCTCTCACAGATCACCCTCTCACAGATCACTATTTCACAGATCACTCTCTCACAGATCACCCTCTCACCGATCAATCTCTCACGGATCACTCTCTCACAGATCACACTCTGATCACTCTCTTACAGATCACCCTCTCACAGATCACTCTCTGATCAACCTCTCCCAGATCACTCTCTCATAGATCACTCTCTCACAGGACACTCTGATCACTCTTTCACAGATCACTCTCTTATCAATCTCTTACAGATCACCCTCTGATCACTCTTTCACAGATCACCATCTCACAGATCATCCTCTCACAGATCACCTCCTCACAGATCACTCTCAGATCACTCTCTCACAGATCATCCTCTTACAGATAACTCTCTCACAGATCGCCCTCCCACAGATCACCCTCTTACAGATCACTCTCTGATCACTCTCTCTCAGATCACCCTCTCACAGATCACTTTTTCACAGATCACTCTCTCACAGATCATCCTCTCACCGATCAATCTCTCACGGATCACTCTCTCACAAATCACTCTCTGATCACCCTCTCACAGATCACTCTTTCACGGATCACTCTCTCATAGATCACTCTCTCAGATCACACTCTGATCACTCTTTGACAGATCACCCTCTCACAGATCACTCTCTGATCAACCTCTCCCAGATCACCCTCTCATAGATCACTCTCTCACAGGACACTCTATGATCACTCTTTCACCAATCACTCTCTTATCAATCTCTTACAGATCACCCTCTGATCACTCTTTCACAGATCACCATCTCACAGATCATCCTCTCACAGATCACCTCCTCACAGATCACTCTCAGATCACTCTCTCACAGATCGCCCTCCCACAGATCACCCTCTGACAGATCACTCTCTCACAGATCACTCTCTCACAGATCACTCTCTCACAGATCACCCTCTCACAGATCACTCTCTGATCACCCTCTCACAGATCACTCTCTCACAGATCACCCTCTCACTGATCACTCTCTCACAGATCACCATCTCACAGATCACCCTCTCACAGATCGCCCTCTCACAGATTACTCTCTCACAGATCACCCTCTCACAGATCGCCCTCTCACGGATCACTCTCTCACAGATGACTCTCTGATCACCCTCTCACAGATCACTCTTTCACGGATCACTCTCTCATAGATCACTCTCTCACAGATCACACTCTGATCACTCTCTTACAGATCACCCTCTCACAGATCACTCTCTGATCAACCTCTCCCAGATCACTCTCTCATAGATCACTCTCTGACAGGACACTCTCTGATCACTCTTTCACAGATCACTCTCTTATCAATCTCTTACAGATCACCCTCTGATCACTCTCTCACAGATCACCATCTCACAGGTCATCCTCTCACAGATCACCTCCTCACAGATCACTCTCAGATCACTCTCTCACAGATCATCCTCTTACAGATAACTCTCTCACAGATCGCCCTCCCACAGATCACCCTCTTACAGATCACTCTCTCACAGATCACTCTCTCACAGATCACCCTCTCACAGATCACCCTCTCACAGATCACTCTCTGATCACTCTCTTACAGATCACTCTCTTATCACTCTCTCACAGATCACCCTCTCACTGATCACTCTCTGATCACTCTCTGATCACTCTCTTACAGATCATCCTCTCACAGACCACCCTCTCACAGATCACTCTCTCACAGATCAACCTCTCACAGATAACTCTCTGATCACTCTCTTACAGATCACTCTCTTATCACTCTCTCACAGATCACCCTCCCACTGATCACTCTCTGATCACTCTCTTACAGATCATCCTCTCACAGATCACTCTCTCACACATCACCTTCTCACAGATCACCCTCTCACAGATCACCCTCTCACAGATCACCCTCTCACAGATCACTCTCTCACAGATAACCCTCTCACAGATAACTCTCTGATCACTCTCTTACAAATCATCCTCTTACAGATCACTCTCTTGCAGATCATCCTCTTACAGATCACTCTCTCACAGATGACTCTCTCACAGATAACTCTCTGATCACTCTCTTACAGATCACTCTCTGATCACTCTCTCACAGATCACCCTCTCACTGATCACTCTCTGATCACTCTCTTACAGATCACCCTCTCACAGATCACCCTCTCACAGATCACTCTCCCACAGGACACTCTCTGATCACCATCTCACATATCACTCTCTCACAGATCACTCTCTCACAGATCACCCTCACAGATCACTCTCTGATCACTCTCTTACAGATCATCCTCTTACAGATCACTCTCTTACAAATCATCCTCTTACAGATCACTCTCTGATCACCCTCTCACAGATCACCCTCTCACAGATCACCCGCTTACAGATAACCCTCTCACAGATAACTCTCTGGTCACTCTCTTACAAATCATCCTCTTACAGATCACCCTCTTACAGATCATCCTCTTACAGATCACTCTCTCTCTGATCACTCTCTCACAGATCACCCTCTCACTGATCACTCTCTGATCACTCTCTTACAGATCACCCTCTCACAGATCACCCTCTCACAGATCACTCTCTCACAGGACACTCTCTGATGACCATCTCACATATCACTCTCTCACAGATCACTCTCTGATCACTCTCTCACAGATAACTCTCTGATCACTCTCTTACAAATCATCCTCTTACAGATCACTCTCTTACAGATCACTCTCTCACAGATAACTCTCTGATCACTCTCTTACGGATCACTCTCTGATCACTCTCTCACAGATCACCCTCTCACTGATCACTCTCTGATCACTCTCTTACAGATCACCCTCTTACAGATCACTCTCTTACAGATCACTCTCTGATCACTCTCTTATAGATATCCTCTTACAGATCACTCTCTCTCTGATCACCCTCTCACAGATCACCCTCTCACAGATCACCCTCTCACAGATCACCCGCTTACAGATAACCTTCTCACAGATAACTCTCTGATCACTCTCTTACAAATCATCCTCTTACAGATCACTCTCTTACAGATCACTCTCTTACAGATCATCCTCTTACAGATCACTCTCTCACAGATGACTCTCTCACAGATAACTCTCTGATCACTCTCTTACAGATCACTCTTTGATCACTCTCTCACAGATCACCCTCTCACTGATCACTCTCTGATCACTCTCTTACAGATCACCCTCTCACAGATCACCCTCTCACAGATCACTCCCTCACAGGACAATCTCTGATCACCATCTCACATATCACTCTCTCACAGATCACCCTCACAGATCACTCTCTGATCACTCTCTTACAGATCATCCTCTTACAGATCACTCTCTTACAGATCATCCTCTTACAGATCACTCTCTGATCACCCTCTCACAGATCACCCTCTCACAGATCACCCTCTCACAGATCACCCGCTTACAGATAACCCTCTCACAGATAACTCTCTGATCACTCTCTTACAAATCATCCTCTTACAGATCACTCTCTGATCACCCTCTCACAGATCACTCTCTTACAGATCACCCTCTCACAGATCACCCGCTTACAGATAACCCTCTCACTGATCACTCTCTGATCACTCTCTTACTGATCATCCTCTCACAGATCACCCTCTCACAGATCACTCTCTCACAGGACACTCTCTGATGACCATCTCACATATCACTCTCTCACAGATCACTCTCTGATCACTCTCTCACAGATAACTCTCTGATCACTCTCTCACAGATCACTCTCTGATCACTCTCTCACACATCACCTTCTCACAGATCACCCTCTCACAGATCACCCTCTCACAGATCACCCTCTCACAGATCACTCTCTCACAGATCACCCTCTCACAGATCACTCTCTGATCACTCTCTTACATATCACTCTCTTATCACTCTCTCACAGATCACCCTCTGATCACTCTTTCACAGATCACCATCTCACAGATCATCCTCTCACAGATCACCTCCTCACAGATCACTCTCAGATCACTCTCTCACAGATCATCCTCTTACAGATAACTCTCTCACAGATCGCCCTCCCACAGATCACCCTCTCACAGATCACTCTCTCACAGATCACTCTCTCACAGATCACCCTCTCACAGATCACTCTCTGATCACCCTCTCACAGATCACTCTCTCACAGATCACCCTCTCACTGATCACTCTCTCACAGATCACCCTCTCACAGATCACCCTCTCACAGATCGCCCTCTCACAGATTACTCTCTCACAGATCACCCTCTCACAGATCGCCCTCTCACGGATCACTCTCTCACAGATCACTCTCTGATCACCCTCTCACAGATCACTCTTTCACGGATCACTCTCTCATAGATCACTCTCTCACAGATCACACTCTGATCACTCTCTTACAGATCACCCTCTCACAGATCACTCTCTGATCAACCTCTCCCAGATCACTCTCTCATAGATCACTCTCTGACAGGACACTCTCTGATCACTCTTTCACAGATCACTCTCTTATCAATCTCTTACAGATCACCCTCTGATCACTCTCTCACAGATCACCATCTCACAGGTCATCCTCTCTCAGATCACCTCCTCACAGATCACTCTCAGATCACTCTCTCACAGATCATCCTCTTACAGATAACTCTCTCACAGATCGCCCTCCCACAGATCACCCTCTTACAGATCACTCTCTCACAGATCACTCTCTCACAGATCACTCTCTCACAGATAACCCTCTCACAGATCACCCTCTCACAGATCACTCTCTGATCACTCTCTTACAGATCACTCTCTTATCACTCTCTCACAGATCACTCTCTCACAGATCACCCTCTCACAGATCACTCTCTGATCACTCTCTTATCACTCTCTCACAGATCACCCTCTCACTGATCACTCTCTGATCACTCTCTGATCACTCTCTCACAGATCACCCTCTCACTGATCACTCTCTGATCACTCTCTGATCACTCTCTTACAGATCATCCTCTCACAGATCACCCTCTCACTGATCACTCTCTCACAGATCACCCTCTCACAGATCACTCTCTGATCACTCTCTTACAGATCACTCTCTTATCACTCTCTCACAGATCACCCTCCCACTGATCACTCTCTGATCACTCTCTTACAGATCATCCTCTCACAGATCACTCTCTCACACATCACCTTCTCACAGATCACTCTCTCACAGATCACCCTCTCACAGATCACTCTCTGATCACTCTCTTACAGATCACTCTCTTATCACTCTCTCACAGATCACCCTCCCACTGATCACTCTCTGATCACTCTCTTACAGATCATCCTCTCACAGATCACTCTCTCACACATCACCCTCTCACAGATCACCCTCTCACAGATCACTCTCTCACAGATCACCCTCTCATAGATCACTCTCTCACAGATCACTCTCTGATCACCTTTATCAGACCCTCAGGGTAGCTCCTCCCCCTGCAGGTGTTTTGCCTTCCTCTTGCTGAAGCAGATCTCCTGTCCTAAACCGTCCCATCAGCACTTTCCACTCCCTATGCCAGGACACAGTAAACAAACAGCAGGGACGTATCAGGGGCAGGTTACCCTCATGAGTGATCCTACAGCCTGCATGAGGACAGAGCAGGTCCTGTTCACACAGGTGAGACACAGAGAGGCCCGTTGTCCTCTTTAGTCTTTATTCTGTCCTCTAAGGGGAGGATTAACTTTCACTCGGTCTAAGTTCTTGGAGATTAAAGAAAAGGAGCGCTGATATTGGAGACCTCTCAGAGTTCAGGGGGAGAAAATGATGAAGTTTGTGTTTGTCTTCTTCACAAAGATCCTCCTCAGATAGGACTGATCACCGAGTTTAGACTGAAGCAGGAAAATCACTCCAGGCTTTGACAGGCAGAGAGACAGACAGAGAGGACTCGGGCTGAAGAGGAAAAAAGACGACTGCATTTTCTCTCCAGTGTTGAAAATCTGATTATGCAGCACAAAAGTGACTGATTATGACATTTAATCTGAAAATAACAGAGAATTTGAATGAAACAAGAGCTGGTATTACTGCTGGGGTGATGTTCTGTTACTAGCAGATAAGATAAGCTGATATACATGCACTGGCCACTCTATTAGGTACACCTTCGCAGTCCCAGGTTGCACCTCCTTCACCTTCAGAGCTCCTTCATTCAACAAGGAGCTGAAACATCCCCCAGAGAAGTTGCTCCATATCTCCATGACAGGATCACACAGCTGCTGAACATCCATGAGGAGAATCTCCTGCTCCACCACATCGCAAAGGTGCTCTACTGGACTGAGATCTGGTGACTGTGGAGGCCACAGGAGTACAGTGAAGAAACCAGTGTGAGATGATCTGAGCTCTGAGACATGGAGCTGCTGAAGTCTCCATCAGAAGATGGTCCACTGTGGTCATAAAGGGATGGACATGGTCAGGGACAATCCTCAGGTAGGCTGTGGGGTTTGAACCATGCTCAGGTGGGACTAAGGGACCACCAGCAGCCTGAACCGCTGATCCAGGGCAGGATGGATCCATGCTTTATGATGTTCACACCAAATAATCAGTGAGGAGCTCAGACATCTGGTGAGCTGCTGCTCTTTTGCAGGAGACAGTTGAGGTGGTTCAAGCATCTGATCAGGATCAAGACTACCTCCCTTTGGAGGTCCTCCAGGCATGTCCGACTGGGAGGAGACCCTGGGGCAGATCCGAACTTGCTGGAGAGGTTGTAGATCCCTTTGGGCTTGGAGCGGGTCAGGATGCCCCTGGAGAAAGTGGAAAATGTTTAAGGGGAGAGTAAAGTCGGGGTCCTGCTGCTGACCTGCTGCTCTCCTGACCTGAAGCTGCAGCTCTGTGAGTTTCTGTGAGTGAAAAGATTTACAGTCAGAGTCCCTGACGTGTTCTCCTCCCTCCCCTGAGATGTTTTTTTGGGCTCTCAGCCTCTCAGTCGGGGATTTAGCTGAAATCTGCTGAGAGAGAGAGCATGGGGGATGTTATGCTGGACAGGAGCCACAGATTGGACCCCAGGCCTCCTGCTTTGGAGACCACAGTCTCTACATGAGGCCACGAGGCCCCTGGGGTCCTGACATGTTTACTTCTGCTGCAAAAACTGACCTTTGACCTCCAGCAGGGATCATCTACTACAGAGAGGGCCAGCTCTGTTTTAATGGATGCTATGGGGGCTGGATCGAAATATAAATGAAGTGATATCATTTTTATGGTTGAATTAGAATATTGTTGTTTTAATAAAGCTGTTTTCTGCGTAAGTGTGCGCTGCTATTAGCCTTTGAAGTGACATCAGTCTCTGTCACTCTGCTGTGAGCCGTATGGGAATAACTGGGATATTTTTGCAGTCACGTTGCTCCTCACAGAGTTTGACGCAGACGTGCTGCAGAAGTGCTCAGCAATGATGTTCCTGATTTCTGTTAAACAGATCACACCCAGAGTTTCTCCTGATGAAACTCGTTTTCAGTGTTGCTACAATAACTACAGCGATGAAACTAAACTAAACTAAACATACTGGAAAAACTGCAGCATATTTTACCTCCTCACAATTCAGGACATTTGTAAGGATGGATTTTTGCTGATATTTCTAAACTAATTATCGCTGGTACTGAAATTTTTCAGCGAGAGCACAAAACTGACTTGTTGCTTTTAATCTGACAGTATATTTAAATAAGGATCAGATATATAACAAGAGAAACAACAATTAGCTCATGTAAAAAAGGAAACTCTTGATTTCCAAATGTGCCAATGCAGGATGATGAGGTCAAGCAGAAAGGTGAATTTGCTGATATTATGCCAATATATCAGCAAAAAATTGATTTCAGCCATTTCCAATTTTGCCTCTCTTCACCTCCTCCCTGCTCCTCCTCACCTCTTCTGCTCCTGTCTGCTCCTCTTCACCTCTTCTCTGCTCCTCTTCACCTGCTCCCTGCTCCTCCCCACCTCCTCTCTGCTCCTCTTCACCTCCTCCCTGCTCCTCTTCACCTCCTCTCTGCTCCTCTTCACCTCTTCTCTGCTCCTCTTCACCTCCTCTCTGCTCCTCTTCACCTGCTCCCTGCTCCTCTTCACCTCCTCCCTGCTCCTCTTCACCTCCTCCCTGCTCCTCTTCACCTGCTCCCTGCTCCTCTTCACCTCTTCTCTGCTCCTCTTCACCTCCTCTCTGCTCCTCTTCACCTCCTCTCTCCTTCTCTCCTCCTCAGCCCCCGGTCTCCCCGTCATGTCTGTATCCATGAGGAACCCTCCGCAGCGCCGCCGCTCTCTGGGCCCCGTCTCGCCCAAACGCATCTACAGGAACCTGTCCGTCAGGCTGAGGGGCGGAGACTCATCTGTTGCCGGGGAGACGGATGCAGCCAAACACCTCAGCAAGTCTGCAGACGCTGTAAGATATCTCTTTGGTTTGGTCACCTTGGCTCAGTTTGCTTTTTAAGTTCTCCGGGCGACGCCTGCTGCTGACTCAGTAACCATCGCTGCTCTGATTTGTGTCGGCGTGTATTCTCCGTAAATCACCGCCCCGCCTGGCGTCAGGCCGCAGAGCTTCAGTCTGAGTGTGAGAAGTTCTCTGACAGGGTTTGGGCCAGATCAGGTCATTAATGTGGATTTGGTTTATTCAGAGGTTGAACTGAAAAAGAGGAGCATCAGGCCTAAAGCTCAGAGAAAACACCCACAGCACTGAGCACACGGTAACCCCAATTCCAATGGAGCTGGGACGCTGTTAAAACATAAATTAAACATAATATAATGATTTCAGATTTTTTAACCCAAAGATATTTAATGTTCAAACTGATAAAAAATATTTTTTTATTGCAAATATTCACTGGTTTTGAATGTGATGCCTGCCATCCGTTCCAAAAAAGCTGGGACAGAAGGTGAAAGTTCAGTAATGCTCATAAAACACCTGTTTGGAACATCCCACAGGTGAACAGGTTGACCTAACTAACTTACTAACTTACTAACTTTGTGAACAGCTGTATGAGCAATTAGTCCAACAGTTTAAGAGCAAAAACAAATTTAGGATTTCATCTACAGTCTGCAATATCATCAAAAGAGTCAAAGAATCAGATAAATATCTGCACAGCAGCAAGGCTGAAAAACCAACATTGAATGCCCATGACCTTTGACATCATTCTGAAAAGGATATCACTCAGGAACACTTCAGAAAACCATTGTCAGTTAACACAGTTCATCTCTACATCTACAAGGTCAAGGTCAGACTCTACCATGCAAAGACAAAGCCAAATATCAACAACACCCAAAAAAACCGGTTGATTGGTGAGTCTAAATTGAACTTAGAAATGAACGTGAGTGTGAATCTCTGTCTCTCTATGTGGCCCTGTGATTGGCTGAGGTTCAGGGTGTACCCAGCCCCTGCGGCCCTGATTGAGATAAGCGGTGTAGATGATGGATGGATGTTTTGATTTTATTTTTCTTGTATGAGCGTTATTGTTGTTCTCAGGATATTCTGTGCTTGGTGTTTTTTTCTTACTCTATTCAGATGCACACTTGTGTCTTAATCTAATGTTAAATCTTGATTTTCGTACTTCTGTTTATTAAAGGCGACTAAAAAAACTGAATTCATCCTTTGGGATGAATAAGGTATTTCTGATTCTGTTTTAGAGAAATAATGACGGAAAGCAGCACATGAGAGCAGACTGTACCACTGTAACATCAAAAACTTCTTTCAGTGATTGAAGGATCAAGTAGTGCAAAGGCTTCAGATAAAAGTCTTCATAACACCATCATGTTTTAAGTTCCTGCATGATGTCTGTGTTGTACTAAAGCAACAGTTCTGTTTCCAACCATCGACTAAAGAAGTAAAGATCAGTGTTTGCATGGTACAAATACATCTGCACCTCTGAGACTCCTTCAAACAAAGCTGATGTGTTTGTTAAATTTAGTTAGTAAGAATATATGTGCTGTTTTTAATCATTAAGACAAAGTGAAGTCATCATATTTGGTGTCTGCTTTAGTTGCTGTGGTCTCATACAGATATTATTTCTGATTTGTGTTTTTGTTTGATATTTAATGATTTATATTACTATATTAGTTGTGGTTTTGTTTTTTGTTTCCCACCACATATTGTAAATATGTGGTGGGAAGCTTAATTTGTTAATCAGGACAGGCATGAATATAAGCATTATGCTTCTGCCTGTGCCTTTCAGTCACTTCTGCTGCAAAAAGATGTTTTGTGCTGTTAACATTTGTCGTATTGAGAGACTGAATAAGAAATAAAACAGACAAAACCGACATGTCATTACTGTTGGACTTTTGCTTGAGTGACTTCAGAATCAGTTATTGAGGTGAAATATTCAGATATTTGGAGTTCTGGTGTTTTGTCCATGTTTCATGAAGACATTTATGTTCCTGATATGAAGTCTTATCTGAGGTGTGTTTCTCTGTGCACCTCCTCATCATTAAACAGTCTCTCCTCCAGCATGAACCCTCTCCTCTCCTCCTCTTCCTCCTCTTCCTCTTGTGTACTCTCATCCTCTGCCCTCTCCTGCTCCCCATCAGTACATGTCCCTGTGGGAGGCCGTGGAAAATGAAGACACGCTGGCCGTGCAGAGTCTGCTGTCCAGAGACCACGCCTCCCACGGGGGAGGAGGGGGGAGCATGTGGGAGAGAGGGGAGAAGAAGACCAAGGACTGGGAGAGGGAGAGGGAGAAGGGGGTGAACCGGGTCAGCGATCAGGGCCTGGTCCCCCTGGACGTGGCCGCGCTTACCCATAATTCCCCTCTGCTGCATGTGCTGGCCAAGGCGGGAGCCCGACACAACCCTGTCTGTGAGTAAGATTTCATTTCAAGCCTTGATTTATTCTCGAAAAGACATCGAGGTTTCCCTCATTTTCAATGTCGTCGAGATCACAGACATTATATGAACAATAAACAAGCACAAACAATCCATCAATCGCAACAGCAAAGAAATCAATTTAAACAGTTACAGAGGAACAGTGGTCAGTAATCAAGGTCCTAAACTCTGTAAGAGAGGGAAAGGCTGTTTGTTGGAGGAAATTCCATGAGTGAGAGCATTGAGGGAAAAAGCCAATTTACCAAGTTCAGTGTGGACTCGAGGAACTTTTAGAGTGAGTGAACTGGAGGAACGAGTCATGTAGGAGCAATCATAGCACTTCAACAAGCTTGTGAGGTAGGGTGGTAGTCTGTTAGTAAGGGCTTTGAAAATATACACAAACCAGTGTTTGTTTGTCGTTTCCCCGCCTCTCCCAAACAGTCCTGCCAGTGTGACATCATACCATTGTTTCATCAGCAGTTTGAGCAGATCGGCTCTGTCTTCTTCTTCTCTCAGTGTGCCGCCCAGCCGAGTGGGAGCTGAAGCTGGATTCTCTGGTGGCCCTGTCGGAGAAACGGGTGGAGGAGAAGAAGAAGGAGCTGTTGAAGAAGGTGGGGGCGGGGCCTCAGGCTCAGGCCGACGTCCACAGGAACATCCGCCTGTGGAGCCTGAGGCTGCAGCTGTACTGCCGCATGAGGGAGAACTTCCAGAACACAGGTCAGTGGTCCGGGTCAGGCGGCGCCGTCCTCTGGACTCAAAGGTCACGGAGAGGTTTTTCTTTCAGCTCAAAATGACTTTCTGTGCTCTTTGAGTTGGAGAAAGTGCAACAACATTTACTGGACTTATCCTGACAGATCCTCTGCCACCTCTGACTGAATCACGTCACAAATATGGACGTCATAGTGTTAAAAAGAAACCTCGGGGAGACCGAGCTGAACTATTTAAGTTAAACTTATGAAGTGACCCTGAGCTCAGATTAAAACTGAAAGAAGATGTGACCCTCTAAACACGACTGGAAAACACATCCTCCTTTCCTGATTCATTAAAAACAATAATAGTGTATTAAAAATACCAATCAGTGGTTTACCAGTGAGGAAATACAGACAATGAAAATCACATAAACACGGACAGAGTCAACGTTACGGCAGTGTTCGCTCTGCAGGTCTTTGTGTTCAGATCTGATTTTATGACCTCCATCAGAGTGGACCTGAACATGGATGCCACGCATGTCAGTGTGTGTGCGTCAGTTTGAAGCTGTTGTGCAGTTAGAGAGATAAAATGATGACAAAGTGATAAAGAGGAGAAGACTGAGTAAAAGAGAGCAGCCATTTGGACCTCTAGTGGAGCGGTGGTTCTGCTCAGAGGTCACTGTGGATGAGGCTGATACAGAGTTCATCCTCAACTGTTCTCATCTGGCGAGCACCTCAAACAGTTAAACAGCTTCACTATCCATTTGCACAACTGCACAAATATCAGCTGTAAATATTCACAGATTTTTGTGCCTGTTCCTGATGTATATTTCGTATATTTTATTATATATTATATTATTATTTCATTTTAATGTAATTTTTTTTCCCTTCATTTGTTCTAGAGATAACAGCTGCGAGAGTCAAATTCCTTGTATGCGTCACATACTTGGCAATAAAAACGGATTCTGTGTTTACACTGGATCTCACTGCGTCCTGCCTCCCTGTAGATTTGTGACGTCTGTCTCACTCCAGAAAAAGTCGATTACATGAGTGTTCAGATATGAAATTGATGTAGGACCACAGATGAAAGTGGTCTGGGTCTGATTTGTGTCGTTCAGACGGTCATATAAAGATCAGACTTGGCTCACTTTAGCCTTCAGAGTGAACACGGTCACCAGTTGAATGAATACACCAAACTTATGTCCTTATTTTCAGACTCTAAAATATAATTATTCTGTGATCAGAGTCATGTTTGAGTCTGTTCAGTCTCATTAACCCTCAGTTCTTGTTACTGCTGCTGTGATCAGTCCCTCGCCTCTCCTCTGCCTCAGCACTCATCCTACAGCTCATATTTAGACTGCAGTTCACGTCTACGTGGTTAATTCTGGAGGACGTGCACGACTGAAGCTCTGAATCAGCTGGTGATGTGTCCTGGTCTGCTCGCTCCTGTTGGCTGCCGCTGATGCTCAGTTGGAGTCTCCCCAGAGTCTTAAAAGTCAAATAAGTTTGATATTTATGGTTCAGTACTCTTATGCAGGCAGTAAAAAGTTCTTATTTGTTCCACACAGCTGAGATTATTTTAGAACTCATACTTTCAGTAAAGATTTTAAATCAGGCCATAGATCGCCACAGAAGAGTGTGAGGAGAGCCTGCAGGTAACACCTTTACTCTAAAGCCCCATATGTCCCTGTTTCTTTTTAATTCACTTTTCATCACCTTTTAGAACATTTTTTTCCAAATATTTTTATTGAAAAACAAACAATTCAATACTTCCAATCACAGAATACAATTTACCTTTCCTTTTTTTAACACATATGTGCATATGTACATAATCACATATACACATGAGATGAAAATGACAAAAAACACTCCAGATGTAGAAAGTAATAAATTAAATTAAAGAAATCAAATTAAATAACAGCGTGCAGTGTAACATTGAACAACTTCCCACCTACACCCCAACACAGCTCATCATGACCAACACACACACTGCTCAGGCAATATGAAAGGTCCAACAGTAACAGGCACACACTCAGTTGGGTAGTACCTCTGAATTAGTGAAATAGGAAATAAAGGGTTACCATTGGTGCAAAAATTGGACTGTACATCCTCTCAGCATGTATTTAATTTTCTCAAGTGATGATGTCTTTAAGATACTGGGAGTGAACATGAGCAGCAATACAAAGGTTATAAATGATGAGGGAACAAAAGTAAGTAGGATAGTAAAATAAAAAGTAAAGAAAATATACCAGCCATTATCTTAAACATACGCATTAACAAAAAAGATAAACAAATATAGTTAATCAGCAGAAACATTCACAGGGTAAGTGTTGGCAGTGTCCATCACATCTCAACCCTTCACAACATTAATTTTCATCATAACGTCCTTCACACTTGGCTTTGGAACTTTTCTCACAAACATGTCTTCATTTACATTACAGTCACATACAGCACATACCTTCTACATCCAGAATACCTCTTGTCTGTTGTTCAGATGCCTTCCTCTGTGTAGGGGAGCTTCAGCTGCAGGTTGGTAAATATTTGATGGATGTTTTGTGGACTCTGATGCTGCAGGATGCAGATATTCCCGCCCTCGGGCTGTTGGACATGCTGCTACCGTCCGTCCTCCTGGTCTCCCTGCAGCTGTTCCCGCCTCATCACAAATTCATCACACTGACATGTCACCAGCCTCTGCTGATGCTCTGTGCCTGTGGCCTCTCCAATCAGAATTCAGACAATGAGCTGCAGGATGCTCCAAAATCCACACTTCAATTCCCCAAATACCCAGAGGGCTTTGGGCCGACTCCTGGCTTTATTTCCCATGTTCGAGTCTTTCTCCTTTCGAGCCTCCATTAGCCCAAATATCCTCTTTTTTATGATCATGTAATTACTTTAATTGCCCTGCATAAAAACCTGTCCTCAGCTCTTATTTTATCTTTATTTCCAGCAGCATCAGCTCTGCTCTTTGACTCTGTAATGATCACAGTGTTATCGTGATCTCTCCTCTCTGTGCATCATAATTAAAGCTTTTAATGGGACAAATCGCTGCAGAAAATCTAACGTATTGATCTGACGCTGCCCCTCGGCCGGTAACTAGACAGAATTACAGCTTTGTTCATAATTCCTGTTCCTTAAACTGCGGGAATCATCGGCCTGCTGTGGTTTCTCCGTTTTCAGAGTCCTTCTCTCAGGTGCTGGGACCTCCTTCAGTCCAGCTCTCACCTCTCTGTAGGGGTTATGGTTGCTTATGACTTTGTATGACTTACTTGCAAAATGAAATGAAGCTCACTTCAATGTTTTTGTGTCTAAATGTTTCATCAGAGCTTCCAGGGCCGCCCAGTTACGTGTCAGTGGTGGTGACCAGCTCCTCGTCTCTGTTTCTGACCATTAAGGAGCCTGAAGGGAACAACATGGGGCTCATCACCAGATACAGAGGTGAGGAAGGAGCTCCGGCTCCTGCTGAGCTTTAAAAGGTCTTAAATTTATACAGTAAATTAGACTTTTGGAATTTAAGACCTTAGAAGTCTAAAAACGTCCAAGTTGGTTTCCACACCTACAGCTCGATTACTAACAGACCAGTTTTGATTTTTGTTTCACAAAACACAAAAACGATTGTTTTTGTAGCGTGCATGCTAATAACTGAAGATGTAGCGGTGTGGGCTGCATGTCCTCTAAAATGAAGCTTTCATTCTGGTCCTCGATGGTCTTTTCCTGCTGCTCTGGGCTTAGCACTTGCCAAGGCACCACTGGACTGCAGAGTAAAAGTCCAACAAATGGGTCCGTTGATTTGCCCCCGGGCCACCAGTTTCCCACCCCTGATGTAGAGGAACCACACAGCTGCTACCCTCTGTGCGCGAAATCATTCTTTATCTGCTCTGTCACTGAAGTTCAGCAGCGTTAGAGCACCAAATACATTTTAAAGCTGTCTGAAAATATCTGTTTAAGTGCCAAAAGGTTTAATTTATATTGAAATACCATCTTTGTGTTGGAGTATCTGGACAGGATGTGGACTCAAAGTCTGTGATCAGTTTGTTGATGAGTTTCCTCTGATTGGCGCACATGCCTGATGTTTCCACAACAGTTTAGTTTGGTATAATTCATCCAGCTGTTCCTTCAACACTTCTCTGCTGTTTTTCTTCAGCTGTGTCATCAGTAACTTCAGTGTTTATCCAGAAGAATTCATAAAGTTTTATAAAATACCATCAATAGATTGATGAGCAGATAAATCAGAGAGAACAGTAGAAGAAAAATGAATCAATAAAAAATAATAGAGCAATTTTCCCTCTGATCCAGAAGCCTGTCAGATATAAAGGTCTGATATTGATGGCTCTGGTTTTGTGCTTCATAGATTTTAAACTGCATCCATCCTGCAGCTCAGCGCAGCAGAGAAACCAGGTAGAGCAGCTCTCTGTAGAGCAGGCTGAGCTCAGGTAGAGCAGCTCTCTGGCACAGTATTCAGGTAAATCCTTTCTTCTGGAGTAAACCCTGGAATAATCTCTCTATATTCTTGTTTTTGTGTTTCAGTGGAGTGGAGCACCTCAGCCAGCTTCAAACGGGTCCTGGGCTCTGCACAGGTGTCTGAGACGAAGAACCCGTCCCACAGCATAAAGGGCCTCACCGCAGTGAGTAACCAAACAGCCTAAAGGGCCTCAACGCAGTGAGTAACCAAACAGCCTAAAGGGCCTCAACGCAGAGAGTAACCAAACAGCCTAAAGGGCCTCACCGTAGTGAGGAACCAAACAGCCTAAAGGGCCTCGACGCAGAGAGTAACCAAACAGCCTAAAGAGCCTCACCGCAGTGAGGAACCAAACAGCCTAAAGGGCCTCAACGCAGAGAGTAACCAAACAGCCTAAAGGGCCTCACCGCAGTGAGGAACCAAACAGCCTAAAGGGCCTCAACGCAGAGAGTAACCAAACAGCCTAAAGAGCCTCACCGCAGTGAGGAACCAAACAGCCTAAAGGGCCTCAACGCAGAGAGTAACCAAACAGCCTAAAGGGCCTCAACGCAGAGAGTAACCAAACAGCCTAAAGGGCCTCACCGCAGTGAGGAACCAAACAGCCTAAAGGGCCTCAACGCAGAGAGTAACCAAACAGCCTAAAGAGCCTCACCGCAGTGAGGAACCAAACAGCCTAAAGGGCCTCAACGCAGAGAGTAACCAAACAGCCTAAAGGGCCTCAACGCAGAGAGTAACCAAACAGCCTAAAGGGCCTCACCGCAGTGAGGAACCAAACAGCCTAAAGGGCCTCAACGCAGAGAGTAACCAAACAGCCTAAAGAGCCTCACCGCAGTGAGGAACCAAACAGCCTAAAGGGCCTCAACGCAGAGAGTAACCAAACAGCCTAAAGGGCCTCAACGCAGAGAGTAACCAAACAGCCTAAAGGGCCTCAACGCAGTGAGTAACCAAACAACCTAAAGGGCCTCAACGCAGAGAGTAACCAAACAGCCTAAAGGGCCTCAACGCAGAGAGTAACCAAACAGCCTAAAGGGCCTCTACGTAGTGAGTAACCAAACAGCCTAAAGGGCCTCGACGCAGTGAGGAACCAAACAGCCTAAAGGGCCTCAACGCAGAGAGTAACCAAACAGCCTAAAGGGCCTCACCGCAGAGAGTAACCAAACAGCCTAAAGAGCCTCACCGCAGTGAGGAACCAAACAGCCTAAAGGGCCTCAACGCAGAGAGTAACCAAACAGCCTAAAGGGCCTCACCGCAGTGAGGAACCAAACAGCCTAAAGGGCCTCAACGCAGAGAGTAACCAAACAGCCTAAAGAGCCTCACCGCAGTGAGGAACCAAACAGCCTAAAGGGCCTCAACGCAGAGAGTAACCAAACAGCCTAAAGGGCCTCAACGCAGAGAGTAACCAAACAGCCTAAAGGGCCTCACAGCAGTGAGGAACCAAACAGCCTAAAGGGCCTCACAGCAGTGAGGAACCAAACAGCCTAAAGGGCCTCGACGCAGTGAGGAACCAAACAGCCTAAAGGGCCTCACAGCAGTGAGGAACCGAACAGCCTAAAGGGCCTCACAGCAGTGAGGAACCAAACAGCCTAAAGGGCCTCACAGCAGTGAGGAACCAAACAGCCTAAAGGGCCTCACAGCAGTGAGGAACCGAACAGCCTAAAGGGCCTCACAGCAGTGAGGAACCGAACAGCCTAAAGGGCCTCACAGCAGTGACGAACCGAACAGCCTAAAGGGCCTCACAGCAGTGAGGAACCGAACAGCCTAAAGGGCCTCGACGCAGTGAGGAACCAAACAGCCTAAAGGGCCTCGACGCAGTGAGGAACCAAACAGCCTAAAGGGCCTCACAGCAGTGAGGAACCAAACAGCCTAAAGGGCCTCACAGCAGTGAGGAACCAAACAGCCTAAAGGGCCTCACAGCAGTGAGGAACCAAACAGCCTAAAGGGCCTCACCGCAGTGAGGAACCAAACAGCCTAAAGGGCCTCACAGCAGTGAGGAATCAAACAGCCTAAAGGGCCTCACAGCAGTGAGGAACCAAACAGCCTAAAGGGCCTCACAGCAGTGAGGAACCGAACAGCCTAAAGGGCCTCAACGCAGTGAGGAACCAAACAGCCTAAAGGGCCTCAACGCAGAGAGTAACCAAACAGCCTAAAGGGCCTCACAGCAGTGAGGAACCGAACAGCCTAAAGGGCCTCGACGCAGTGAGGAACCAAACAGCCTAAAGGGCCTCACCGCAGTGAGGAACCAAACAGCCTAAAGGGCCTCACAGCAGTGAGGAACCAAACAGCCTAAAGGGCCTCACCGCAGTGAGGAACCAAACAGCCTAAAGGGCCTCAACGCAGAGAGTAACCAAACAGCCTAAAGGGCCTCAACGCAGAGAGTAACCAAACAGCCTAAAGGGCCTCACAGCAGTGAGGAACCAAACAGCCTAAAGGGCCTCAACGCAGAGAGTAACCAAACAGCCTAAAGGGCCTCACAGCAGTGAGGAACCAAACAGCCTAAAGGGCCTCACCGCAGTGAGGAACCAAACAGCCTAAAGGGCCTCACCGCAGTGAGGAATCAAACCTGCAGACGCTCACAGCAGGGCCTCCACAGATTGAACTGCCAGCTCCAGTTTCAGCATCTTTTGATCCTGTGAGGTGATCCAGCCTCTCTGACTGCGGTCCCTTTGCCCATGAGCAGAGACAGACAGACAGACAGACAGACAGACAGACAGACAGACAGACTGACTGACTGACTGACTGACTGACTGACAGACAGACAGACTGAGAGACAGACAGACAGACAGACAGACAGACAGACAGACAGACAGACAGACTGACTGACTGACTGACTGACTGACTGACGCTGGCAGAAAACATCCTGTAATTATGTGATTATGTTCTTATAAAAACACTTTTATTCAAAAAGTTCCTGAAAATCTCAACATAAATCACTGAAGGAAAAAATACTGCAGTATTATTTTTCCTGATATCATTCAGCCTGAAACCAAAGTGTGAAAAACTGCCAAAAATCTTAAAGAGCTACAGACCATCTGTCATATTAATGTCCAAAAATATCTCAGCTGCCAGAGAAACGGAGGAATCAGTCCAGACGAGCAAAAACTTCAGCAAAGTTTGGAAGAGTGATGCAGCCGACACTCCCCACCAGCTTCACCCACTTACTCAAACATTTCCAGTTCTTCGTAGAATTAAGAAGTCAAGCAGAAGATTCTGTGATTTCTGATGATTCAAACTCGTATATTAACCTTTCCTAAGTGTCCAGCACTTTTTTTTAATTTGATGATTTTCATAATTCCTCTAAGTCCAGTTTTCTTCCACCAGGAGGATCAGACCTGTATAGTTTGACTCTGAAACATGTAAATATATAAGTATATAACACATTTATCTCCCCTCTGCTCGTGCACACAGTGTCTGTGTTTATGTATCTGCAGTACCAGACCTCCTCCCTGTCCTGATGCTGTATTTGCTCTGAATCAGGAGGTGAAAGCGTGCTGATCATCTCTGCTCCTCCTCCTGCAGGGAGTGCATTACTTTGTCCGAGTGAGCGCCTTCAACGTGAGGGGATGGGGTCCTCCTCAGAGCTCCACGCCGGTCAGCGCCGCCCCCTCCAGTGAGTACGCAGAACTGCAGCCGCTAATGAAGCTGGATCATGATCTGTGAGCAGGCTACAGTCCTCTGCTCTAATCAAGTTACTCAACTGACGAGGAGGCTGCTAGATGAATGAATTATTTAAAGATGCAGAATTAAAGATGTCACTGAGAGTCGTTCCTCTTTCTTCTGGAGCTGCGTGGAGTTTTTATTCAGCTCTTAATCTTTCTACCATGTCACCCACGCTCACTGGGTGCTTTATTATGATCTGCTGCTCTCTGCTTTATACTCGACTATAGAGCTGCAGGATCACAGCCAATCATAACCACATCTTTGTATTAAGATCATAATTAATAAATACAATTACTATTTAATTTCACAACATCTGCACCTCATGAGTTTGTTGACCTTTAACACTGAACTCTGTGGTCCTCTGAGGTCATACACTGCTCTCTGTCAGGTGGACCAGAGCCTGATTTAGCTGCTGGAGCTGCAGCGGCATTCTGACCCGGGAATAACCAACCAGCTTTGAGCAACAACACTGCTCACCTTAAAGCAGCTCTGCAGCCTGTGAAAGATAAAGCAAATTTAAAGTTGTATTTCGGCTGCTCAGGTTTTGACCTGTGAGGAGGGCCCGAGGCCGACCCTGCTCCATATTGTCAGTGAATGTTACTGTAGTGTGCTAACTGTTGTTGTATTCGGACAAATTTAGCCATAATTCACTGCTTTTTAATTCCCTCTGCTTGTTTGCTCCTTGTTTGGTTCTGATGCCTTTCATACCACCACAAACCAAACTCTGGTCCATTAGAGAGGACCAAGACTCCCATTTATGTGATCCAGACCAGTGCTCATTTTGTTGACTAATTATTTTCATCATAGTTTTCATCAACAACCTTTTTCTCCTGACGAAAACTAGACAGTAACTCATAAAAACAAGTGCACATGGACAAAAACTCAAACTAAATTAACTGACATTTTCATCAACAAATAAAAACTAGACTAAAATGTTTGACAGAGTCTTAATCCAATCAGACCTAATTTGGTCATGTAGAAAGTAGAGACAAGTTAGGAATATATCCAATCACAGCTATGTTGGTTGTGTGGAAAGGTTGGATGAGTTAAGAGGGACATCCAATCACAGCTGCCTTAGCTTGGTGGTGGTGGGATAAGTTGTGGAGCGATCCAATCAGAGCTCCTCTCTTTATGAATTGATATATTCATGTAGAGCAGGTTCACTGTTTGTTGTCAGTTCTGGTATTGTAACTGAGATGCTCTGCCAGGTAGCCTAAATAAAGGTGACTGCATTTCACACAAAAGTTCAATTTGTTTCTGTTCATTTATACATTCAGACTTTACTAGCATTCAATAAAGGGTTATTAGATGTTTGATTTTATCCAAGTGTGAAACATGACTTCAGAAATTCAAGGAAACATAAAAAATGCCTTACCCTTTACACTTCATATTTTAGTCGACTAAATTTACAGTAGATTTCATCAACTAAAATGTTGTGAAATTTCATAGACTAAAACTAGACTAAAATGAGAACAGTTTAAATGACTAAATTATGACTAAAACTAAAAATATTTAAGTCAAAAGACTATAACTAAAACTAAAATAAAAAGTGCTGTTAAAATTAACACTGCTCCAGAGTTCAGATCTTCAGTTTGTGAGAGCTTTAACGTCACCACTAATGAACCAAAACAATGGACCAGAGTTTGTTTGCTGTGGTGTAAAGTACCCTTAGGCTTCTACTAAAAATAAGAGTGGGCGGAGCCTGTTGGACCACATGTCATCTGGGATCAGCCAATAGGAACGTTCAGCTGTAGTGGGCTGTTTTAGCCTGCAGAGGGCGGTCATGGTGCATAAGACTCCAAACTGGAATCATTTTAAACTCGACCTGAAACAGTTTTTAAGGAGGACTCACACCTGTTATTAATGAGCAAGTGCTTCCTGTTTTACCTGTTTTCTGTGTTGTTGTTTGTATCTTTTTGGTATTGTTCTGTCTGTCAGGGTCAGTGTGGTGTCCCTCTGTCTCAGGGTCAGTGTCCTTCTGTCTCAGGGTCAGTGTGGTGTCCCTCTGTCTCAGGGTCAGTGTCCCTCTGTCTCAGGGTCAGTGTCCTTCTGTCTGAGGGTCAGTGTGGTGTCCCTCTGTCTCAGGGTCAGTGTCCCTCTGTCTCAGGGTCAGTGTCCCTCTGTCTCAGGGTCAGTGTCCCTCTGTCTCGGGGTCAGTGTGGTGTCCCTCTGTCTCAGGGTCAGTGTGGTGTCCCTCTGTCTCAGGGTCAGTGTCCCTCTGTCTCAGGGTCAGTGTCCCTCTGTCTCAGGGTCAGTGTGGTGTCCCTCTGTCTCAGGGTCAGTGTCCCTCTGTCTCAGGGTCAGTGTGGTGTCCCTCTGTCTCAGGGTCAGTGTCCCTCTGTCTCAGGGTCAGTATGGCGTCCCTCTGTCTCAGGGTCAGTGTCCCTCTGTCTCAGGGTCAGTGTGGTGTCCCTCTGTCTCAGGGTTCGGTGTCCCTCTGTCTCAGGGTCAGTGTCCCTCTGCCTCAGGGTCAGTGTCCCTCTGTCTCAGGGTCAGTGTGGTGTCCCTCTGTCTGAGGATCAGTGTCCCTCTGTCTCAGGGTCAGTGTGGTGACCCTCTGTCTCAGGGTCAGTGTGGTGTCCCTCTGTCTCAGGGTCAGTGTCCCTCTGTCTCAGGGTCAGTGTGGTGTCACTCAGTCTCAGGGTCAGTGTGGTGTCCCTCTGTCTCAGGGTCAGTGTGGTGTCCCTCTTACTCAGGGTCAGTGTGGTGTCCCTCTGTCTCAGGGTCAGTGTGGTGTCCCTCTGTCTCAGGGTCAGTGTCCCTCTGTCTCAGGGTCAGTGTCCCTCTGTCTCGGGGTCAGTGTGGTGACCCTCTGTCTCAGGGTCAGTGTGGTGACCCTCTGTCTCAGGGTCAGTGTCCCTCTGTCTCAGGGTCAGTGTGGTGTCACTCAGTCTCAGGGTCAGTGTGGTGTCCCTCTGTCTCAGGGTCAGTGTCCCTCTGTCTCAGGGTCAGTGTGGTGTCACTCAGTCTCAGGGTCAGTGTGGTGTCCCTCTGTCTCAGGGTCAGTGTGGTGTCCCTCTGTCTCAGGGTCAGTGTCCCTCTGTCTCAGGGTCAGTGTCCCTCTGTCTCGGGGTCAGTGTGGTGACCCTCTGTCTCAGGGTCAGTGTGGTGACCCTCTGTCTCAGGGTCAGTGTCCCTCTGTCTCAGGGTCAGTGTGGTGTCACTCAGTCTCAGGGTCAGTGTGGTGTCCCTCTGTCTCAGGGTCAGTGTCCCTCTGTCTCAGGGTCAGTGTGGTGTCCCTCTTACTCAGGGTCAGTGTGGTGTCCCTCTGTCTCAGGGTCAGTGTGGTGTCCCTCTGTCTCAGGGTCAGTGTCCCTCTGTCTCAGGGTCAGTGTGGTGTCCCTCTGTCTCGGGGTCAGTGTCCCTCTGTCTCAGGGTCAGTGTCCCTCAGTCTCAGGGTCAGTGTCCCTCTGTCTCAGGGTCAGTGTGGTGTCCCTCAGTCTCAGGGTCAGTGTCCCTCTGTCTCAGGGTCAGTGTCCCTCTGTCTCAGGGTCAGTGTGGTGTCCCTCTGTCTCAGGGTTCGGTGTCCCTCTGTCTCGGGGTCAGTGTGGTGTCCCTCTGTCTCAGGGTCAGTGTGGTGTCCCTCTGTCTCAGGGTCAGTATGGTGTCCCTCTGTCTCAGGGTCAGTGTGGTGTCCCTCTGTCTCAGGGTCAGTGTCCCTCTGTCTCAGGGTCAGTGTGGTGTCCCTCTGTCTCAGGGTCAGTGTGGTGACCCTCTGTCTCAGGGTCAGTGTGGTGTCCCTCTGTCTCAGGGTCAGTGTGGTGTCACTCAGTCTCAGGGTCAGTGTGGTGTCACTCAGTCTCAGGGTCAGTGTCCCTCTGTCTCAGGGTCAGTGTGGTGTCCCTCTGTCTCGGGGTCAGTGTGGTGTCCCTCTGTCTCAGGGTTCGGTGTCCCTCTGTCTCAGGGTCAGTGTCCCTCTGTCTCGGGGTCAGTGTGGTGTCCCTCTGTCTCAGGGTCAGTGTGGTGTCCCTCTGTCTCAGGGTCAGTATGGTGTCCCTCTGTCTCAGGGTCAGTGTGGTGTCCCTCTGTCTCAGGGTCAGTGTCCCTCTGTCTCACGGTCAGTGTGGTGTCCCTCTGTCTCAGGGTCAGTGTGGTGTCCCTCTGTCTCAGGGTCAGTGTGGTGTCCCTCTGTCTGAGGATCAGTGTCCCTCTGTCTCAGGGTCCGTGTGGTGACCCTCTGTCTCAGGGTCAGTATGGTGACCCCCTGTCTCAGGGTCAGTGTCCCTCTGTCTCAGGGTCAGTGTGGTGTCACTCAGTCTCAGGGTCAGTGTGGTGTCCCTCTGTCTCAGGGTCAGTGTGGTGTCCCTCTGTCTCAGGGTCAGTGTGGTGTCACTCAGTCTCAGGGTCAGTGTCCCTCTGTCTCAGGGTCAGTGTGGTGTCCCTCTGTCTCAGGGTCAGTGTCCCTCTGTCTCACGGTCAGTGTGGTGTCCCTCTGTCTCGGGGTCAGTGTCCCTCTGTCTCAGGGTCAGTGTGGTGTCCCTCTGTCTCAGGGTCAGTGTCCCTCTGTCTCAGGGTCAGTGTGGTGTCCTTCTGTCTCAGGGTTCGGTGTCCCTCTGTCTCAGGGTCAGTGTCCCTCTGTCTCGGGGTCAGTGTGGTGTCCCTCTGTCCCAGGGTCAGTGTGGTGTCCCTCTGTCTCAGGGTCAGTATGGTGTCCCTCTGTCTCAGGGTCAGTGTGGTGTCCCTCTGTCTCAGGGTCAGTGTCCCTCTGTCTCAGGGTCAGTGTGGTGTCCCTCTGTCTCAGGGTCAGTGTGGTGTCCCTCTGTCTCAGGGTCAGTGTCCCTCTGTCTCAGGGTCAGTGTGGTGTCCCTCTGTCTCGGGGTCAGTGTGGTGTCACTCAGTCTCAGGGTCAGTGTCCCTCTGTCTCAGGGTCAGTGTGGTGTCCCTCTGTCTCAGGGTCAGTGTGGTGTCCCTCTGTCTCAGGGTCAGTGTGGTGTCCCTCTGTCTCAGGGTCAGTGTCCCTCTGTCTCAGGGTCAGTGTGGTGTCCCTCTGTCTCGGGGTCAGTGTGGTGTCCCTCTGTCTCAGGGTCAGTGTCCCTCTGTCTCAGGGTCAGTGTGGTGTCCCTCTGTCTCAGGGTCAGTGTCCCTCTGTCTCAGGGTCAGTGTCCCTCTGTCTCAGGGTCAGTGTCCCTCTGTCTCAGGGTCAGTGTGGTGTCCCTCTGTCTCAGGGTCAGTGTGGTGTCCCTCTGTCTCGGGGTCAGTGTGGTGTCCCTCTGTCTCAGGGTCAGTGTCCCTCTGTCTCAGGGTCAGTGTGGTGTCCCTCTGTCTCAGGGTCAGTGTGGTGTCCCTCTGTCTCAGGGTCAGTGTGGTGTCCCTCTGTCTCAGGGTCAGTGTCCCTCTGTCTCAGGGTCAGTGTGGTGTCCCTCTGTCTCGGGGTCAGTGTGGTGTCCCTCTGTCTCAGGGTCAGTGTCCCTCTGTCTCAGGGTCAGTGTGGTGTCCCTCTGTCTCAGGGTCAGTGTCCCTCAGTCTCAGGGTCAGTGTCCCTCTGTCTCAGGGTCAGTGTCCCTCTGTCTAAGGCTCAGTGTGGTGTCCCTCTGTCTAAGGCTCAGTGTGGTGTCCCTCTGTCTCAGGGTCAGTGTCCCTCTGTCTCAGGGTCAGTGTGGTGTCCCTCTGTCTCAGGGTCAGTGTGGTGTCCCTCTGTCTGAGGATCAGTGTCCCTCTGTCTCAGGGTCAGTGTGGTGACCCTCTGTCTCAGGGTCAGTATGGTGACCCCCTGTCTCAGGGTCAGTGTCCCTCTGTCTCAGGGTCAGTGTGGTGTCACTCAGTCTCAGGGTCAGTGTGGTGTCCCTCTGTCTCAGGGTCAGTGTGGTGTCCCTCTTACTCAGGGTCAGTGTGGTGTCCCTCTGTCTCAGGGTCAGTGTGGTGTCCCTCTGTCTCAGGGTCAGTGTCCCTCTGTCTCACGGTCAGTGTGGTGTCCCTCTGTCTCAGGGTCAGTGTCCCTCTGTCTCAGGGTCAGTGTGGTGTCCCTCTGTCTCTGGGTCAGTGTCCCTCTGCAGCCTGAGCTTCATCTCCAGCTGAAGCTGAAGGTCCTGTGATGAAGAATCACTCAGAGTCACGGATGGTTTCTCCCGCCGTCACTCCCTCACGAGCAGGCTCCTCTGTAAATGGTTTTTGATGTTGTGAATGATTTCCCGTCATCACTGAATCAGGGTTTGTTTCTGTCGTCTTCCTGCAGGCTGGAGGGAGTGCAGCGGAGTGAAGTCTCAGCTCAGGAACCATGAAGGCATCGTGAGGAAGCTGCTGGAGGACGCCCGAGAGCCGGCCTACAGAGGATTCTGCATGGGTATGAAGAAGCTGTTTGTTTGTGTGCATTCAGAGTTTGTTTTTAGACACTTCATGGGGAATATTCACAAAATAAAAGTTTGTTAAATGTTGAACTCTCTGCAGTGAAGGAGGCTGTCTCCATTTTTCTCACTTGAGGTTCCAAACCAGTTTTAAAGGACTGAATGATTTAAGAGGCCTCTGCAGCTTCATCTGTTCCTCAGCTGGGCACATCATTCATGGTCACCTCTTTAAATATGTACACTCACTGGCCACTTTATTAGGTACACCTCTCTGGTCCCAGGCTGGACCTCCTTCACCTTCAGAGCTCCTCCATTCAACAAGGAGCTGAAAAAGATGTTGGTCCATATCTCCATGACAACATCACACAGAGAATCTCCCTCTCCACCACATCCCAAAGGTGCTCTACTGGACTGAGATCTGGTGACTGTGGAGGCCTCTGGAGTACAGTGAAGAAACCAGTGTGAGATGATCTGAGCTCTGAGACATGGAGAAGATGGTCCACTGTGGTCATAAAGGGATGGACATGGTCAGCAACAATCCTCAGGTAGGCTGTGGGGTTGAACCATGCTCAGGTGGGACTAAGGGACCACCAGCAGCAGCCTGAACCGCTGATCCAGGGCAGGATGGATCCATGCTTTATGATGTTCACACCAAACTCTGAGCCTACATCTGAATGTGGAGCAGAGATCCAGACTCATCAGACCAGGAGACACTTTTACAGTCTTCTGTGGTCCAGTTTTGGAGAGCCTGTGTGATTCTTCGCTGACAGGAGGGGCACCTGGTGTGGTCTCCTGCTGCTGTAGACCATCTGCACCAACCACTCTGACTTTTCTCCTTGACCTCTGACCTCTAGACCCAGAGAACGGCTGCTCACTGGATGTTGGCTCTTCTCAGACCATTCTCTGTAGTCCCAGTAGATCAACAGTTTTTGACAGACTGTGCTTCATTCAAAGTGTCTGAAACATCTTTCTTCCCAGTTTGAGCTCCAGCAGGTCATCCTGATCATGTGATTGACTGATTCATTATGAGTGTATGTAAGCAGTAGAACAGGTGTACCTAATGAATTGTCCAGTACAGGTGAAGTGATCTACTTCATGTCCTCCTCAGAGAGTCTGAAGCCCCAGAGTCCCAGCAAGCGTCTGTCCGTGTCCCGGGGCATCAAGCAGCTGTTCCAGTCGGCCACCAAGTTCGTCCGCCTGCTGCAGAGGTAACGCCGTCCCTCCCACCTGTCCTCCTCACCTGTCCTCACCTGTCCCTCTTCCCTGTCCTCCTCACCTGTCCTCACCTGTCCCTCTTCCCTGTCCTCCTCACCTTTTCTCCTCACCTGTCCTGCTCACCTGGGTCGAGCATCCTCTCAGTGATTGGAGGAGCTCGGCTCTTAGCTGATGGAGGATCGATGTTGGGGCTTCATGAAGAACAAACCAACACAGAGAGCAGTGTGGGGGGGGGGCGAGTGATCACACTAACACCTTCATGAAGTCTCAGGGAGGTGAAGTGTTTGACACAAACACTCACGTATGTGCTTCATGCCTCATTTCTCATGTTTGAGATGTTTTTGTGCCTCAGAGACTTTTTATTCCTGTGAATAAAATATCTCAGAAACTCTTGAAGGGACTCTCCTCAGACTTTAACATTCCCTCAGACTGAAGAGCGAGCTGCTAAAGCCTGGAGCAGTTTTGTTCTCACTCAAGGTTCCTGCAGATTTTTTATTTTAGTCTTTTCTTTGACAAACAAACCCTCCTTCTCTTGGCCTGAGTAGCATCATCTGGAGGGTTTGTATGTTGTCACCCGGCGCAGGCCAGGCCTCTAGGCCCAAGTAGCAGTTTCCTGTTGGTGGAGCACGCCGTTGACAGGGCCTCCTACAGCCCTGCATGTGTGAGCGTGACCTCCCGATGACGGCTTGATGCCGAAATGCATCCAAGTTTGTTTTTAAGGTCTACAAGACCATGATGTGAAAATAAAGGCATTTTAATAATATAAAGAGAGGCCTTGGGGTCTTTTCTTTTTGTTTCATTGCAACCATCTCCGTCCTTTCCCTGTTTTTTAATTCATATTTTCACAAGATTACAATAAAACAAACTTTTGAACTCACAGCAGTTGATGTCAGCTAACATTAGACCATGACCCTCTATTAGATGGTGCTCTCTTCAGTCTCTGTGACAGACATTAAACTCGGTCCATTTTTTCCATTTTTCATAACGTAAAAACTATAAAAAGTGTGTGTTTATTTCTCCATATCATGAATTTCATCAACAATGTCCATCCAGTTTCTCTGTGTGGGGATCCTCCTTAAGACTCTTTCTTGTGATAGCTTTCTCTGAAGTATTCCAGTCAGGTACCTGTCTCTGCTGTGTATGTTTTCAGGTGTGAAGTTTAGCACCTCCAAAGTCTTAGGAAGTTCATAATGTTAAATACTTTAAATTCCTTCCCACACATCATCCTAAAACTCAGTTATCTTCACACATTTCCAGAAGACGTGCGTGATCTCCACCCTACATGTCTTCACAGACTGAAAGTTTCTGAACAGATCCAGACTCAGGAGCAGAGTGTCCGTGGATAAGCGAGGTAGTTTGAAGGCCTAAAGTGAAGACACTGACTCTTCATCCTCTCTCGTTGTCTGGTCAGGGGCGTGTACCTGGCCACCGTCTTCTACCACAAAGAGAACATCCTGGTGACGGCTGAAGATCAGATCCCTCTGGTGGACGTCCAGTGCTGCTCCACCTCCATCACCCAGGACTTCACCTGGTTTGCAAAGGTCAGAGTTCAGGAGCATCATGAGAGGGTTTGGGTTAAGTGCTCTGGGACAGCTGGATGTGGTTTTAAATGACCTGCCTCCTTCTCCTGTAGCTGTCGGGGGCGTGGCAGCAGGTGCCCTGGCTGCAGCAGGCGCTCTCCTCCGCCCACTCCTCGCCCTCCTCCCTCCTGCAGAACAGACACAACATCCTGCGAGCCGTTTCCCAGCTGCAGGTACGAGTTAAGCAGCTTAAAACGGGTTAAATGCTCTTTTAATGAACTCTCACTTTTTCCTGCTCCTGAATGCTTGATGGAAAATTCTTGCCTCCTTATCTCAGCGTGCGTACCCGGCTTTAATGAGCGCTGCAGCAGAGCCAGACTTTCTGTTTGTTAATCTGCAGAGGCATAGAGGTGGGATGAGGTGATCCCCCCTCTGTGCCATGCTCTCTCCTGCTCCCATAGGGCTGTTAGAAAAAGTGAGTTCACAGACATCAAGTGTTACGCTGTCGCTAAATCAGTATGGATGACATAAAGTGGAATCAGGGTGTAAGAGGTCTTTTAACAGGATCTTAGTAAAAATGTGGCTATATTTATAAAGTTTCATTAATATAACAATAAAAGCTGATGTCTGAGGGGTTCTGTGTTTGCTTAACTCTTGGTGTCATCACCAAACCTCCACCCTTTTGACTGATGATCCGCGGTTTTCATGCCCCGTCCTGTATTAAGCATCACTGATGAGACAATATTCATAACTTTAATTAGAAATATGTGACATTGAAGTGTGGTTTACATCTCTGTCTTGTCTCCTCCATCAGTCGTCTCTGGGAACCATGGACCTGGGACAGGTGTACTACGAGCCTCTGAAGGACCGGCAGGGGAACGTCCTGCTGGTGACTCTGAGGGAGCTCCCAAACCCTCCCAGGTGAGAGGGACGTTCCTGAGACTTTCAGCTCTGTCCTCAGTTTGACGGACAGTCTCAGGGTCACTCCCATTCGGCCTCTCGCCCTCAGACCCTCAGGCAAACTGGATTTAGGGCCAAACATCGTTGGACATGAGGCTGATTTCCAGATCTCTCCCTCAAACCCAAGTCTCAAACTTTTTACTCAAACAAACATGCTGTAATCCTCTCATATTGAGTTTCAATCAGCCTGCTTGTCTAACTAATCTCCCTCTCTCCCATGGGGGGGGGGGGGGCCTAATCATGGGCTGGGCTGGGCCTGCTCAGTATGCAGGGGGGGGTGCCGCTGGGATAACGGCTGTCTTCTGTTTATCAGACTTCGTGCTCATGCTAATATGAACAAATGAACATCATTTTCCCGTCTCCTCTCTCTCCAGCCCTCCTGACCCTCCGCTGCACTGGCTGCCCCTCGCCCGTCTGGAGAAGAACCGGAGCAGAACTCCCCTGCTGCCCGAGCCCACGGCCATGGACATGCTGTACGAGCAGCTCAAGGTGAAGCGCCTCAGAGTTAAAACAGAGCCCACGGTGGGCCGACTCTCCTGACTCCATTATTTAACTTTATTTTGCTTCTTGGCAGCTCAAGTTACTGAAACAAAACAACATTAAAGTGGCTGAAGACAAACACAAGGCCTCTGAATAGATTTGAATTAAGTGCTTTATTTCATACATGTAAGAAAACAAACATGCATATACCAAAACAAAAACAATAAAACAAAGAAGGGAAACTGTTGATGATATTTTGCATGTGCAGCAAGTTTACATGCTCGAAAGGAGTCGGAAGAAGTATGAACTTAATTGATCCTACTCCTTTTATTACCACATACTGTCTTCAAGTTTTTAATTTCTCCATGTTTATGATGTTTACAAGATTCACCCTCTATTCAGGAATCAATGTTTTCTACTTTTATACAAATGTACACATAATATTTCACCTCTATATAGTACTTAATTTCTATAGATATAACACACCCCTACACACAGACAGAAAGAAGACATTCATCTGTCACTAATTCATTTAAATCCTAATCTGAAGTGATGGACAGACATGTTTAATGATGAACCCAAAGGCAGACAGTCATGTATGTAGTTACCTCTCAAAAGGCTGTGAGCGAGCTCCTCCCTCCTCTGACCTGTGTGGGTGCAGGTTTTCCTGCAGGTGGAGGGTGACTGATGCTTTTTCTTCTCCAATGTTCCCTCAGTAACCAACCCCTCATTAGGCCACATGTAGCACATTAAACATGGTGCCACACCAGTCCAGCTGTTGTTCGATCAGGCTGTTTTGTCTGTGTCCTGCAGGAGAAGCTGTCCTTCCACAGGCACAGCACTCAGTGGGCTCAGCCCGGTCTCTACGTGGGCATCCTCAAACTGTGGAGCTCTGTGGAGCAGATCAGGGTCCTGGTCCCTCAGAGGTTACCCAACCTGCTCTGCCACACGCGAGTCCGACACAACGGCCACGTGTCCAGGTGAGGCGGGATGATTTCTCACGTATGATGAACTCAGCCCTGTTGACATCCAGAGACAAGTTTGCATCAGCAGGCAGCAAGTTTACAGTCACACCTTTGTCAGATTTTTTAACATGATCGTCACTTCTTACATTGTTGTCTTCAGAGAACATGAATGAATCAGACAAATCCTTGACATCAGCATATTTACACGCCTGGAGAAGACTGAAGACCGTCTGACAGCAGCAGGGTCAGAGATAGGCATATCCACAGTAGGATTTTAATCACTTTAGGGGCCAGAAAAACGCTGTTTCCCACGAGATCATTGCCCAAGAAGAGCACAACACCGCACACCGGTAAACAAGAGCAAACACCAATTTTAACCTGGCCGGAGCGAGAGGTGAGCGCAAAAACAGAGATTTTGTGGCCCAACCTGCTCACAGATTTTCTCTTCATGCTGGAGTCTCATTGGCTGCACAGAGATCAGTGTCCCTTCATCTCAGATCTACTCTGCTTGATCAAACACTGAAGTGAGACATGAACAGCGTGAGGCTGTCACTGTGGGCCATGAGGGAGGGTTTTACCTTTAAATGAAGCTGCCTGGTGTCTCGGGGAGGATCACATCAAGGATGAAGCCGTTTCTCTTCACAACAACCGTCATATTAACTAGGGACGCACGCTGATGGGATTGAGCTGATATTTCCAAACTCGTTCTGACCTTCACGGCGCACAGATGTTTGAGTGGAGGACAAAGTCAAAGCTGATCTGTTCCTCTCGTAATGATCATCTGTTTGTGAAGCAAGAAAAACAAGATTTTATTCTTTAATAAATGATCTTGTTGATTCATAAAAGTGGACATTCAGTGATGAATGCAGCACTCTGTGTCCATAAACACATTGAAATAGTGACGAGTGTTCACTGAAGGAGACCAACTACATGAAAAGGAGGGGGACACGTGTAAAATTCAAGAATCACAATAACTAAGACAATGATGAGCTGAAATTACAGAGGTATTAAAAATCACAGGGAGAGAAACATGGACACAATCAACAATGCATCAGGAATATTTGCATTTGTTTTTAAGGCTGTTGATTAAAAGAACTAAACAGAACCAGGCATCTTCTTCAGTCAGAGTTAAATACTAGCCTAGCCCCGACAGTTCACCCAGAGGGGATATGCCAGACTCTGAGCAGGATACTTCGACTTGTCTCCAGACGTCAGAGAAAGAGAGCAGAGGTCGTGTGGCTCTGCGGGGGAGCTGTGCTCCAGATTTGTGGTCTTCACAGACACCATGGTACTTTTGTGCATTTTGACAATATTACAGCATACATATGTAATATTTATGGTCAGTTTGTAAAACATTGGCTGTAAATATTTGCAAAAATCTTCATATCAGCTGATACCGTGCATCCTTAATGTTAACACCGTCACTGAATGAACCGAGGCATGACTGCAGAGTCCAGGTCGGCTCACCACGAAGAGGTGAGTGGTGTCAGTCACACCTGCAGCTGATGCATACCTGATCCATGGCTCTTGTTTTAATTGGACAGTCCAGCCGTCCTTTACCTTCATGTCAGAGGCTCCTACCTGTGTGAGGTCACAGTGTTTGGGCTGACGGGCTCCCTGACAGGATCCTCCAAACGAGCCGAGGTTCATTCCCCTCAGAACAACATCCAGACAGGGGTCAGAGGTCATTAAGGTGTACAGTCACTGAGGTAAATCAGCATTAAATGACTGATGATGGCGTTGTGTTTGTGTGGCAGAGAGGAGTGGGAGTGGCTTCAGAGTCATGCTTACACAGCCTCCAATGACAGCGCTCAGAGCCTGCTGAGCGGCGGCGAGGACGAGAGCTCCATGGAGAGCTCCATGGTGGAGTTCATCATGTCTCTGAGAGCCGCCATCACCCACCTGCTGACCAAG
>JBAMNC010001179.1:265000-395111 GCA_037902135.1 Cetoscarus ocellatus
CAGAGGCGTCTCTGTCTTATTATGGTCATAACTGATGTATTTCCTGGACTTTTCCAGACAGATTTTTCTGCTTTGACGCTGAAACTTCAGAAAAGTTTTTTCTCATAACAAAGTCTGAAGTTCTTGTGTCATGAAACTGGGTTTGACCGTGCCGTCCTCTTCGCTCTGGTGTCTCCAGCGTCTGGATGCTGTGTGGCGGGACGCCCGCTGGATCATGGACTGCCTGCAGTGCGTGCGGTCGAAGCAGTGGGTCGGGGCGGTGCCTCTGGGTCTGGTGATGGGGGGGGACCCGCCTGCTCGTCCCGATGGGGAGGAAGAAGAGGACAGTTTGACCTTCAGGCTGACGTGGCCCCATCGGATACAAGCCCAGAGAGCTGTGTCAGGTACTTCAGTTTATTTGTCTGCACCATATTTTACAAAAAGGAAACACAATCAGTGAATAATTTACAACACAGTGTAGGGGGTAAAAACTTTACATTTCTGGAATAAGTGTTAAAAACATGAAAAAAAGACATGATAAGAAAAAGTAAAAAATAAGAGAATCAAGGGAAGTAGCATATCCCAATGAAAGAGTAGCTCAGGACATGATGGAAAATTATTTAAGCTCATTTTTAAAGACAGCTAAGAGCAGAGAGACCTTAGTGACAAAGTGAAGGTGGTGCAGTATTACGTTTGGATGTACGACAGAAAGAGAGATGGAGATCATTTCTTCTTCTAGTTGGTTTACTGTGAATTTTAGAAGAAAGGGTAAAAAGGTCTTGGAGAGATACCAGCAGATTATGTCTAAATTTGAGATATCTGAAGATAAAAATATATATTTGGAGTGCATTCAGTTTATCTACAGATAAATGGAGTTCTTCTTTAGAGAGGGGCAGAAGGTTCCTGTGAGTCGGAGTGAGAAAAGAATCTCAAAAATGTCTTCTGCATGATGAGTATCTTAGAAAGACTGGAAGAACAGGTAGATCCCCAGACAATATTACAATAATTAAGATAAGGAAAAATCAAAGTGTGATATATTATCAGATGGGGAGATGGATGAATACATGTGCAAACTGTACCAGCATTTCCACTGATCTGCAGACGAGGTTCATCTGTTCATCAGTGGTTACTCCTGTAGTTTGCCTAACTCGATGAATTTGAGTCCCATTGTTTTTATTGCAGAAGATCATGGAATTACATTTTTTGGTATTGAGAGAGAGCTTGTTCAGGTACAGTCATGATGTGGGTCTGAGAGCCCAGCCGTCTGCATACAGGACCCCCAGGGGCCAAAACCCTGTCCTGATGTGGTTCTGTAGTCCGGCCCTGAGGTTCTCATGGTGCTGGTTCCTCTGAGAGCCTCTGGGATTATTCTCTGCGATCAGTGCTGATGATAAACTCTTGATTGAGACTTTCCTCATGGCTGTGTCTGTGCTGTATGAATGATTGACAACAAAGCTCTACAATTCTGAGCTGAGGCAACATCAGATGATTTTTGTGTTGCAAAATTAAACACTGAAATCTCTGCATGTGTTGGTCACAGACCTTATTTCAGGTATTTATCTGAAAAGCTTTCAGATTAATGTGTTATGCTAACTCATACCTGCACTGCTCTAATGTGCTAGAGATTAAAGATTAAGTTCAGAATGGGAAAATAATTTCCTAAAATGCTGAATAACAGTCCTGGCAGATATGAACATTTTTGATGATATTGACAGCAGATGTTTGGCCTCACAGATTGGCTGTATAGATCCATATATTGGCTGCAATATGAGCAAAACAGTTCACCTCGTTATCACTGAATGTTCCCTTATATGAATCAACAGGATCATTAATAAAATTCACTTTATTTCTATAACACAGTTTTAAAACAATAAAGTTTACCAAAGAGCTGCACAGAGACAATCAGAAATAAAAGCTAATGAAATAAAGACTAATAAAACACATTCGAATGAGCTCAACTTCACAAAGAGACAATAATGATAATTATATTAATGACAGATAGAAAAGCATGAAGACAGAGACCACGCAGGCTTTTCTTGTTTCAGTCCGTCACCAGAGCAGCTCAGTAAAGCAGAGTCTTAGCGCTCCATCGATGACGAGTTTAGAAATATCAGCAAAAATCGAACGTCCCTCAGCTGCTTCAGGACCGGCGGTCCCCAGCATGAGACGCCCCATCATCTTCACACATCAGGAGGACTGGACTGTGGCGTGCGTGCAGACGGGCGCTCTCATTGGTCAGACGTGGACGTGAAACTGTAGAAAAAAGTTTTTCGGTCTGAAAAAGTCGGAGCGGCTGTGGCTCTGTGTCATCCTGTCAGCCCTCAAACAGAAGTCATGACCTTTAACCTCAGCAGGTCTGCAGATCTGTAACTGAGAGCAAAGATTTATTTATTTTATTTTCTCGTTCTCAGAGTCGACCGTCAGTGGGACTCCACCAAACATGGTCACGGCTGAGGTCGCCGCCCCAGCAGGCCTCATGGCGGCCCCTGAGGAGGCGGCGTTGGTGCTGATGGAGGGCGTGGCCAAAGGGGGGTATCCCGTAGACATCGCCGCTCAGTCCACTGTGGACCTGACCAGCATCGGGCAGACGGAGCTGGGCTGTGCCAGCGCCCTGATAGAGTCAGGACTGGAGCCGGCCGCCGTGGCTCAGCTGGACTCGGGCTTCGCCGTGCTGGACACTCAGGTGTCGTTCACCGAGGAGGAGGACTTCCCCCCCAGCATCACAGAGGTCATCCGGCCCATGGAGATGGCCGAGCTGGTGGACATCCTGCCCGCGCTGAGTCTGATCGAGGAGGAGACCCCGAGCGGGCCGACCACGCCCTCAGTGATGGACATGTTGGAGAGCTTTGGGCTGGGCATCGGGGAGAGCGCCGCCTTCTTTAACCTGGACGAGTCCGGCGTGATGAACGGAGCGGTGGACCGCAGCACGCACTCAGAGGGACCAAACCAGCCTCTGACCGCCGCCACCAGTTTATCAGCCATCAGCACACCCGCTGCTGACGGCCTGACCTCAGGGGCCTCGCAGACTCGGCTGGCCCCGGGCCGGGGGCCAAGTCTGCCCCCGAGGAACCAGGTGGAGTGGGACAGGCCCTCCAACAGCTCCTGATGACTCACCCGAGGACGCCTGTTAGTCATTTAAAGCAGCAGCCTGTAGCACGTCGGACCTTTGCTCTATCACACCATGTCCTTCATTCATGAAAATGGACTGGATAAAGGTCAGGGGTCAGGGGTCAGGGGTCATGATGATTATGTGCTGTAGTGATTATTATCCAAACTCCTCGGTCACCCAGATCTCACCAAGAACGCTCTGATCATTTACCCCCCATATACTTTTTAAACAGAAGTGATTCACACACATTTGCTGCTTTATTTGGTACACCAATACATCTGCTCATGAAGTGAAAAAGATAATGAGCCAATCACATGGCAGCAACTGAAAGCATAAAGGCAAGTAGACATGGTCAAGATGACCTGCTGATGGTCAAATCTGGCATCATAATGAAAAGAAAAGTGATTTGTTGCTGATCTACTGGGATTTTCACCCAGCCAACTCGAGGGTTTACAGAGAATGGTCCCAAAAGAGAAAATATCCAGTGAGCAGCAGTTCTCTGGGAAAACATGCTCTGTTGGTGTCAAAGGTCAGAGGAGAATGGTAAGAGTAATTGGGGATGATAGAAAGACAACAGGACCTCCACTCAATGCGACCAAGGTCTGCAGAGGATCATTTCTGAACACAGCTCGTCCAGTCCTGAAGCAGATGGTCCACAGCAGCAGGAGACCACACCAGGTGCCCCTCCTGTCAGCGAAGACTCACACAGACTCTCTAGAACTGGACCACAGAAGACTGTAACAGTGTCTCCTGGTCTGATGAGTCTGGATCTCTGCTCCACATTCAGATGTAGGCTCAGAGTTTGGTGTGAACATCATAAAGCATGGATCCATCCTGCCCTGGATCAGCGGTTCAGGCTGCTGCTGGTGGTCCCTTAGTCCCACCTGAGCATGGTTCAAACCCCACAGCCTACCTGAGGATTGTCCCTGACCATGTCCATCCCTTTATGACCACAGTGGACCATCTTCAGATGGAGACTTCAGCAGCTCCATGGCTCAGAGCTCAGATCATCTCAGACTGGTTTCTTCACTGAACTCCAGTGGCCTCCACAGTCACCAGATCTCAGTCCAGTAGAGCAGCTTTGGGATGTGGTGGAGCAGGAGATTCTCTGTGTGATGCTGTCATGGAGATATGGACCAACATCTCTGAGGGATTTTTCAGCTCCTTGTTGAAGGTGAAGGAGATCCAGCCTGGGTCTAGAGAGGTGTACCTAATAAAATGGCCAGTGCATGTATATTTACATTTCATATTTGTTTCTTTGTACAAACAAGGTTTTATCTCAGAAACCTGTGTTGTTCAGGGTTGCTTTGTGGTACAGAAATATTGTTTTTGTTTGTCTTAAAAAGTCTCATTTGATTTTTAAAAGTGTGAATGAACCCTGACATAAATCTGATTTAGTCTATTTTAGTTTTTGTGGCTATTTTAGGCCCAGGATAAGTCCAAATTTGGCTCACCGGGAGGTTCATTAACTGTTAAGGTTTCGTTTTTGCACTGTGATTACTGATGGGAAGATTGACTGAATGATACAGTCTTTTTTCATTTTTACAGCCCAGTATCTGAGAATTTAGGGTAACGGTTGTTCCAGTTTTGAAAGACTCTGTGTTCAGTCTTTTTCTCTGTTGTTTCCTCTTGAAACTCACTTCAGTGCATCACCTTAAGGTCCCACATGATAAAGCTCAGCTCTGGCCTTCCTCTTGTCTGCAGCGTGCTGTTTTATGTGGTATATCATCTTTATTTCCTGTCCTTTACCTCTCATGCATGTCATCAGTCAGAGTCCAGCAGAGTTTGAGCTGCAGCCGAGTGGATCAGAGACCCATGTAACAGGACAACAGGGTAAAGAAAGATTTTTAACACCTGAGACTGAGAAAATGTCATTATTTATTGTATTTTAAACAGTATAAAAAATATTTAAACATCAAATTGTGGATAAAGCAATTTGAACATTCATTATTAACTGTTAGTGTGTTGTAACTTCCAAGATTATGTTGTTAAAAATAAATCTGTCATTAGTCCTGAACGAGCTGCTGGATTTGTCTGTGCTCTCCTTTGGTTAAAGCTGCACCAAACTCAAACCCAGAAGAGTCTGGACTCGTGTGAAGAGGCTCAGCTGGGCGCTGATAGCCTCTGGATCTGGATCTGCTTTGCCTGTGTGGAGACTCTCTCACACCTCCTCTCCAGTCAGCACATGCAAAGACCAAAAGAATTATTTAATAGTCTTAAAGTCATTATTCTGTCACTGAAAAGCTGTTTTTGATACTTGATATGACTGATCACCTAAACCTGAGGATTTCAGACTGTTTTGATCCAAAAGGCACATTTTATTTATTTCCATACAAATTGGGCTCTTTAATGTGTGACATAATATCTCATTAGTCTGTTCTACTTTGTTTTTATCTATAAATGCCTGAAAAAATATAACAAACAACTAAATAACTGGTAAATTATTTATTTTAGAGTCAGATTAATTTTGGCTAATTCAATTAGATAATCATTTGTTGTATTAATATTTGATGTTTTTACTAATATCCAAGCACAGCAGTGTGCCCTCCTCTGAGAAACCACTGATCTGAATTAGGGATGGGCAACTGGCAGCCCGGGCACCACCTGCAGCCCTCCAGCTCACCAAACGAGGTCCGCCAATCACTTCCAATAATCAGCAAATTATAATATGAAGATGACATGACAGAATCTCTTATCCCTAATTCTATATAATCTAGAAATGTTTTTGTTTGTAAGTAATTCAAGAACTAACATTACTATTACTGTTTCCCTAAGTCTCTGATATGAAGCATCAGCTATATTATTTTTAGTTTAAGTTAATGATATATAAGTTTTTTTTAAATGGTTAAGGTAAAGTATATGAACTTAAAGAAATGGAAAACATTTTTTGTTTTGTTGCATTTAAAATGAGGCTTAAAATTGCTTTAATTTTGTGTAAATTGGCTTAAATGTTTTTTTGTATCTACGTCAAGCTCATTTATTTCTGCATTATTATTTACATTTGAAGTATAATATATGAACTGAGGTATAATATTTTATATCAGCTTTATATTTACTATTTTGTGTATATATATATATATGTTTTTTTCCCATCAAGAGTATCTGACAGTTTGTTAAAATGGGGCCCTCAGTCAGAGAAGACAGGTGTTATGAGGCCCTTTTGGAGATCAGAGTCTCTGATTTCAGTCTTTCAGAGTTAAAACTATTGCTGTCATCTTTTGTTCACTCTGAGGACTTACAGTGTTAATTTTAGTGAATTCACTTTTTTAGAAAACAGCAGTTAACTGAAGTAAATATGACATTCTAATGTGATATATAATAATACATAGTTTTAGTTATATATTTGTTTATATCTTTTTATCTGCTGTACAGAACAGCTACTGGAACCTTCATGACTCTGAGGGAATCTTCCAGAGGGATTAAGAAAGTTCTATCTAACCTGATCTAATGCTTCATAAAAGAGATTTAGAGAAACAATTACAGTAAATGAAGTTATTTTTCTTACTTGCAGAAAAAAACAAGAAAAAATAAACCAATAACGAACAATCTAGAATATTTATCAACGACCAGCGGCCTCATCTAGTTAGGTGGAGGACCATATGTGGCCCCAGAGCCGCCAGTTGCCCATCCCTGCCTTAGGCAGTGGGGTCTACAGGAAGTTGCACCCATAATTCACCTGTGGTTTATTTATTTATTTTAAAGGATCCCCATTAGCTCCCCATACAGCAGCCGTGCAGAGCAGGACGTTAAAGGCAGCGAGCGTTTCACTGTCTCACATGATGCCAGCGCTCTGCCCTGTGAGCCCCACAGGTATGAACAGCTGCTTCATGGACCCGACATGTGGGTCACGTCTGCTCCATATACTGTCTGTAATATCTGCAGAAGGTTTCATAAAACTTCACCCTGTTATCACTGGAAGACCACATTTAAATATCAACTGTAATATATTTAGAGAAAAATGTTTTTCTTGTCCCTAACACAAATAAAAGGTCCCCATCACTGAGACAAGCCAGTTTTTATAAAGTAGAGACTTTGCTATCCCCGAATCTGAATATTGATGTTATAATAAAATATTAAACTTGGAAATGCTGACACATTGGACATTGTCAACAATCCAATCTAATGCATCCTTGTTTTTAACAATTTTTTTTGTTCTTTAATTACTTTGAAATCAGATTTTTTGTTTTGCTGCATACTGTTGCCATAGAAATTATT
Source organism: Cetoscarus ocellatus (assembly GCA_037902135.1). Taxonomy (NCBI): domain Eukaryota; kingdom Metazoa; phylum Chordata; class Actinopteri; order Labriformes; family Labridae; genus Cetoscarus; species Cetoscarus ocellatus. The sequence goes on from JBAMNC010001179.1 coordinate 272,304, forward strand.
ATTCTATTCAACTGCTTTTTCAGAAAATATTATAATAACAGCCCAGCATGAACAAAGTAATGAAGTAACTCTGCATAACTTTGATTAAAAATCCATAAATGATCACTACCATGAATGATCGCTTAGGCCCCTCTGTCTCTGTCTGCCCTACATCTCTAAAAAAATAAAAAGGAAGAGTGGCACTGACCTGCTCTTTTGTAAATTGTCTTAAGATAACGTTTGTTGTGTTTTGATCTTAAATAATGATTGATTGATTGATTGATTGATTGATTGAGACTGAATTACAAAAGCGAATATTTACTACCATCTAGTGGCCGTACTGAGGAACTGCAGCCCTCATCCTAACAACAGCTGATGAAACTCCAGCGGTGAGTCCAGCATATTTCAGCCTCATTAAAGTAAATGTTGGTCTAGACAAATACGATCTGCCTCATGAACTGGTCGACATTATGACTTTATGATGCTGTTCGGATTTCAGGGCTCAGTGTTGTAAATCTGCACCGTCATGGTTCGCAGCTGCAGGAAGATGGAGGTGACCTGAGCAAGAGGAACTTCAGGAGATCTCACTGACTGATGGATCAGCCTGTCTGAACTCATCATCCAGAAACCTGCAGGTTAACATTAGTCCCAGTTTTGTGAGGCTGTCCTCTGAAGAGGCTGCAACACAAGAGGGTTTGTCAGTTTTTATTATTTCAACACATGTTATATCATCAGTGAACACTGAAACATCTGCTCACAACTCTGCAGCCACATCAGTAAGGAAACTCCTCTGATGCATTTAAAATAAGTCTTAAAATGGCTTTCATTCTGTGTAAACTGGCTTAAATCTTTTTTGTCATTCATTCATTTTCTATACAGATGTCACTGGGTGAGATACACCCTGAATTGGATGCCAGCTAATCACAGGGCCACACATAGAGACACACACTCATACTAAAGGACAATTTGGAGTCAACAGTCAACCTAATGAGCATGTTTTTGGTCTGTGGGAGGAAGCCAGAGAGCCCAGGGAGAACCCACACATGCACAGGAAGAACATGCAAGCTTCACACGGAGGGGCCCTGCCCGACCCGGGGATTGAACCGGCAACCTTCTTGCTGCGAGGTGCATGTGCTACCTGCTGTGCTGCTGCGCCACCGTGCCGCCCCAAGTTGACTGAAACATGCATTATTATTTACATACAAATACAAAATATGAACTGTGGTGTATTTTTAAATCAACTTTAGATTTGCTATTTTTGTTTATTAACACACACACACACACACAAACACACACACACACGATTAACACACATTCAGATGTAGGCTCACAGTTTGGTGTGAACATCAGAAAGCATGGATCCATCCTGCCTTGGACCAGCGGTTCAGGCTGCTGCTGGTACAACAGCTTAAATACAAAACACCTTTTATTAGCAGGTATCAATGACCCACTAAAACAGCTCCATGACCCACTCGGGGGTCCTGATCCACCAGTTGAGAGCCGCTGCTGTAGATCAGTCACATGACTCCATAGAGCTGTTAGGGATGTGTCAGAGTGATTCTGTGAATCAGTGAAGACGAAACTCAGCTTGAGATCATGCGGGGGTTTCTCACCCTGAGTCAGCTGATCACACTGAGTCAGACCTTCAGCGACAAAAACCTCTGCGGGACTGAAACGACAACAAACTGAAGAATCCAGACTGTCTGGCAGCTGCGAGGCCACTGCAGCGATCAGAGGTTTTTACCTGAGGCAGGTTTCTGCTCCTCGGGACGCTCCTGATGACCAGAGCGCCCCCGGTGTTCCAGGGCGGAACTGCACCAACAGGCAGAGGCGGTGTCCTCATCGATGTTTGCTGAAGGTGTTAAGAAGGTGTTGGAGGAAATCCGCTGTTACGTGACGATCAGAGGGACTTTTTCTTTCTCTCTCTCTGGTTTTCTCTCATTGGTTTGTCGGGGCCTCCCGCAGGAGGAGGAGCGGAGCGCGCGGGGCCGTGCGTAAAGGCGGAGCCGTGCGTAAAGTCTGCCAGGTGCTGCTCTGCGCTTCACTCCTGAGTCCGTGGCTCTCCTGGTGGGTGTGGAGGACTTCAGCTCTCTCCGTTTGACTGAGGACCAGATCTGAGCGGCCGGACACATGAGCGGTGAGAGGACGTCTGAGATTCTAACATTCTGTCGCTGTTTGCTCGACTTGATGTGTTCTGGAGTCTGACCGGGACGTCTGACCCACTTTACCTGTTGGAGCAGTCACGGTGTTGGTTTAGAGTCGGGGTCAGCGTGCAGGGATGAAGTCTGTCCAGCTGTCAGAGGTTTAGGGTCCGAACAAGCGGATCGGTCCAACCAGCGTCTGAGCGGAGACTCTTAGTGTCGTGGCTGAAGTGATTCATCATCTCATCATGTTTGAGCAGCTCTAGACGACCTGCAGCAGGAGGGTCTGGAGCTGAAGTCCTCTCTGAACCACACGGAAGTGAGATTCAGGGTTTCGTTTTTCCAGCTGGACGAATAATCGAGTTTGAGTTTAAACTTTGAATTCTTAACACTGTGAAATGGGACTGTGGCCACTGAGGAGAAGATTAAACATTTTAGAGTGTGAAAAAGTCCGGATTCTGAAAATAAAGACAGAATTTAAAATAAAGTAAAAGTTTGAGTTTAAAGTCAGTATCCTGGTTTCAATCTCAGTCAGTCAAGATTAAATCTGAATTTGGAAAAATCAAAACGAACAGAACAGAAATCTGAATTCTGACTTTAATGAAGACTTTAAAATGTCCTCTTGTTTTTCAGTGGTCCTGGTCCTCGTCTTTATTAAACACTTCTGCTGCCTCACAGTAAGAAGGCTGCTGGTTCAACTCCAGGTCCTCTGTGGAGAGGAGATGTTCTCCCTGTGCATGTGTGGGTTTATCCAGGTGCTCTGGTTTCCTTCCACAGACCAAAGCAGTCGAGTCAGACTCTCCCTCCCTCGTGTTTGTGAATCCTGGACCACACTTCAGTAAATCTTTCTTACTGTTGCGCACAGACTCTCAGGGGACCCTCGTTATTAATCAGGGCTGCCGAAAGATTATAATGAGAAAATTATGATACTTTATAAAATTAAAAAGTAATTTACTGAATGATAATAAAGGGAAAACTAATTAAAAACAAAGATGGAGATACACTGATTCATAACTTTTAATAATAAGTTAATTTTTTTCTTAAATAATACTGTCCTTTTTAAGATTGAGTTTGCTTTAGCTGGTTAAAAAAAAGTAGAATGGTATTACTAGATGCAAATTTCTACACTTAAATATAAGACAGGATCAGCAGAAATTAAGACTTACCAATTATTCCACGAGGGTCGCAAAAATCAACACGAACTGTCAACTCATCACAGTTACTTCTACATTAGATTTTTGTCTGCTCATTAATCAAACTTACATGACTAATGTAAAAAACAATCAGTGTACTAATTGTAATTATTTTTACTTTGGCACCTCCCTAATATAGTTTGTAGACATTTTGTGGTGCCAAGGCCAGTGTGTGATAGTCCGTGTGTCAGATAAGACATGAGTGTATTATAACTCATTTCATAAATGCAGCAGCAGTGGGTGAACAGCAGCTTTAACGAGACATGAAACTCCAATAACATGTTAAGTGTTTGTCGGAGATTAAAATTTAGATCCCTTAAATTACATTTATTACCTTTCTATGGTTTCATGATTATTGCAGTATAATGGAGCCTCTTTTGAATGCTCATCATTTAAACTCTTATTTGTCACTGACCCCATAACAGATCTCAACAGACATGTTTATTATTAATGTTAGGAACATGTAATTGTTTAAGAGTAACGCTAACAGAATAGAGCAGATGTGTTTGGTCATTTTTTGACAGGACAGAGACAGAGACAGAGGATAGGCCTGTGAAAGGGGCTGAGACAGAGTAGGGGAGGACACTCTGCTAACTGGCCACAGGCTGGAGTTGAACCCGGGCCGGCTGAAGCGTGCATGTGGGCCGTGCCCGGATGATACCACTGAACCAAACTGGCACCCTGACGGGACAAAGTTTGTTAAAAACTGGAGAGCTGCTCCTCATTTATCCTCCACAGACCAAAAACATGCTCTTTACATTAACTGGTGACTAAAATATCTGAGGGGACAAGTGTGAATATGTGTCTGTCCCTGTTTGTCAGCCCTGTAATTGGCTGACGACCTGTCAAGGATGTAGCTCCGCCTCTCACCTTCTGACAGCAGGGAGAGGCTCCTCCCCCTCAGACCTCAAATGGGACGAGCAGAATAGGTGGATGGATGTTTTTATTGATTTAATACCTGTTTGTTTCTTATGTTAAATTCAGGTTTAAGTTCAGCTAAGATAAGATAAGACAGAACTGTGTTTATCCCGTGGGAGGACTCCTTCAGGGAAAGAACACAGGACATCAAACAGCAAAAAACAATTAGCAGATAAAAATATACTGTATTTATTTATATATACAGAATGTATGTACATATATGTATTAATAAATCTAAGTCATAAATAAGTGATAACAAATACATACAAATAAAAATCCTGGTTTATCTCCAGCGTTGGAGCTGCAGCTCTCAGCTGATAGTCGATAAGAGAGGCAGACAAGCTCGGGCAGGTTCAGGAATCTCCCGCTGAAGTCGTCTGCAGAAACTTCTCCCTCTCACGCCTCCTCCCTGACTGAACAGAGACAAACAGATGGTTTTTAACATTCGTTCATTTCAGTTTGAAGGTGTGTTCATGAAAACTGAACAAACAGAGAAACAGCAGGTGAGCTGCAGTCAGAGGGTTAGAGCAGAGTCAGGCCTGGATCAGAACTCAAGAGAAATGATCTGCTGTGGAAACAGTCGGGGCTCAGCAGAGTCTGCAGGCCCAGAGGCTTTAAAAACACAGACCTACTGTCCTGTTGAACCAAGACCTCCTGCAGACAGTCTGCATCAGGGCTCCAGACTGAAGCTCAGGGCCGGGCTCACTTTGGTCGGCCCAGGAGAATATTTAAAAATCAAATAAAAGGCTGGGAGTAGTAGTAGACATGTAAAACAATGAAAATGAAATACACGGGAAAGTAATCATACAATAGTGGACAAACATAACAATACAATACTGCCAAAATATGAAAATGAAAATTATGATTTACATATCTGAAAAGAAATGGGAAGAGATAATACTTATTTTATCCCACCCCTTATCCATCAGATATTATTTGGCTTCCTTATCAATATAAATCTACTCAATAATTCAGTACATACTGTACATAAATACAGACATGCACACAGGCTCACATCAGATCATCTCTGCACAGTGTTTACAGGACTAGACTGACTTCTGCTTGTAGCTCCGCCTCTTCCACCTTAAAGGATGCTGATTGGTCAGGGCCTCTGCAGACCGAGCTCAATCCTGTCAGAGCTCCAGAGGGTCTGTTACAGTCTGATCTGTGACCTCTGTATCAGACTAAAGGTCAAAGCTGTCTCTTCTCTCTCAGATTATTGAATCCTAAATGAAGCCATGAGCTTGACGCTCTCCCCTCCCTTCGATAATCCACAGAACAAAAAAAAACAACGCCACTGCTGCGATGGTCAGTTCAATCGTTTACTTAAAGCAAAGATCCCCCAAATTATCCCAAACTAAAAGAGGATAATAACAGATGGAGTGTCCCAGAGTTTTGACATTTTTATCATGTAAGTCTGGCTCTGTTTCTCTCTGTTTATTTTGATCTCCTGATTTTTATCCTGTCATCTTGACTTATCCCACAAATTTGACTTTTCAAAGCATAGTTTTGACTTTTAATCATTTTTATTCATAATGATGTCTTTTTTATCTTAAAATTGGGCCCTTTGTGTGATGATTATGATTTTCTGTCTCATAATTTTTATCACTTTTATTTTGACGTCATAATTCATCATGATTTCTATCTAACTGTTGACTGACTGTGACGCCTGCTGCCATGAAGCCCTCAGACATCAGTCGCTCCTGAGAGCGAGAGCCCGATCCCCCACAAAAACACTTACTAAAGCTGAAAGATTTATCCTTTTTGAATCGAATCACAATTTCAGACATCGCAGTCATGTGATCGCTAAAGCTGCCATTTTTTGCCGCTCTCCTGACTGACCCAGGATCTGTTGTGTCAACTATTTCCCAAATCTGCAGGTAATCTGCACTGAGGGAGGTGCTGTGAGCAGGTCAGCGACACAGAGCCTCTGTTCAGGAGGAGAAGTTGGAGTATCCCTTAAATAATGAAACAGAGTATTGATCATCAGTATTAGATGATGAATAATGTGTTCTGTGCTTTGATCATTGATTTCCTCACTGTTGTCTGTAAACATAGTGAACTCACACTGAAGCTTGATTTGAAGAAAATCGTGAATCGAATTGAAATCACAATATCTGCCAGAAAAATCACAGTCAGATCTTTTCCTGAAATCATTCAGCCCGAACACCTACTTATCGTCAAACAGCGTCTAAAACATGCAGAATGTAGACAACATGATTACACTCTACTCCCAAATCAACACGGGTGGACCCAGACGTCTGCACAGACGGTTAAATCAAAGATTATTCAGTGAGACTCTAGCTGTGGGCGCCGGCTGAGGGTCAGAGGTCAGACCTCCTGGTCTGATTCAGGTCTGTCCTCAGACCAAGACCCTCTGAGCGGTAAGGGAGTCACAGGAGCGTCTGCATTCCTCAGCTCTGAGACACCAGCTGACCCACAGGCTGCACCTCCCCCTCTGTGGGCATGACCTGAGAACAGGTCTGACCGAGGAGCTCAGCGTCAGTGAAGGAGGTGCAGCAGGAGGAGCTCAGGGTCAGCTGAGGAGGTGCAGCAGGAAGAGCTCAGGGTCAGCTGAGGAGGTGCAGCAGGAGGAGCTCAGGGTGATCAGATCATTCATCAGATCGTAAAATCTAATTTTGTAAAAGTTTTCTAAAAACCTGAATATGGTTCAAAAACACTTCACTGAATATTTTCTGTTTGCACAAATAAAGTCTCTGCTGATGTCTGTGCCCAACCTTCAGCCATGTTTATATAAATATAAATATAAATATAAATATAAATTTAGATATATGTATACATTATTATATTTAACCTTTCCTCTACGCATGTGCACCTGTTATATGTGTATATACTTCTGTGTAGTGTTTCTGTACATTTTGTCTATTTATTCATATTTTTCTGTATAATACTTGCACATCTGTATATATTTAGTTTATACTCATAATAATCCACATCATATGTAAATCTGTACAGTAGCTGAAAGAACTCCATATCTATTCACAGTGCCTGTATCTGTATATTTGATGCTATATTTCAAACCATTGTCTTCAGGCTGTTAAACAGTCCTTTTTTTCTGTAAATACATAATCGCACACTTTCTGTGTGACGTAACAGTCTGTGACCCTTCACCTCTGGATTGGATGCCAAATGGATTGTGCATGTGTAATGACATTAAATTTGAATCTTAATCCTAATATGTAAATATAATAATAATCCTAATATGTAAATATAATAATAATCCTAATATGTAAATATAATAATAATCCTGATATGTAAATATATTAATAATCCTAATAGGTAAATATATTAATAATCCTAATATGTAAATATAATAATAATCCTAATATGTAAATATAATAATAATCCTGATATGTAAATATATTAATAATCCTAATAGGTAAATATATTAATAATCCTAATATGTAAATATAATAATAATCCTAATATGTAAATATAATAATAATCCTGATATGTAAATATATTAATAATCCTAATAGGTAAATATATTAATAATCCTAATATGTAAATATATTAATAATCCTAATATTTAAATATAATAATAATCCTGATATGTAAATATATTAATAATCCTAATAGGTAAATATATTAATAATCCTAATATGTAAATATAATAATAATCCTAATATGTTAATATATTAATAATCCTTATAGGTAAATATATTAATAATCCTTATAGGTAAATATATTAATAATCCTAATATGTAAATATATTAATAATCCTAATATGTAAGTATTATAATAATCTTAATATGTAAATATATTAATAATCCTAATATGTAAATATAATAATAATCCTAATATGTAAGTATTATAATAATCCTAATATGTAAATATATTAATAATCCTAATATGTAAATATAATAATAAATCTAATATGTAAATATATTAATAATCCTAATATGTAAGTATAATAATAATCCTAATGTATAAGTATAATAATAATCCTAATATGTAAGTATAATAATAATCCTAATATGTAAATATATTAATAATCCTAATATGTAAATATAATAATAAATCTAATATGTAAATATATTAATAATCCTAATATGTAAGTATAATAATCCTAATATGTAAGTATAATAATAATCCTAATATGTAAATATAATAATAATCCTAATATGTAAGTATAATAATAATCCTAATATGTAAATATATTAATAATCCTAATATGTAAATATAATAATAAATCTAATATGTAAATATATTAATAATCCTAATATGTAAGTATAATAATAATCCTAATGTATAAGTATAATAATAATCCTAATATGTAAGTATAATAATAATCCTAATATGTAAATATATTAATAATCCTAATATGTAAATATAATAATAAATCTAATATGTAAATATATTAATAATCCTAATATGTTAGTATAATAATCCTAATATGTAAGTATAATAATAATCCTAATATGTAAATATATTAATAATCCTAATATGTAAGTATAATAATCCTAATATGTAAATATAATAATAATCCTAATATGTAAGTATTATAATAATCCTAATATGTAAATATATTAATAATCCTAATATGTAAATATAATAATAATCCTAATATGTAAGTATAATAATAATCCTAATATGTAAGTATAATAATCCTAATATGTAAGTATATGAATAATCCTAATATGTAAATATATTAATAATCCTAATATGTAAATATAATAATAAATCTAATATGTAAATATATTAATAATCCTAATATGTAAGTATAATAATCCTAATATGTAAGTATATTAATAATCCTAATATGTAAATATAGTATATCTGAATGTATACCTCATCTCTCCTGATGACCATGAGTCTTTGCGTCTCCTACAGGGGTCACGGTGTTGGCAGAGGAGGAGGAGGAGGGGGTTCGATCCCGGGCCCAGTGGTCGGAGGAGCGCTGTGAGGAGCTGTGGGAGAAGGTGGAGGGGGTCCGGCACAAGCTGACCCGGATCCTCCACCCGGCCAAACTGACGCCGTACCTGCGACAGTGCAAGGTGATCGACGAGCAGGACGAGGACGAGGTGCTCAACTCTACGCAGTTCCCTCTACGCATCAGCAAGGCCGGTCAGACAGCATGTCTTTATTTCATCATTTTAATTCATCATAAAAGAGCTCACAGATCAGACAGACGGACGGACGGACGGGGACATGAAAGAGGAGATAAGTACAGGGCAGAGGGAGGAGGACGGACAGATGAGAGGACCTTGTCCCCATGTTTATTGTCCCTCAGAGATGTCCTCCCTTTACCTTGTCCTCCAAAGATCCTCCATAAAAACAGAAATGATAAAAACTGTTCAAGAGCAGCTCCTGATGTCACACTGGTGTCTTCTTCTGTCCTGGTCTTTGTCCTGGTCTCTGTCCTGGTCAATGTCCTGGTCTTTGTCCTGATCTCTGTCTCGGTCTTTGTCCTGGTCTCTGTCCTGGTCAATGTCCTGGTCTTTGTCCTGATCTCTGTCTCGGTCTTTGTCCTGGTCTCTGTCCTGGTCTTGTCCTGGGAGCAGGTCGGTTGTTGGACATCCTGCGTGCTCAGGGTCAGAGGGGTCTTCAGGCCTTCATGGAGTCTCTGGAGTTCTACCACCCGGACCAGTTCACCCTGCTGACGGGGGAGCAGCCCACGCACCGGTGCTCGCTGATCCTGGGTAAGAAAGGGTCAAAGGTCTCATCATTCCGATGTCCAACGGCCCAGCAGGGTCTCAGATCTCTGACCTTCTCATGGTAACCTCCGTCTGCTGGTCTGTCCTCTCAGATGAGGAGGGTCCAGAGGGTCTGACCCAGTTCCTCCTCCTGGAGGTCCGGAAACTCCGGGAGCAGCTGAGGAACAGCCGGCTGTGTGAACGCCGTCTGTCCCAGCGCTGCAGGATGGCCGAGGAGGAGCGAAGCCGAGCCGAACGCAAGAACCTGGAGCTCCGACAGGACCGGCTGCAGCTGGAGAGGTGAGACCTTTACCTTCATAAAGACCAAACCAGAACCAGGGACCAGACCTGAGGGTCATCACAGGTGGACGAGGTGAGAAGTGAAGACCCACAACCCCAGCCTCTGGTGGTCCAGCCTCTGGTGGTCCAGCCTCTGAATCTTTTTAGTTCTGATGTTTCAAACCCGACTGTCCGTCACAAGTTGATCAAAAGGTGCTATTAGAGGACAGAGGACTTTGGACCCACAGGAGGACAGGAGACCATCAGAGGGTCTGCAGGAGTTCAGCTGGTCTTCATAATTTAATCTGGAGGTCTTTATGTTGGTGACAACCCCCCGGCCCCTCAGCTGACTCACATTTATGTCTTTAATTATTTTAATAATGTTGACTCGGGTTAAACATGAGGACATGTGGTCTGAGGTGTCTCCTGGTCTTCAGGGTGCGTCAGGACTGGGAGTCGGCGAGTCGGGAGCTGGGCCGTCTGAAGGACCGTCACCTGGAGCAGGCGGTGAAGTATTCTCGAGCTCTGGAGGAGCGAGGGAAGGCCTCGAGCCGGGAGAGAGATCTGCTCAACCAGGTCAGTGTGGAAGTAACTTTATAATCCTGACATTTATAATCTGATTAAACTTCATAATCTGATTTTACTATTTAATCTGATTAAACTTCATAATCTGATTTTATTATTTAATCTGATTAAATTTGATATTCTGATTGAACTTTATCATCTGATTTTACTATTTAATCTGATTATACTTCATAATCTGATCTACTATTTAATATGATTAACCTATATAATCTGATTTAACTATTTAATCTGATTAAACTTGATAATCTGATTTAACTATTTCATCTGATTAAATTTGATAATCTGATTAAATTTAATAATCTGATTTAACTATTAAATCTGATTTAACTATTAAATCTGATTAAACTATATAATCTGATTTAACTTTTTAATCTGAATAAACTTCATAATCTGATTTAACTGTTTAATCTGATTAAATGTGGTAATCCGATCTAACTATTTAATCTGATTAAATTTGATAATCTGATTTAACTATTTGATCTGATTAAATGTGGTAATCTGATTTAACTATTTAATCCGACTAAATTTGATAATCTGATTTAACTATTTAATCTGATTAAATTTAATAATCTTGGCCATCTGTCCATCCATTCATACATCCATCAGTCCATTTATTGTCCAGCTACTGTATCTATCCATCTGTTGTCCGTCCATCAGTCCATATTCCCCTGATCTCTGCAGTCTTTCTTCATTGTCTTTATTTTCTTGATTTTCTTGATTTTCTGTATTGTCTTTATTTTCTTTATTTTCTTTATTGTCTTCATTTTCTTTATTTTCCTTATTTTGTTTATTGTCTTCATTGTCTTTATTTTCTTGATTTTCTTGATTTTCTTTATTGTCTTTATCTTCTTTCCTCTCCTGAGGAGATCTTGTCCTGGTGTCCTGGTCATTCTTCAGCTGCAGTCCTGTTTCTCTGTTTGTTCAGTCTGAGTCAGTGAAGACTGAATTTGACATTTTGGTCTTTTATTGGATCTTTTGTCCTCTGTGTCCGTCTCTGCAGGTGGAGGAGCTGAGGTCCAGGTTAACAGAATCACCTGACCCTTCAGGACAGTCCTCAAGTAAACCTCTTCTGACCAGAGCTCCTCCTGCTGTCCCCGAAAAACCACCGCGACGCCCTGAGGACCAGAGAGCCGGAGAAGGGTCCCACATGAGAGACTCTGTGAGTGTCCAGGAGGTCAGGACCTCTGTGACTCAGGGTCAGGAGGTCAGGTCCTCTTTGACTCAGGGTCAGGAGGTCAGGTTTGGAGGTCAGATGTCTGACCTTGATAAATGAGTGATTCTCAGAGGGATTTCTGCCACACTGACTTGATGACCTGATTTAATGGAGGTGTGAGGTCAGAGGTCGGGTGACCCCGCCCTCGCAGAGGGATGAATGAGTCTGTTGTTTCTGTGAGGGCTCACACTCACACCTCCGAGCTCCTCAGCCCGATAATGAAGAACATTTAGATTTCCAAACTGTTCTGGAGGAGAAGCTGGTCCAGCTGCTCAGGAGGATGTCCCGTCAGATTCTTGATGTCTGAGTTAAATAACCTGCCCCATGTTTTTTTTAGAGTCAAATAATATTTTATCATTGTTCCAATCTGGTTTTAGAAAACAGCATAGCACTGCTACAGCTGGTCTTAAAGTATTAAATGATTTTATTGAGGCTCTGGACAGTAAGAAATACTGTGTTGCTCTTTTTATTGATTTGTCTAAAGCCTTTGACACAGTAGACCACAGACTCTTGACTAAAACTTTACATAGCATTGGTATTTCTAAAGCTGCCACTTATTGGTTCAGCGATTATTTAACAAACAGAACACAGTGTGTGCAGGTGGCTGGATCCACCTCCGCTGTTCTGGATGTTACCAAAGGGGTGCCCCAAGGCTCAGTTCTGGGACCCATTTTATTTTCAATACATATCAACAGTCTGTGTGCTAATGTGTCAAATGCATTTTATCATTTTTATGCAGATGATACCATTATTTATTGCTGTTCACCCTCACTCACTCAGGCTTTTGAGTTTTTACAGGCTGCTTTTAATGTTGTTCAGTCTGGTCTGAGAAGTTTAAAATGGTTTTAAACACAGAGAAGACTAAGCTTATGGTCTTCTCTAATTCAAGTGAGTTACCAGTGAATTTACCAACTATTGTAACTCAACAAGCAAACCCAGTCGAGCTGGTCTCCAGTTATAAATACCTGGGTTTCCTTCTGGATCGTGAGCTTCTTTTAAAGCACACATTGCAAGGTTAGTTGCCAAGCTCAGGGTGAAGATCGGGTTCTACTACAGAAATAGATCCTGTTTTTCACTCAGAGCCCCGAAATTGCTCATGTCAGCAACATTTCTTCCTTTGATTGATTATGGAGATGTGCTGTATATGGGTGCTTCACTTAAATGTCTCCAGTCCTTGAACACTGTTGAGGTTGAGGTTTGTCACTGGTGATGGCCGCCTCACCCATCATTGTGACTTGTATGTCAAATCTGGTTTACCTTCCTTAAGTGCACGCAGGTATACGCACTGGCTGATGCTGGTTTATAAGGCTCTTCTTGGCTTAGTTCCTTCTTATTTATGTACTTTTCTTCAGAGAACTGAAAGCCACTATGCCTTCGGTCCTGTGACGTCCTTCATCTCTCTGTTCCTCGTGTCAGAACTGATCTGGAGAAGAGAGCGTTCAGTTTTGCTGCCCCCACAGCGTGAACTCTTTACAGACTGAACTGAAGCTCTCAGAGCTCATCTCACTTGGAGCCTTTCGGTCCTTGTTGATGGATAAACAGCGTGAGACCTTTGAACAGTGCCTGTGTTCCTGAATTGTTATTTATGTTATAATTACTGCACTTTATCGCAAAACCTTGCACTCACAAAATATGTGTATTTTAATTTATTGTATATTACCACCATTTAATATGTTTTTTTTTCAGTTCTGACGTGTGCTGCTGACCTCTTGGCCAGGTCACCCTTGTGAAAGAGATCTTGATCTCAATGGGTCTTTTATCTGGTTAAATAAAGGTTAAATAAGATAAATGTGGCTTTGGTTTTAGTTTCAGAGGAATTAATCAGCTGATTTTACTGATTAGAAATGCTCTTGTTCTGAGCTCACCGTGTAGGACAGCTCTGTGCTATAACTCAGTACAGCTCAAGTCTGTGAACTCCAGAGAGTCCCTCTTTGTTCTCCAGGACAAAACCTTTATGTCCTTCACCCCAGAGTTAACTCTGACAGCACTAGTTTGAGTTATAGTCTTCTGCCTGAAATATCTTTAGTTTCAGTCATAATTTAGTCTCTAAACTGTTTTAATTTTAGTCTAGTTTTAGTCAATGAAATCTGCTGTAAATTTAGTCGTCTAAAATATGAAGTGTAAAGGGTAAGGCATTTTTTATGTTTCCTTGAATTTCTGAAGTCATGTTTACACTTGGATAAAATCAAACATCTAATAACCCTTTATTGAATGCTAGTAAAGTCTGAATGTATAAATGAACAGAAACAAATTGAACTTTTGTGTGAAATGCAGTCACCTTTATTTAGGCTACCTGGCAGAGCATCTCAGTTACAATACCAGAACTGACAACAAACAGTGAACCTGCTCTACATGAATATATCAATTCATAAAGAGAGGAGCTCTGATTGGATCGCTCCACAACTTATCCCACCACCACCAAGCTAAGGCAGCTGTGATTGGATATATTCCTAACTTGTCTCTACTTTCTACATGACCAAATTAGGTCTGATTGGATTAAGTCTCTGTCAGACATTTCAGTCTAGTTTTTATTTGTTGATGAAAATGTCAGTTAATTTAGTTTGAGTTTTTGTCCATGTGCACTTGTTTTTATTAGTTACTGTCTAGTTTTTATCAGGGGAAAAAGGTTGTTGATGAAAACTGACAAAAATAATTGGTCAACAAAATGGACACTGCTTCACCCTCATGTCCTTGTCCTCAGGCACTGATGGACATCCTGCAGCAGGACCGCAGAGAGTCTGCAGAGCAGAGACACGAGCTCTGCGACATCATCAGCAGACTGCAGGGGGAGCTGGAGAGCGCTGAGGAGCACAGGAACAAGGTGAGGACAGGTGAAGGACCTCTGATCTGCAGGTGATGGTCTGCTACAAAGTCCTCATGAAGGTGTGACTGCTGGAGCGTCCCTGCATCACCTGATGGTCTTGGACAGCCTCTTAACAGTTTGATGAAGAATAACAAACCCTCAGAAAGAACCTGCACAGACTCCTGCAGTAAATATACAGAGAAGAGCCAGACACTGACTGTCCTGATTCAACTTTATTTAACAAACTGTCTCCTCTTTACTCTGGGAGCCTCAGTACACATATATGAAACCTCATAAACATACAATAATGATAATATTTGTACTAATATTCATTTTGATTGTTGTCTCTCTCAGCTGGAGTCTCAGCTGAAGCAGCTGCAGCTGAAGGTCCGGACTCTGCAGCTGGACTGGGAGACGGAGCAGAAGAGGAGTCTGTCCTACTTCAACCAGACCATGGAGCTGGAGAAGGAGAGGGACCAGGTGGGACAGGAGGACGAGATGCCTGGGACAGCCTGCACTCACTGATTTTTTGTTTTTATGTTTCAAATATTTTTGATCCATCAGTCTATAAACACAAAAGACCCACAGATGTTCAGTCTTTCTTAGATAAACTTTGACCTTGGACGTTTCTGAAGGAGAATCTGAAATCATTCATTCGTCCTTCTGCACTCCTCACAGCCTGATAAAGATTTTTAAACCTTTGTTATTCTGCCTGTCATTATTAAACCTGAGACTTCAGTGTTTTATAGGTGCAGATTACATATTTCAGAATCAAACAGTTGGATGATTTGCTCCTTCTCCAGGCTCTCCGCAGTCGGGACAGTCTGCAGCTGGAGTACACCGACTGCCTGCTGGATAAAAACCGTCTGCGCAAGCGAATCGCCGAGCTGCAGGCGAGCGTGGAGCAGTTGCAGAGAGAGCTGGAGAGAGAGAGGGAAAGGAGCCACGAGCAGATGGAGCAGAGCGTCTCCTCCCTGCACTGTGTGAGTATATATATATAAACAACCTAATGGAGACATAATAATATTAATAATATTTATTCATGGAGCAGAGCGTCTTCTCCTTCCTCTGCTCTGGTCAAAACATAACTTTAATTTAATAAATCATATATCCATGAACACTTTGTCTCGTTTTAATCATGCTGACTGTCCCCTGTCAGTCCCACCTGTCCCTCTGCAGTGAGGATCAGTGTTACGGACCATGCTGCTCCCTCGGACACGACCTTCGACCTCCAAACAACAACAACACTGCCCCGCGCCCCCTGTTGAGGAAGGTCAGGACAGACAAGTGCCTCCATAATACTGATGTCAGGAAACAGGATTTTTATTTAGATTTATATTAATCAGTCTAAACTATACAAACATAACAAAAAATAAAAAATCATATTAATTTAGAAATTAATGAAATAATTTGCAACACAGAATAAGAGTGAAGGAAGAGGATAAAGAAAGGACAAACATGAATTAAATACATGAATAGAAAAAGAGTAAATAAGAAAAATTATTATATTTGACTTTAGACCCATTTTAGGGGCGTCTAAGCACCACCTAAATGGAGCCCCCCAAAACAACAACACATGGACAGTTCCCCGCTGGGCTTCCTTAATCAATAAATATATAAATAAATGTCAAAGATTTGATGTTTGAATAAAACATGATAATTCTGCATCTGGCTGTAGCACAAATCTGTTCCTCTCATAATAAATAAATGTCAAAGAAAGAAAGAAAGAAAGAAAGACATCCTTTATTCGTCCCTCAGAGCAGTAGAGACGTATGACTATCAGCTGAGATCTGAACACCATCTAAGTTTATTCAATGATGGCTGCAGGTGGAAGTCGTGCTTGTCCAGCCTTTGGCTCTGTTTGATCCTCAGTCATTAAAATATATTATATATATTTAATATAATGATATTCTCCATGGGCATCACGGTGGCACAGTAGGTAGTGCACGTGCCCCAAAAGGGATAAGCGGTGTAGAAAGTGAATGAATGAATGTTCTCCATAAAACACCTGCAGCTTCAGGACCGACCACAGGGCTGCAGGTTCAGACATCACAGTGAGTCATTCTCAGTTTGGTCATCCCTGCTGGAGCGTGAGGCTCACAGCTGTTTCCAGATGTTTCTCCATGCTCCTCTGTTCCTCTCATGATGAAGCCGTCTCCTATAATCAGTCTTCAGGTGAACCAGGTAACCCTCAGCATGTTCTGACCTGCTCTGAAACACCTCCTCTCTGCTCTCTGTGTCACAGGCGCCCTCTAGAGGACAGAGCCAGGAGCACTCCGAGGGTGAGTCCTCAAAAACTTTGAGTCTTTAAACTCACATCTTCACTCATGTTTGATTCTCACATCTTCACTCATGTTTGATTCATGTGGATGTTTCTCCTTCAGACTCTCGGTCAAACTCAGAGGAGAACCTTCTTCTGTCGGTGAGTGTCTGCTCTGTTCAGTGGGAATAAAGACCTCCAGGAGGACATCTTCAGGACAAGGACACTCCTCTGACTCAAACCCATGTATCTGATTTACAGAGGACACAGTTAGAAATATTAAATCTTTTATCCCTGCTGGAGATCACAGGTCAAATCTACATGCCTGAGAGGATGTGGAGACAGAGTTCCCGTGATGGAGCAGCTCTCTGATCATTAAAACAGCAGGGACTCAAAACTCAGACCAGAAATATTCATAGGAGCGTGAAGCCGTGGGTCGCTCCGGTGGTTCACACCAACATCAGTCTGAAGGTCGTTGGTTTGAGCCCAGCTCCAGCTGTCACATGTTGATGTGTCCTTGGGCAAGACGCTTAACCCCACGATTCTCCCTCTGCTGTCAGAGGAGTGGAGATGGGTATAAAGGATGAGGATGTGTCAGCTGATACTGATGATAACAGAAACTCTGGACCGCTGATGGAAAAATCAGTCAATCAATCAATCAATCTTCATTTGAATCGCTCCAGTTAATAACAGTGTTATCTCAAGACACTTTACAATAGAGCAGGCTGAAGACAAACTCTTCATTTATAGATACACATATATATACACACACATAAATACACACATGATTAGATATATATATATATATGTGTGTGTGTGTGTGTCTTATATTTCTTTAATTATTATCATCATTGCTATTATTTTCAATTTTTTTGATTTTATAACATTTCTGTTTATTTATTTATTCATTTATTTTATTATGTTTTATGTACTTGTTATTTTTTGTCTTCTTGCTGTTTTAAATGTCTTTTGCTTTCAGTGTATATAATGTTTCCTACATAAAAATTCACTCGTGCAATTATTGCTGAAAATCTCAATAATGATAAAAAAAGAACAAACTCTGAGTCTGCGAGATGATAGGACAACTATAGAGGCTGGAGACCCTTTGACCTTTGACCTCTCTGTCCATCAGACAGAGGACAGTGAGAAGGAGATCAACCGTCTGTCCACGTTCCCATTCCCCCCCTGTTCGAACTCCATCAACAGGAGATTCAACACTGAGTGAGTCCGTCAGACTGTCCGAGAGCATTCCCCTCTGAGTCCGTCTGTTAACCTCTGTGTGACCTTTACAGGTTTGACCTTGAGTCCTGGGGCAGCGACGACAACGACAAC
Source organism: Cetoscarus ocellatus (assembly GCA_037902135.1). Lineage (NCBI taxonomy): Eukaryota > Metazoa > Chordata > Actinopteri > Labriformes > Labridae > Cetoscarus > Cetoscarus ocellatus. The sequence goes on from JBAMNC010001179.1 coordinate 290,664, forward strand.
ATCACAGGTACGTTAATCAGTCTGAGGGGTCAGAGGTCATGAGCAGGTCTTTATAGGATAGGATAGGATAAGACGCTGCATAAGGTCCACCAGCTCAATCAATCAATCAATCAATCAATCAGTGAAATAAACCAAAAGCAATCCAGTCATAGTTTCTGGTGGAGAAGTGGTCTGTGAGATGGACTCCCCTAAAGCAGAGCTCACAACTATAAACACAATCAGTACATGACACAAGATTTCCCTCCAATAACTGAGAAAAGACCTCAAGTCTAACATTCGCTGAGTCTCTGAGAGACCCTGAAGCATCCACACACAGCAGTGAATCCATGCGTGTGGTCACATCTCTTCACGTGTGATGAATAATATTTCAGAAATCATTCAAATCCTTCATTTTAGTCTGAGCTCCCCCTTCAGGTGGCCCTGGCCCTCCTCTGGTCTAATGTCTCTGGTGTCCCTCAGGTGAGCCGAGTGACCCGTCTCTGTGGGACTCCTGTGTGTCTCTGAACTCTCACCTGTTCCCCCCCGACCTCGTCAACCTGCCCTGCAGCGTCCTCTCACAGGAGCCCCCCCCGAGTGTTCCCAGGTATGACCTGATGATAAAATAATGAATAAAGGTGATTTTTGGTGATTCACGTAACCTGTCCAGTAAAGAGTGTTACACTGAAACCATTTTATGAGTTCATTTTTTTTTTCATTGATACCGTGTGTCCTGTCCACTGCCCCCCCATCAATTAATCCAGAGTAATAAAAACAGCCTTAAATTAAAGTTGATTTTAAAGAAATGTAAAGAGAACTCATCTTTTCAGTTCTTTTCTGGGAAGCTCAAACTCTTTCTGTTATTTTATTTTATTACCTTTACTTCTTTGGGCTGATTTAAGTCTTTTGTCAAGAACTGTTGAAAAGTTTGAAAGCAGCTAACAGCCCGTGTCAGTCAAAGAGGAAAAGTCACTACACCGCAGCCAAATGGCCTGATGGCATTTCTTTACTTTACTGAATATCTATAAGTAAAATGTTACTCCCTGTGTGTATGTAGCTATGTGACTGTATCCGTCTGCTTTCCCTTTTTTGGTGTCATTGCTTGAAAATGACAATTCAGTATTCGTAACAGGAACCCCCAAAAGTAATAAACTACAGATTAAAAGAAAAAGTTTCACAGTGAGAAAGATAATCAGAGTGCTCTACGACTTCAACAGGGTGAAATATTAATAACACGGTTCACGATAAAAAAATATAACGTGTTTTTTTGAGGAGAGTCACATCAAACTGCTGATAATAACTCTGTTAATCAGTCTCCTCTCCTGTTTGTGTCCCTCAGGCCGTCCCCCCGGTCCCCGTCCTCCAGCCCCCCCATCTCTCCAAAGCAGGAGCGAGCCAGCCTGGCGGACGATATCACAGCGATCGGAGGAAACCTGACGGGGATCTTTGTGAGCCACGTCAGAGCCGGATCAGCCGCAGAGGAGTGTGGGCTGAGGGCGGGCAGCGAGCTGCTGGAGGTGGGTGTGCTGCATGCTTCAGTCTCATACTGATACATGACCGTGACCTGCTCCACTCCACGAGCTCCATGCTGCATCAACCATCAACAGAAACATCATTTAACATAAAATCAGACTTTTAGACCAGTCAGACCATTTTAATGACAGTTCAGCCAGATGCTGTTATATTAATCAACATCAGTCCTCTCCAGATTGTATTCATTATAGATATTAATGTTAATATTAGACTGATCTCTCTGTCCATAGTTCGTCATTGATTATTCATCCATGGTAACTATCTTTACAACCATACAGACATGAGGACCCTCTGAAAATGAGATGTCACATCTCAGGGGACTTACCTTTAATACATTTATATTCAACAAATATGCTGCTATATAAATAAAGATTGACTGAATCTATATTCAGCAGAGACAGACGTGATTTTAGTCCCTTTGACTCTGCCTGGATGGATCCATCTTTGGACAGCCTGTTGTAAAGTGTCTTGAGATAACATGGTTATGAGCTGGCACTACACAAATAAAGACTGATTGGCTGAATGATTGATTGGTTGATGTGATGTCGGAGCCTTGCTCAGGTAGAGCGTGCTGCAGGTAGGGCCGTCCCAATGACAGGATTTAACTCTGATATGAGTCTCATAAATACTGGACCAGGCTGAGTCCTGAACACCATAAACACCCAGAGTCAGGTTGTGAACTCACTTTAATTTGAATCAGAAATACAGAGAATTATCCCTCAGCTGACTGCAGAAGGTCAAGGGTCAGGGGGAGCATGTGCTTTATAGAGACCTTAAATTTAAGTGTTGACCAAACCCTCTGTTGTTTTTATCCTCCAGCTGGAGGGCGTGCTGTTCGGCGGTGGCAGCGTGATGTTGAATCAGTGCACGGCGGAGGTGGCTCACTTCTCCCTGCAGTGGTGGACGGAGCCGTCGTCGCTCAAACATCAGAGTAACCCTGAGGGTGAGGGCGCGGCGCAGACTGTATAAACTTTATTGAAATGTTTAACGACACTCTCATTAATCAAGTCTTGTTCTGACCCTCAGCGTACTCCAAACTCTGCGCCCTACGCTCCTCACCCACCTTCCTGGGCGCCGACTCCTTCTACGTGCGCGTGAACCTGAACATGGACGCTCACGGTGACCCTCCCTCTCTGAGCGTGTGCTGCGATGACATCATGCACGTCATGGACACGCGGTACAACGGGAGGTATCACTGGAGATGTTCGGTGGTGGACAAACGCACTGCCACACCGCTGCAGACGGGAACCATGCCCAACTACAACAGGTGAGGATGTAGTATGGTAGAATATATTTTTAACATTATTATAATTTCTATTATTATTGTTAATTAAAAATATTAACATTATTATTATTGTTGTTACTGTTGTTATTATTATTATTGGTCTTATTACTACTATCATTGTTTTTATTATTATCATTATAATTATAAATATAATGCGTGTTATGTTTTTTATTATCATTATTTTTATTATTATTTTGTTATTATTGGAATTTCCATTTTATTATCATTATTAGTGGTATTTTTATTATAATAATTAGTGTTGTAATTATTATTTTATCTTAATTATTATTATTATTATTATTATTATGGATTTAAAGTTTTTATTTATTTCAATCCTTTTGTCAAATTTTATCCATTTTTTTCTTCAATTATTTTGTTTTCTTTTGTTATTCTTTGATTCATCTTCAGACATTCTGACATGTCCCTAAATATTTAATACTTGTAGATAATTTAAAACATTTATATATATAAATATATTTCTTACCCTTGTCATTATTCTGCCTGCAGCTTTTTGGTTCTTTAAGACTGTATATTGTCCATATTGGGTGTCTACTCTGTGTTAAACAGGTATCAGTATTTTCTAGCTTTTACAAACACTTTTAAAATATCAGACTGCATTTTTAAAAGATAACTTCTGTTCAAAGTCTGGACAGTCACTTTTAGAACACGTGTCCTAATTAAAAATAGCAGACCTCCATCACCTAATGTCTGTTTTTTGTTCTGATTAAAATCATTTCCTGCTTTGGTTTTGTGCACGGAGACGTTTTTATGTGTCTGAAGTTATCTGCAGCTAAAGACAGACACCGTCTCTGATTTACATGAGCTGTAGAAACTCTTTGTAATAAATCCATAAACTGATAATAATAATAATAATAATAGTAATGGTATAATAATAAATATTCCTATAAAAATATAATAAACAGTGTGTTGTTCCTCACAGGGCTCAGCAGCTGTTACTGGTGCGGCTCAGGAAAATGGCTCTGGAGCAGAAAGACCTGAAGAAGAAGGTTTTTACACCGAGACCACAACAGCAGATCAAATAAGCTGGACTCTAATAATCTCAGGGTGACCGTCATGTTTTTATCTCCTCATAGTTACTGAAGAAATCATCTGGACGAGTGCGGTTGGTCAAAGCTGTGGATCCGGGCTGTCGAGGGGTCGGATCGACTCAGCCCGTCCTCTTCACTCTCAGCAAACGTAAAAGCAAAATTATTCAAATCAATAAACTGACATATTTTTGGTGTCAGGACTGAATGAAATTTAAACTAAAGTTTTATGGTTTGACATTTCATTATATTGATTGTGTTGTGTCTTTTACTTTAGTTATTCTGGTTCGCATTAGTCTCCAAATCTCTGATATCCTAATAATAATATAGTAGTTTATTATATTTTTATCTTTAGTCAGTCATTTTTCTGCCTCTTTGTACAGCACTGCAGTTAAATTTGTATGAAATTAACTTATAAATACAGTTTGACTGATTAATACAACAGGTATGAATATCATTTGATTTTCCCTAAAAATAAAACAGTTCCGTAAATAAATAAAAAGATTATTCCTCATTGGTTGAACATTCAGACAGATGAACTCGTCACTGGTTGTTGCTGTAAATGATCATTTTACTAAACATGATGCTTTTTAACTTTTCAAATATTTAAATATAAATGTTGATATAGTCTGACTCTGGTGTTTGTGTGTGACCCTGATGTTGATCCCGTCGTCCCCTCAGGTCACGAGGAACACCTGATCCCCTACAGCATGGTCCAGCCGGTCCACGTCCAGAGTAAACGTCCCGTTATCTTCTCGCCGTCCCTCCTCTCTCGTGGACTCATCGAGCGGCTGCTGCAGCCTGCAGACTCTGGGCTGAACTTTGACACCTGTCCTCCAGGTAGGGGTCACGGGTCATGTGATTCTAACAGACAGTGATGATGACGGTCTAACGGCTTCTCGCTGGTTTCAGAGCCCATCCTGACATCAGAGAGGAGGGACCGCAGGGTCTTCTTGTTGGACTCCTGTGATCTGGATCAGACTCTGGGGATCAGACTGCAGTCCATACAGGACGTCCTGAGCCAGGTGAGCATCACAGGTTCTGTTTGTAGATGCTCTGACTGACTTTGTTTGAAGAGCTGCAGCAGATTTAAATCATCATCACATGTGTTTGAATATCAGTTTCTTAATATTTTAATTTGAGTTCAGGCAGCAGCTCAGTCAGATCAAACTGACGTTTGGTCCTGAGAGACAAAAACAACACGTGTGGAGATGAAATACATGTGAATGATTAAGACAACTTTAGCCTGGACCTGTTCTGGTCCAGGATGAATCAAGCACCCCCACCCCCTCACATCCTCACCCTTCTCTGCTCTGTTCTCTGTCCAAGGAAAGGGAAAAAAACAAAACAAAAAAAATGTTTAAGCTATTATTTAAATAATCTATAAAGAAAAAAAGGCCTTCACTTGAGGACTGAGTCTGCAGCTGGCAGTGTAGCTCAGTCCTTTAGGGCTCGGGCTGGTACTTGAGGGTGGCTGGTTCAAGTCCTGATTAAAACAGATTTTGGTAGCTTGGGGGATGCAGCCTGACTTCCTGGGGCACAGCTGCTGGCTATGGCGGTTAGTATTGGAGCTTAAAGGGATTGGCGTCCCTTGAACCCGAGCCTCGAGGTGAAGAGTTTGCACCCTTGGGCTGTCAGTCATCAGGGATGATGGATAGTGAAGTGCCGACCCGGCATGTGCTCACAAACCTGACACGAGTCTGCAACGCGAAGAACCTCTCAGCCCTGAACATCATCACATAGTTATGAGCCCCAGTCCAGACTCACACGGACTCTACAGCCTGATGATGATGATTGTCAAGATGATTATTTCCTCTCGTGATTTGCAGGATAAACACTGTCTGCTGGAGCTCGGTCTGAACTCTGTTGAAGGGTTACTGAGACAGGGGGTCTATCCCATTGTCATCCACATCCGGCCTAAGAACAAGAAGCACAAGAAGCTGAGGTAGGTTCTGTTTTATCAGCCGCATTTCTAGGTAAAAAAAAAGACATCCCTTAAACCTGCTTCCCTCATAGCCGCTTGCTGTGGACTTAAGTTAAGATAAGCTAAGATAATTCTTTATAGTTTTGACTGATCCAGAGTAAAGACACATTTTTACTGTGCAGAGTTACTGTTGGTCGCTTTCCAGATCCCGACCTTTAACCTCTTTAACCGTCTACATGTTGACACAGGAAGTTTTTCCCCCGGTGTGGTGAAGACACCATCATGGAGGAGGTGTGTCAGGCCGAGGAGCTCCAGCTGGAGACGCTGCCTCTGCTCTACTTCACCCTGGAGCCAAACACATGGAGCTGCACCGAGGAGCTGCTGGCCGCCATACGAAACGCCATCTACAGCCAGCAGAGGGCGGTGGCCTGGGTGGAGCTGGACAGGCTTCAGTAGGACGGAGACGGAGTTTGAGTTCAGGGGACAGTTGTAGTCTTCGGTCTTTGGAGAAACAAACAGTCATCAAGCTCAGGGTTTAGTGTTTGATCATCAAGGAGCTGAATTAAGATCCACTTTTACCTGACAGGATGCCATAGGTTCACCTGTGTCCTCATGGACTTACTTCAGGAGCAGGATCATGAAACAGAAACCACAACGTGGACCCAAACTCTAGACTGGACAGTCTCATCACAGGAAGGGCTGGACAAGAAACCAAGTGGACAAGTTTTCACAGTATGAAATGTCTTTTTAAACATGATAAAGAGCAAGACAAAATCATTTATTCAATTAATGTTCTTGCAATGGAACCAAGTGCAACATTCAGAGAAGTGGAAGGAACCAGAGACCAGTTCCATTTTTGAAATACTGGAGATTAAATCAAAAGCAAACACATGGTATTTAAGAATTTGGACATTTTTGACAACTTCAGTGTATAAAAATGCTGCCACAGTATTCATCTGTAATGGGAAAAGGAGAGAACCAAGTAATGAACCCTGTGGGACACCATTTCTAACAAGAACTATCAGGAAATTATGAGAATTTAAACCATCACCATCATTTCGTGTCAGACAAGATACTTACTAGTAATTAAGAAAAGTAGTGGGCCAAATGTTGAACCTTGTGTAACACCATTTATTAAATGTGTTATCCAAAATTTAATTTCTTGGAAAATTATTGACATCACATGTAAAAACTATAATTTTAATGTTATTTAACTAATCACAATATGCTGGTGCCAGTGTAGTAGTGCAATTTAAGTTTGCAGGAGACTGGCTGAAATTTTGAATAATTTATAAAATCAATTGCTCAGTTTTAAGTTTAAGGAATCTTATTTCTTTTTCTGTTGAATTAATGGCATTTGATGCTCACTAGAATCCTTGCAAATTTTGTAACACTGTCGTTGGACTGAAAATTACTCTTTATGTCTGAACATACTAATCAATACACTGTATGAATCATGTGCCTCCATTTTGTAAAACAATATTGAGAGTTTTGTTGTGTATTCTTTTTTTTTTTTTTTAAACATCCTTACAGCTTCACACATGTCTCTGGTGAATTTGTTCATTTTTCAGTTGTAATATTAAGTCTTAGAACCTCCTGTTTGACTGCAATTTGGTGCGAATATTTATGGTACATATATGCTCATTCACATTTTGTATTTTGATGTATTTCTTTATAAAGACAAACATTTGTAATAAAAAATAACCTGAGACATCCTTAATGTTTCAAACTGACACTGATTTTGTAAGATGATCATTTATTCTTAACAAAGAGGAGAAATGTGATTCCCTGGATATTTTAGCTGGTCTAAACGTCCAAAAATGTTTTATTTTATATCCACGAGACAGAATGAAATGTTCACTTCGATAAATGGTTTTTGTACTGCATTTTTTATTTTGTAACTGGTTTGAAAAATAAATAATGCAAAGTCAAACTGCCCCTTCTTTTTTTTATTAATTTTAAACTAAAGTCCAGATCGACTCCAGTCAGTGCTGGAGTCGATCACCTGAGAGTCTGTTCAGTGATGAAGTATCATATAAGGCAAAAGGTAAAAATTATGATGACATGAAACAATACAGGTAAAATCAGAAAAAAGATCATTTGAAGCTTTGTTGAGCTCACAATGGAAAAAAAGGAAAACACAAGTGTTTAAATAACTTAATAATTTAAGTAGTTTGCTTTATTTAAATACTAAAATTAAATTTAACATACATAAAGAAAAACTGTTTTTTCTGATGCATTGAATCTTGTTTATTATTGTTATTATTACTATTATCATCATCATCATCTTCCTAATTTATTTCTATCAGTTTTTAATTGACGTTTTATGTATACGCTATATCTATTATCGTTATTATTGTTCCTATAATTATTATTATTATAAAATTTTATTTTTTATTTTATCAGTTTATTTATCATTGTTATAATTTCTTGTTATCACTTTTATCCATTTGTTCACTTTTTACTGTTTTTTGTTTTTTTTTTACTTTTGTGGCCTGTTTGTTTCACTTGTGTCCTTGTGTCTTTATTTATTATGAATCATAAATGTAGTTATGTTTATTAAGGGCAATTTGTTTACCTCTTTTCTGGCCTGTTCGTTTTCCTTATGTTCTTGTATCTTTATTAAGAATTAATAATTATTGATGATCCATTTCTTCTTCGGTTTATTTGTTTTCCTCTTTTTTGGCCTGTTTGTTTACAGTTCGTGTGTATGACGTCATCCTGCCCGTGTCGGCGCGCCCTCTGGTGGCTCGTGTGCGCAGGCGCAGTGCTCCTCCTCTGTCAGCAGCAGCTCATATGAAGCTAAAGCCCCAGAAGCAAAATGGCGGACAGTAAACTAACCGATGATCCAGCGTCAGTCAGTCAGCAGCGGGTTCTTCATGTTCTGTTTACAGCCTGAGGACCACAGCCTCTCCGAGCGGACACCCTCCGTTCCTCCGTCTTTTCTACGGCTATCTTTTGGCTTTTCGGTGATGTCATTTCTTTTTCTACTCAGCCCCGAACGCCTCGAAGAACTAGCTCGCTAGGCTAGCTGCTTAGCTAGCCTGCTAGCATTGGATCTGCGAGGATTTTTGCACAGAAGCACTTTATGTCCTCTGTGACTCCCGAGGTGAGTGTGAGCATCAGCTTGTGGTGTTAACCGAGCTTTAGTAAAGACGTGACGGTTAATCATGTCTATTTAAGATCAATAATCATCGCTCGGTCTGTTAGCAGCTCCGCTCGTTAGCATGGCTGTGTTGGAGAAACGTCACCGAAGTTGGTGCTTGAATAACATGAATAATAACATCGATAATATGAAGAATAACATGTACACATGAGCTTTAACATGGATTATTACTTGAACAATAACATGAACACTAAAACAATAACATGAATAACAACATACATAATAACATGAATAATAACATGTACACATAAGCTATAACATGGATTAGTACATAAGCAAAAAGACAGACACTTACACAATAACATGAATAACAAAATGGCTAATGACATAGATAATAACATAGATAACAACATGGATATAATAAGTTGGATAATGACAGATAATAACATGGATATAATAACATGGATAATAACATATACACGAGCTATAACATGGATTATTACTTAAACAATAAGGTTAACACTTTCTAATAACATGAATAACAACATGGCATGGATAATAACATGAATTACAACATGGTTAATAACAGGAATAATAACATCATGGTAATACCATTATACTATGGACAATAACAGATAATAACATGGATAACAACATGTACACATGGGCTTAGACGTGGGTAATTACATAAACAATAACATGAACACTAACACAATAAAATGAATAACAACATGAGTACATGAGCTATAATGTGAATTATTCCAAACAATAACATTAATAACAACATGGTTAATAACATGGATAACAACATGTACACATGAGCTATAACATGGATAATTACAAGAACAATAACATGACTCACAGCATGGATTATAACATGCAAACAACATGGATAATAACATGAACATGAGCTATAACTTGGAAAATATCATAAACAGTAACATGATTAAAACATGGATAATGAATGGATAATAACAGCATGGATAAAAACATGGATAATAACATGAACACATGAACTATAGCATGGATAATAAAACAGTAATAACAGTTACACAGTTACATGAACAGTAATATGGATAATAACATGTATAGTAACAAAAACAATAAAAAAATAAACAAAAGATGGAAAATATGAAGAACCATCACATGGCCAATAACATTGCGTAATAACATAGACAATAACATTTAGTAAAATATGGACATTAAAATAACCTGAAAAATAAATGCACAATATCATGAAAAAAAACATTAAATATAGCATGGACAGTAACATAGACAATAATACAATAACAATAACATTATCTCATAAGATCAATTATTATGAGATAATGTTACCTCATACCTGCTCTGTTGTCCCTCATACCTGCTCTGTTGTCTCTCATACCTGCTCTGTTGTCCCTCATTCCTGCTCTGTTGTCTCTCATACCTGTTGTCTCTCATACCTGCTCTGTTGTCCCTCATTCCTGCTCTGTTGTCTCTCATACCTGTTGTCCCTCATACCTGCTCTGTTGTCTCTCATACCTGTTGTCCCTCATTCCTGCTCTGTTGTCTCTCATACCTGTTGTCTCTCATACCTGCTCTGTTGTCCCTCATTCCTGCTCTGTTGTCTCTCATACCTGCTCTGTTGTCCCTCATTCCTGCTCTGTTGTCTCTCATACCTGTTGTCCCTCATTCCTGCTCTGTTGTCTCTCATACCTGTTGTCTCTCATACCTGCTCTGTTGTCCCTCATTCCTGCTCTGTTGTCTCTCATACCTGCTCTGTTGTCCCTCATTCCTGCTCTGTTGTCTCTCATACCTGTTGTCCCTCATACCTGCTGTGTTGTCTCTCATACCTGCTCTGTTGTCCCTCATTCCTGCTCTGTTGTCTCTCATACCTGTTGTCCCTCATACCTGCTGTGTTGTCTCTCATACCTGCTCTGTTGTCCCTCATACCTGCTCTGTTGTCTCTCATACCTGTTGTCCCTCATACCTGCTCTGTTGTCTCTCATACCTGCTCTGTTGTCCCTCATACCTGCTCTGTTGTCTCTCATACCTGTTGTCCCTCATACCTGCTCTGTTGTCTCTCATACCTGCTCTGTTGTCCCTCATACCTGCTCTGTTGTCTCTCATACCTGTTGTCTCTCATACCTGCTGTGTTGTCTCTCAAACCTGCTCTGCAGTCCCTCATACCTGCTCTGTTGTCTCTCATACCTGCTGTCCCTCATGCCTGCTCTGCTGTCTCTCATACCTGCTCTGTTGTCTCTCATACCTGCTCTGTTGTCCCTCGTACCTGCTCTGTTGTCTCTCATACCTGCTCTGCTGTCCTTCATACCTGCTGTCCCTCACACCTGCTCTGTTGTCTCTCATAGCTTTCCATGCTTACCTAATGGCTGCATCACCTGCCCTCAGGTTTTGTCTTTCATAACATGATGGGCTGTGATGGCTGGTGTGATCAGTATGAGGTCTGTTCAGTCCTTGGATCCTGTGTTTCAGTCTGAGCCAGCTCACAGTCAGATATACTGATTATTGATTTGTAATTATGCTGCCACAGCATCAACATATAAGCCTGTACTCTGAGGCAGGTGATAGTGGCTCAACCATCATTTCTCCAGTTGTTTATTTATTTAAAATTAATTTCAGATGCTGTAATTTTTTATTGATCCTCAGAGGGGATACTCAAGTTACAGCAGCAGGGGGTAAAGAAGAATGCAGATGATGACAGTGTAGATATTTAAGAACGAGTAGACTAAGTTAGATATAGAAAGACGGTAAAATATATTACAGAAGAGTGAGCTTTGATACAGGGCAATAGAAGATATTCTTAGCAGTGGAATGCACCTTAAGTGATACAAAAAGATATCCTGTGCAGTAAATGTCCAGTAGATGAACTAAAGTGACATGACAAGTGATTGTGGTGATGCAGGTAACAGACTGTGATTAATTATGTTAACTTATGAGAAGAAACAACCGCGCAGTGGTTTGATACCAGGTATGAAATAGAAAGGATTAATCCAGGGTCATATGAGGTATAAAGTATAACTGCAGTAAAGTAAAGTGCAGTTTACAGTTAAATGTCCCTACGTGGGGATCTGATATACTCACACAACCTGATATTATATTTTATATTTTCTCTAATCATATAACAAATTTAAATTCAGCTCAGATTCCGATGCACAAGGTCTGAAGGCTGTACAGGCACTTTTAGCACTTACCCCTGTCCACCCCACAGAAACTTTGATTAATAATGTATTCCATAGAAACTTTAATTAGTAATGTCTCTTAAAATGCTCATTTCTAATACCAGTGCCATTTGGTTACCATAGAAAAAGAAAAAATAATATTTTAGACAGTAAATGTTGGAGCAGTATATGAATTGTGCAGATTGTTGATATGTCAGAATTTCCAAACTCATTTTAGCAGATACCAATGCTGATATGGATAAAAACAACACTTGTTGCATTGAAAACAAGCCTCATCTGCCTTTTTTAAAGAGGTATAAACAGAACTGTGCAGATAATAAGCAGGTTTAATCCTTAAGGTTAGACCCATAACTTAACCCACTGTAATGAGGATGAAGAAAATGGACTTGATCTCTTGAGAGTTTGTTAATTCTGCTTTTAACGAAGGCTTCTCCAATATGACAGAAATCAGGGATATAAAGTGTAAAACGATACCAGCTGTCATTGAACTTAGGACCCTTAGCACTTTTATTCTGAACATTTAAAAACAAAAACATGGAAAAATAGATATATCTTAAAATAACAGTGAATGATGAAAAAGACAGATGGGCAACATATGACACGGTACAGTGATCTTTAAAGCTTCATAATTCTGCTTTCACTAGTCTGGAAAGCAGTAATCATCACTGAAATTAGATGTGATTAATTTCTTTACTTTAAACTGCACTCATTTCTGTTTACATTGTTTTGATATTAATGGCTGAGATATCAGTAGAAATTTTGATATTTGTTGATGTCAGTATCTCACCCATAATATACATTGTCATTTTCTATCTTTCATAGACGTTTACAGGAAGACTCCTGCACACACACTAGATTGCATAAGTATTAATCAGCTAAATATTGATTAGTAAAGTGTCATTTTATAACAAATATAATCTAAAGATACATTACAGAAAGAGCTGGTTCTGAGATGTAAAAGGTTCATTGTTTCAAGGAAGCATCAGATATTTACAAAGCCTTTTCTGCTGATATCAATTGTACTAATATTTTAACCTTGTTGTAACTCACACTGATAACAGATGTAAATAAAGTATTTTTTTTAACCACACCATCATCATATGCAAAATCTATATTTAAAACTAATAGGATGTCATGAACAGCAACGCAATTAACTGATTTGTTAGTATGGAGCCCATATTTAACAAATGTTAATATTTGCTTTGCTTAACTTTGAAGCAGTTATCTGCCAAAACTGATGTTACACAGATGATAATATTTGTCTATAAAGAGAGAAGTGAACCCACCAGAGATTTTATTGCACAACATGAGCAACACTAACGAGGGATTCATGCAGTTTAGACAGTATGAGGAGTTTCCCTGTTTAATATTCAGAGCCTAAGATTTGTGCTCTGGTATCAGATCAAGTATGCACATTATTTGGTTTCAAATTGTGCCATTGTAAAGTGTAAAACATTGGGTATTTTAACATCAATGTTTATTTTAGCTGGTCCTGATATGACAGCTGCAGATACTCACAGACAGTTTCATATCTGCTGATGCTCATAATCGACATTTTAAAACTATTATCTCCTAATAACAGCATTGTGTTGACGATAATGTACAGGCCTATTGTATTTGATATAGAAATTAAGTTTTGTTTGATTTCTGTGACAGTCTTACTTAATGCAGGAAGAATAAGACCATGACAGGCTCAGTCAGCTTCCATTAGCTCGTCCTGACATGCTGTTATTTACACTGAGCTCAGTCGTGTTAACAGCATCGATTAGGTTTTCACACATCACCATTAATGTGTTTTTCTGTCCACGAATCAAGCCTCCATGAACCTCAGTGTAAGCTGTTAATTTGCATATTTTATGGGTTTACTTTCTGCTGATTGGAGGCAGGTTAAGGTCAGAGTGTGTGATCCTTTACCAACACTGAGGCTAACATAACCGTCTCTCTGATGCAGAAGGTTGTAACTTCTCCGGGTTTCAGAGTTGGACTTGTTTGTCTGGCTGCAGCCTGTGTCGTCTGCTGGTTGAAATTGCAATCGTCTGCTGGTTAATGAATTATGCAGTGAGAAGAGAGGCCACTGGGCCTGTTGTCAGGCCAGCGCTGGTTAACATTACACACTTTACTACAACAACTGAATGAGGGCGAGTTTTACATTAATCCTGTTATGTTTCATTTATGACCGTTTGTCTGTGCTCATGAATTAAAGGTCTGCTTTTGTCAGGATTATGTTTCATCCAGTGTGCATTAAAGTCCAGCATAAATAATTCACAGTGTGTTTGTGTCTGCAGACAGGAGAATCAGGAAAGGGAACAGTGGTTCATGGAAGACAAGAAAAAGAAGAAAGAAGATAAAAAGAAAAGGGAAACCTCTCAGAAGGTAAAAGCTCACGGCTGATTTCACTTCACATTTTCTCCTGGAGGATCTGTGAGATACTTTAATCTTATCAGCTCTCTGCGGTTCTCTACCTGTGTGCTTTAGGGAATAACCTGTTAAAGTTTTAGACCTTAAAGTGAATCTGCACTGTCACTTTGATTTCAGTGGGTTGTACCTGCATGTACCTTAAAGCTGTCTGCATCCAGCAGCCATCACTGTAACATCCACAAAGAGATGCAGGGGAAGAATATGTCCTTCGTTTATCGTGTTCAGCTGATCTGATGCTTCTGTTGATCACTGATTGGTGTTGATCAGTTCAGACCTCTGCAGCCTGGTAATGGTCCGTGGCCCTGTGGTCAGGGGCCTCTGCTCTGGTCAAACAGTTTTAGCTGACACCCCACAACAAGTGATGTAGCACTGGCTGAACATCACACAGTGTGATCACCTGAGTGAATCGAGCTGCAGGAGAAAATATCAGACATGCCAGAAAGTCATGTGACTGCTCCGGAGCAGCTGATTGGGCTGCTGTCCTGTCTCCCTGTACGCCGAACACGACACAACGACAAAAGTTAGGACTGAAATCCAGACAGCCTTCATAAGAAGTCTTTTAGGAGGTTGAAACAGCAGAGTGTATGTCAGGTATTATGGATACTGGAACAAATATTAAACACTCTAATATTTATAATATCCTCTAAAACAGTTTCTTATCCAGAATCAGAATCAGGAATTCTTTATTAACTCCCAAGGGGAAATTCAGTTGTTTCAGTTGCTCTTATACACAGTATAGCAGTAGGAAATATCAAATAAAGACATTAAAATAGATAAGAGCATAACATTTAAACAAAAAAGAAATAAAAAATGAAGCAGGCAGGTTGCAACATGCAGAATCTTTAAGCAATATCAACTTCCATATGAAGGAAAAATATGATAAGTAAATTAGGTAGAAGTGAGACTATAAATAAGGCCAAGGAATTTACACTATTAACATGAACAATATTTACAATGTGAATATAAATATGACAGCGTTGTTTGTCCATATTGTTAATGTTCTTTAAATATATTGCACCTTATTCAACATATCTCCTGTCCCAGTCCACTACTGCACAATACTCCAGGATAAAATAATTTGCGATGTTATAATGTACAGTCAACATAACTGCTGTTACCTGTCACACTGTCACTTTACCTTCAACATACTGCACAGATGCCTCAGTTGTCGTGTATGACACTTATTGTACAGTTGATTAATCTAGGTCTTTTACATTATATGTTATTCTGTTGACCTTATTGCATGCTGCTTCTGCTTACTCCTGTACTGCTGTAACACCTGAATTTTCCCTCTGGGGATCAATAAAGCATTATCTCATATCAAATACCCCAAAACTTTAAATCTCTGGTTGAATCATGTCACATGATCAAATAACTTTTGCACAACATGCATCAGTTCTTCAGGACGGAGCACAGGCTTTAAACACTTTAGAGTTTATTAAAGGTTTTTTTTTTATCATTAACTTGTTGAAAGCTCATCAGCTGCCCTCTGTCTCTTGTCTTACAGGTGCCAGAACAGAAAATCAAAGGTGTGTTGTCATCCCTTTTTTCCTCTTTTTGTTTTACCCATTCATTTCTTACCTGATGCTATTATAATCGTACATTCACTATTACATGTGTTTGTGTCACAACAGAAAGATGCTTTACTAACCATCACACTGGTCTTAAATTAATATTTCTAACTGAAGAAGTAATCACTGAAGCTTTTGGGCATGATGACTCATTCATATTCATTCATCATTTTTTATGCCGCTTATCCCTTTCGGGTCGCGGGGGGGCTGTAGCCTATCCCAGTTGTCATTGGGCGAGAGGCGGGGTACACACTAAAGCGATCGCAGGGACACATAGAGAGACAGACAACCATTCACGCTGGCTCATTCATATTTTATTTTAATGTTTAAAAGGCAAGCAGATTCAACAACAGCAACAGCTAAACTCAGTCCAGCCAGAATGTACTGGGAGACACAATAATGGGAACTGTGCAATCAGTATGAATGTGTGTACGTGTGTTTATGCTTGTTTTACCTTTTTAACGAAATGCTTCTATTTTTCTATTTTATTTAACTTGTTTATTTATACATCTACGCCCTGACCCGATGGCATTTTCCAATTTTGTTGTACTTGTAAAAATGACAATAAACTTTATTCTATTCTATTCTATTCTATTTAGTGATGCACAATATGAAAAATTTCAACCGATACAGATAAGTTCATATTTTTATATTTAATATAACCTTTTTGCATGTTGAAATCTTGATACAACCACTGAGCTGTTAAGCTCAGCTTGCTGACCGGACTCAGATGTCCATATGTCTCAAGATTCAAGATTCAAAGAGTTTGTCATTTGCACATTGAGAAAGGTGTTTCCCTGCACAATGAAATTCCTACTCTGCTGTCCACAATGAATGCCAAACAAAATAACAATAGACAAAAATAACAATAGGTTCAAATAGCAGCACAAAATAATACTAAATAATACTAATAATAGCAGCAAAAAAGAAATACTGTCAAGATAACGTGACTGTTTTGACCCATCAGTGCGACATGTGTGCCTTGAACTCAATCCCGGGACAGGGACCATTTCAATTCACAGCATGTCAAGGCCACTGTAGGGACAGGGGCGCATCACAAAAAAATATGTCTGTGGTAAAACTTGCGTGTAGTCTGTTCTTGTTCTGTGTTATGTTATCAAGTTATGGATGTGTGTGGCAACGATACCTCAGAGGGCATGGAGGGACACAGCCAAGAAGAAGCGACGGCTTGGGAGGGTGTAATGTGGCTCCAAATGTGCTAGTAACTCGCGAAACCCGGGCTCTCATCGACAGAAAAGGGCTGGTCATGGAGCGCTATGAACTCCATCACTTTGTCGTTGGTGGCTTTAGCCTTTTCACTGTCTTTTAAAAAGTTTTTACAGTTTTCAAACGCCTGTTGAATGGGGACATCCACGCTCCGTGTTGTTGTTTTTAGCATTAGCACTGCCAGCTGGTACTGCGGCTGTTTCGTCTTCTCTCAATACCGCTTTGCAGCGATGCCACTTTTCAGGTGAGCTATAAGATCTGTTGTGTTAAAACTTGAAGTCCCTTTCCTCCTCTCAGAAACAGGTCGTGTAAACAGCAGTGCTGTTGTTATCTGCTGCCACTGAGAAATACAACCACACCGATGAAGCCATGTTCACTTTTGCTCTGGCAGAGACGGGGACAGGCCTGGGTCCTTCTAGTAAGGCGCGATAGATGACGTAACCAGCGTGACATGGATTGTTTTGGGGCTACGCGGCCTGCAAACAATTTCCCCAATTTCATTAATTTATCGGATCTTTTTAGCGGATAAAATGTAGGTATTGGGTCAATAAGAAATGACGTAATTTTCCCCCAAATCGGCCGATATTATATCGGTCCGATAAATATCATGCATCCCTAATTCTATTCTAAATGTTTGCACAGAATTATTGTAATTATCGTTATCTTATATTTCAGTGCCAGAATCAGCCAAGCCCTCGTCCTCCCAGCCTCTCACCACCTCCGGCTCAGCGTCCCCCAGCCCTGGCCCTCTCGCCCCCTCGTCCCCCAGCCCCGCTGCAGCCGGGCTCTCCGCACAGGCTCCTCCTGTGGGCGGCGGGAACAATGCAAAGCAGCGGACCGCTGTGGCCAACGGACAGCCCTCCTCCTCATCCTCCTCTTCGCCCTCCCCCGCCGGAAGCCAGACGTCCCAGCAGCAGCGGTACATGTCGAGAGAGGTCCCGCCCAGGTTTCGCTGCCAGCAGGACCACAAAGTGCTACTGAAGCGGGGCCAGCCGCCGCTGTCCTCCATGCTGCTGGGGGGGGGAGTTGGGGGGGACGGGGGCGCGGGAAGTGGCTGGACGGACAACCCCAATGCAACCACAGCTGGAGGATCAGGTGAGGGGCTCACACCTGAGACCGTGATCAGGTCTGAGATGAGGTCTGCAGAGCACCACGTGTTTCCATGAGCAGATACGTAGGAGAGTTACACCTAGGGCTGGGAAGTATAGCAATTAAATCCGTTGATTCATATTATTTTCTGCAGGAGATTTAAAAATTAAAAATCAAGTTTTTTCTTGACTTACTCCAATTGTACGTTTTTGCAATGTCTAAAAACATAAATACTAAAAACGTACAGTTTTCATGATGGTAGGTCCTGTCAAATTTGCACAAGCACTTTTATAGGCTTGTATTTGTTTTCAAATTAGATTAAATATTGATCAGAGAGTCCCATTTTAATATTCTGTGATAATATTTCATCCTTCATTGTTCATTTAAACAAACCTGCCAACGTTTGAACATAATCAACATTTTAGACACACTTTAACTATAAGAGGGAAATTCTGGGAACATATGCTGACGGCATAAAGAAAAAACTTGATTCATGTCATTTTTGTGTCTCTTGGAGTTTTTTTTTGTTTTGAGAGGGAAATTAAATCAAAATCCTGTATCGAGTGTTGTGGAAAAAAATTGGGGATTTTATTTTTAGGCCATATGGCCCAGCCCTACTGCAGATATTAACATTTATTCTAGTATTAACAGCTGCCACGTGGACCCTACATGTAGGTCATGTTTATTCCATATACTGTCTGTAATATTTGCAGAAGGTTTCATAAAACTTCACCCTGTTATCACTGGAAGACCACATTTAAATATCAACTGTAATATATTTAGAGAAAAGTATTTTTCTTGTTTCTTAACACAAATAAAAGGTCCCCATCACTGAGACAGGTCAGTTTTTGTGAAGTAGAGACTTTGCTATCCCGACTAAAATCTGAATATTGATGTTGGCAATGTTAAACTTGGAATACTGACGTATTGGACATTGTCAGAAATCCAATATGATGCATCCTTGTTTTAAACAAAATTTGTAACTTAAATCAATGTTCTTAAGTTACTTTGAAATCATATTTTTGTTGTCTTGCGCTGCATACTGTTGCCATAGAAATTATTATTCTATTCGATTGTTTTTTTCAGAAAACTTCATAACAGCCCACCACGAACAAAATAATGAAACAGCTCTGCCTAACTTTGATTAAAAATCCATAAATAATCACTACCATGAATGAGCACTTTAGCCCCTCTGTCTCTACATCTCTAAAAATTAAAAGGAAGGGTGTAGCATTGGCATGTCGGTTTTGTGGGTGTTTTTCTTTTCTTTTCTTTTTTTTTTTTCAGAGGGAGAAAAAATCAAATAAAATCGTAAATCGAGTGTAGTGGAATAAAATCTGGGATTTTATTTTTAGGCCACATTGCCTAGTCCTAGTTGCACCAGAAGAGGAAACTTGGGCCATCCGAATGGCTGAGTCACTAACGACTTTTCTGTCTCACTTTTGTCGGTGTAGATTCCAGCCTGGCTTCATCATCTGCTTCACCCCCGACCTCCTCCTCATCCTCATCATGTGTCGCTGCTCTGTCGTCTTCTTCTTCTACTACTTCAACTTATGCAAATTCCACATGGGGGGCAGGCTCTGGCAGCCTGCCCTCGTCTCAGGGCTGCGGGAAGCTGATGGTGGACGGGACTGACCTGGGGGAGTGGCCCAGCATCGTGGGCGGGGCCAAAGCAAGTGGCGACGGCGGCGGGTTGCAGGAACAAGACTGCCCTGGTAACAACAACAACAACAGCAGTGCCTCATGGAGTGAGAAAAGCATCCAGCAGAAGGGAGGGGCAGGAGGGGGAGGGGGGGTGAACATGGACAATCCTTCCTCACCACGCTCTTCTCCTCGCTCCTCCTCTTCCACGCTTAATGAATGTGTTCAGACAAGCAGCGGCGGCGTGTGGGGCTCCTCCTCCTCACAGGCGGAGGCGGGGCTCGGATCAGCAGCATTTTACAATTCCAAAGTCTCCCATCTTCTTCCCGGGCCTTCGGAGAGCCCCGGCGGCAGCCTCCCTGGTGCCAACTTCAACCCGAACGTGAACCCGTCTGCCTGGCCCGCCCTGGTGCAAGCTGGGACGCTGGCGAGCGACAGCCTTCACCCGCATACCCCCATCACATCAGCGTCCTCGTTACCTGCCATCACGCCCCTCATCACCGCTCCCTCATCTGTGAATCAGTCCGGTCTCCTGCAGCAGCACACGGACTCAGCCGGAGGAGAACCGCAGCACTTAGGAGACGGCGAGCAGGAGGCGGGGCCGGGCCGAGGAGCGGTTGGACCAAATCAGGAAGGGGTCGACGAGCTCGACGGGGTGACGGCGAGAGTCAAAGGAGAAGGGACGGCTTCCTCCTCTGCCGCTGCTTCTTCGTGGAGATCCATGCCGCCGGCGTCGTCTGACCTCAGCACGGGAGCGTCCCCGGCTGATGGGTGGGGCGCGGCGAAGGGGCAGGAGGGGGGCGTGTGGGGCTTTGGTGCCCTGGGTGGGAAGACAACAGGGTGGGGAGGGGCAAGTGAGGGTGGCTCAAATACCACATCGGTATCTCAGGGAGCGTCGGAGGGGGGCGGGTCGGATGCAGAGTGGAGGGGTGCAGAGAGGGACGTGGGTTCGAGTAACTCGGCCATAGAAGGGGGACGAGGGGGGGCTGAAGGTAGCAGTGGAGGCATTGGCGGCTGTGCCTCACCAAAGTTTGCATCCATGACAAAAGCATGGGACAATCAGAAGGGGACGGAGGGCGGGGAGGGGGCCGTGGAGTGGGGGGGGCAGGGGGGCGGCATGGTAGGTGGACGACCTTCATCTTCGAGTGGCGGGGGGTCCGTAGGAGGCAGCGGCGGAGACGATAGTGATGGGGGGCAGAAGGAGGAGAAGGCCAGTTCCGGTCTGTCCCAAAAGACGTCCAATGCTGAAGTGGCCTTACTGGGCATGCTCAGTAGATCTGACCTGGACCCCCGGGTTTTGTCCAATAAGGGCTGGGGGCAGACGCAGATCAGGCAGAACGTGGCGTGGGACCTGGACGCCACACGAGGAAACAGGAATGAAAGAGGCTCTTCATCATTTCCAGCAAACATGAACAGCTCCAACAGTCCAGCCGCTGCCTATCCGACCAATCACAGCACAGGAAACAGCTACGGCGGTCACATGACCTCTGCAGGGAGGGAGGGGTGGGACGGCAACAGGAAGCAAGCAACACCTGAAGAAGATTTGGAGTCCAATCAGAGCACAGCCGGCGGCGGCGGCGGATGGGGCGAGAAACAGAGCAAAGGGTGGGGGTCTGAGCAGCAGTGGGGGGGGCACAGAGGAAGAGGGGGGGGCTGGAGGGACTTTGGAGATCAGGGTAGCGGCTGGACCGATGGTCCAGAAGATAAAGGGACTGGAGGGTGGAAGGGGGCGGGGCAAGGGGAGGGTGGAGGGTGGGGGGGTGATGGGCGCAGCAGAGGAGGCAGCCATGATGATGGAGCTTCCTGGGGTAATGTAGATGACGGCGGGTCTCAGAGAGGAGGGTGGGATGTAGGCGGAGCTAAACCCCACATGGACTGGGACAGTGCCAAGCCCCTCCCCTCAGCAGCACACGCATCAAACAGCCACGCAGCACCAATGAAAGCCCCAAACACACAGCAGCATCAATCACAGGGCCTGACGCAGCCAGGGGGGTGGGGCGGCCGCTCCAGCGCCGCAGGCGGAGGTCCACCACCCAAGAATCAGAACCAAAGTTCAGGCTGGACCTCAGGCCCCATCCCCCAAATCCCAGGAGGCGGGGCTGACTCCCTGGAGCCTAGCGGCTGGGAGGAGCCGTCCCCTCAGTCCATCAGCAGGAAGATGGAGATCGACGACGGCACGTCGGCGTGGGGAGACCCCACCCACTACAGCAAGAATGTGAACCTGTGGGACAAGAACAGCGCCACGCCCGACCAAAGCCACTGTCAGCAGGCTCCGCCCCCTCCATCCATGCAGCACCAACCACCACGGAGGCAGCAGGGCCTGCAGCACGGACGGGACGGCAACCCTGCAAACGCTGCTGCTCCTGCTGGTAAAAGAGTTTTGTATCAAACCTTTGGCTTCAGAGCTGATTATGAGGAGAGGAAGGTTTTTACTTTTATTCACACTTCAAGAAAAAATACAAAATGTTGAGAAATAAGTAAAAATATCATTTGAGAATTAATTTAGCCTTTTTTTTTTTTAAACTAAATTCTCAAAATGTTGTCTTTTCATAAAATACAAATTCAGATTCAGGTTCAGTTTTAATTCGTGTCCAAGAGGGCAAACTGTGTGGAAGAGAAGAAGCACATCAGACATGGAGTGACAGTACAAACATACAGCATGCACACAGACAGCTGTTACAGAGCAATATGCCAGCACACACAAGACATCACGACTGCACCTGACTCTGAATACATTGGCTAAAAAATTAAATAATTTTTTTCAAAAATGTATATGCTGAAATATTTTGGATATGCCTAAATGTTTTTTCTTCTGCCTGACCCTGATGCACTCTCATAATCGGCGTCTGGGTAATTTCTTCCAGGACGCTCTGACGTGAATGTTTCCATCCCCTCGTCTTCAGGTATGTGGGGCGGAGGTGCTCCATCTGTGGACAACGGCACAGCTGCGTGGGGCCAGGCGTCAGAGTCTGCGACAGGTTGGGGTGATCCAGATGAACCCGGCAAAGCTCCTGGCTGGGGGAACCCTTCACCCAACCTTGGGAAGCCTGGTAAGACCAGAGAGAAGTGTTTTAAATCCTCCTTTGGGGTGTCGACAGTCAGGTGCAGGATGTCTCTATGTCCCGTTGATGTAGGCCCAGGCCTTGGTGTAGGGTCCAGCTCACGGCCTCTTTCCTGCATGTCTTCCACAACTCTTATCCCCACTGCCCAACTCTGTCCCTGTCTCCTGTTTTCACACATAAGGACTTTCTAAATCTGAAGAGATGTTTTATCTGTTAACACATAAGGAAAAAAAATTTAGGCATTGAACATTTTATTTATTTATTTATTTATTTGAAATCCTTTATTTTTCAGCTCTGAAATGCAGACATCAGGACTCATCTTATACATGGGAAAGTAACCAAGTTTACTCTGCAGTTCACTTCTTATTTAAGTATAACTAAATACAACATGGGAGAGGTAAAATGTGCACATAAAATCAACTAAAGATATACCATAAATAGTCTTGAGAGGTGGAAAGATACAAAAAAAAACACAACCACATTGTAGTTTGCTAAGATTTTAAAGCACCACTAACTCCTTAGATCTCACTGAACAGTTTGGATCGTACTGTGTGTGGTGTGCTCCGATAATCTCAACACAGCACACCACACACAGAACCATTCTGTCCCACCACCGGTCTAGAATCTAGTCCTCCAAGACAGAAATCTGATCGAACAAAAATCGAGAGGAAAAAACAGCAACAACCAGAAAACACAACATGGAAGAGGACGTACGAGGAGAGGGAGTGATGGTGGTCTTCGGACTATTTTTGAACTAAAAAAAGAAAAGACTGGAAAAAATCCTGGAGACAGCGTGAACACGTGAGCTGGTCCTCCATTTCTGAGCTCCACCAACTTTCTGTTTCAGGTCGGCCATGTTTGTTTTTATTTACGCCTGCTTCATGTTCCTCAGTCAGCTCGCTTCTAGATTGGCTACATTCACAGAGTCATGACTCAGGAGTCGTCGGCTTTCCCCACACACGAAGATTTTTAGATATTGAACAGGTTTAATATTTACGTTTGTCGGTCTGACCCGATTATCAGGACAAATTCACTCTGAACACACCTCAGACCACAGGATAATCTTATAAAACAGAGGATAATCTGGAGTTTGCCGTCCTTGGTTGAGAAGGGGGAAAGTCGGGACAAAAACATCCCGATAATCTTCATAATCCCGCTGTAAAGCTTGAAGGTGCAGAAGTAAGGGAGTGTAGTTTTGGATTTCTGCTGATTCTGAGGATCAGCACAGAGGGTGTTATTTTGTGGAGATGTGAAGTTTTCATCCAAGCAGGCAGAGAGTCCTCGACTCTGGTCGTCAAACTCTTAGAACATCCTCGACTTCCACGTCTGATCCGCTGATTGAACTCTGTGCATATTGAATCTTGAGAAACAGTTTCTAAAGTGTAAAGAATCCTCTTCTCTGCATTTTTTCAGGCCCCAAGCCCATGGAGAGCTGGGGAGGGAAGGGAGAGGGTTCGGTCACAGCGTCCCGACACCCGAGCTGGGACGAGGAGGACGAGGGTGTTGGCGGGGTGTGGAACAGCGCCGGGTCCCAGGGCAGCAGCTCGTCCTTCAACTCGGGGGGCTGGGGTCAGAGTCACAAAAGAGGAAACATGAAGGTGAGGACGGTTTTGACTGATTATATCCAAGTTAGGTGTGTCGTGAGATCAGTTTTATACATTATCCATACCATACCACATAACTGAAGGACATCCACCTTCATTTCCTTTACTCAGTGATCATGAACATACTGAGGAAAAACATCCCTACAATCAGCACCTCCACTATATCATTTAAAAAAGGTCATTAATTTAACAAACACCTAAAAATTTTTGGATCTCAAACCTTAAATGATAGTTTTATCTAGTGTTTGTTGTACAACTCTATGATTAATCTTACTTAAACTTCATATATATCATTTAAATTTATTTAACCAGATAAAAGACCCATTGAGATCAAGATGTCTTTCACAAGGGTGACCTGGCCAAGAGGTCAGCAACACACGTCATGAAAAAAACATATTAAATGGTGGTAATATACAATAAGTTCGAATACACATATTTTTTTGTGAGTGCAAGATGTAATTTTAATATAAATAACAGTTCATAAAACACAGGCACTGTTCAATGGTCTTTTCCTGCAGAATAAGGAGTTTGATTATTCCCTTATGTTGTTTAAGAGATTTATTAGTACATGAGTCGTTTTTAGACAGATATTATTGTTATTAATATGTTTATTTGTGCTAAAATTGGCTGTGGGTCATGATTTATTTGGAGAAATTATTCAAAGTCAAGTTAAATTAGAGAAAAACACCACCAAGCAGCTGAGATGATGGAATAATATTTCTATATCAATGCACTGGCAGGAACATTATGCTTCTTTTAAGAAATATTTAATATTCCACTGTCATCAAAAATGAACTTGTTTGAATGTCCTAAAGGGCGGAGGTGGGGACAGCTGGATGAACCCGGTGTCTCGCCAGTTCTCAAACATGGGCCTGCTGGTAAGAACTTTACTCAGTAAAAATGGTTTTATATAACCAGCCACTGCAATCATCGGTGTAAAAATGATTTTTACCTAAAT
The DNA here is from genome assembly GCA_037902135.1 of Cetoscarus ocellatus. Taxonomy (NCBI): domain Eukaryota; kingdom Metazoa; phylum Chordata; class Actinopteri; order Labriformes; family Labridae; genus Cetoscarus; species Cetoscarus ocellatus. The sequence continues at coordinate 316,283 of JBAMNC010001179.1, forward strand.
ATCTGAGTAGTGTTACTGCTGAGTGATTCAGAAGACCCTGGAAGCTCCTATCAATCAGTGAGGTAACTGTTTTGTTGTTTCTCAGGGGGATGATCCAGGTGTGGACAAAAAGATGGACGGAGACAAAAGAGGAATGAGTGAATATAACGGAGACATGAGGAGAGGAGGAAGAGGTGGAGGAGGTTATCGAATGCCTGGTTCCAAAGACATGGGTCCTGTAGACATGGGGCCCTATGGAGACAAGGTGAGGGACATCAGATATTTAAAACAGTATTTAAGTTTATAGAAAAGGGACTTTTATATTCTTTAAAATGGTATTTAAGTTTATAGAAAAGGGCCTTTATATTCTTTAAAATGGTATTTAAGTTTATAGAAAAGGGACTTTATATTCTTTAAAATGCTGTTAAAGTTTATAGAAAAGGGACTTTTATATTTTTTAAAATGGTATTTAAGTTTATAGAAAAGGGACTTTTCTATTCTTTAAAATGGTATTTAAGTTTATAGAAAAGGGTCTTTATATTCTTTGAAATGGTATTTAAGTTTATAGAAAAGGGACTTTATATTCTTTAAAATGCTGTTAAAGTTTATAGAAAAGGGACTTTTATATTTTTTAAAACAGTATTTAAGTTTATAGAAAAGGGACTTTATATTCTTTAAAATGGTATTTAAGTTTATAGAAAAGGGCCTTTATATTCTTTAAAATGGTATTTAAGTTTATAGAAAAGGGACTTTATAGTCTTTAAAATGCTGTTAAAGTTTATAGAAAAGGGACTTTTATATTTTTTAAAATGGTATTTAAGTTTATAGAAAAGGGACTTTTCTATTCTTTAAAATGGTATTTAAGTTTATAGGAAAGGGTCTTTATATTCTTTGAAATGGTATTTAAGTTTATAGAAAAGGGACTTTATAGTCTTTAAAATGCTGTTAAAGTTTATAGAAAAGGGACTTTTATAGTCTTTAAAATGCTGTTAAAGTTTATAGAAAAGGGACTTTTATATTCTTTAAAATGCTGTTAAAGTTTTGGAAAAGGGACTTTATATTTAAAATGGTATTTAAGTTTATAGAAAAGGGCCTTTATATTCTTTAAAATGGTATTTAAGTTTATAGAAAAGGGACTTTATAGTCTTTAAAATGCTGTTAAAGTTTATAGAAAAGGGACTTTTCTATTCTTTAAAATGGTATTTAAGTTTATAGAAAAGGGTCTTTATATTCTTTAAAATGGTATTTAAGTTTATAGAAAAGGGCCTTTATATTCTTTAAAATGGTATTTAAGTTTATAGAAAAGGGACTTTATATTCTTTAAAACGCTGTTAAAGTTTATAGAAAAGGGACTTTTATATTCTTTAAAATGGTATTTAAGGTTATAGAAAAGGGACTTTTCTATTTTTTAAAATGGTATTTAAGTTTATAGAAAAGGGACTTTGTATTCTTTAAAATGGTATTTAAGTTTATAGAAAAGGGCCTTTATATTCTTTAAAATGGTATTTAAGTTTATAGAAAAGGGACTTTATAGTCTTTAAAATGCTGTTAAAGTTTATAGAAAAGGGACTTTTATATTTTTTAAAATGGTATTTAAGTTTATAGAAAAGGGAATTTTCTATTCTTTAAAATGGTATTTAAGTTTATAGAAAAGGGCCTTTATATTCTTTAAAATGGTATTTAAGTTTATAGAAAAGGGACTTTATAGTCTTTAAAATGCTGTTAAGGTTTATAGAAAAGGGACTTTTATAGTCTTTAAAATGCTGTTAAAGTTTATAGAAAAGGGACTTTTATATTCTTTAAAATGCTGTTAAAGTTTTGGAAAAGGGACTTTATATTTAAAATGCTGTTAAAGTTTATAGAAAAGGGACTTTATATTCTTTAAAATGGTATTTAAGTTTATAGAAAAGGGACTTTATATTCTTTAAAATGCTGTTAAGGTTTATAGAAAAGGGACTTTTCTATTCTTTAAAATGGTATTTAAGTTTATAGAAAAGGGTCTTTATATTCTTTAAAATGGTATTTAAGTTTATAGAAAAGGGCCTTTATATTCTTTAAAATGGTATTTAAGTTTATAGAAAAGGGACTTTATATTCTTTAAAACGCTGTTAAAGTTTATAGAAAAGGGACTTTTATATTCTTTAAAATGGTATTTAAGGTTATAGAAAAGGGACTTTTCTATTTTTTAAAATGGTATTTAAGTTTATAGAAAAGGGTCTTTATATTCTTTGAAATGGTATTTAAGTTTATAGAAAAGGGACTTTATAGTCTTTAAAATGCTGTTAAAGTTTATAGAAAAGGGACTTTTATATTCTTTAAAATGCTGTTAAAGTTTATAGAAAAGGGACTTTATATTTAAAATGCTGTTAAAGTTTATAGAAAAGGGACTTTATATTCTTTAAAATGGTATTTAAGTTTATAGAAAAGGGACTTTATATTTAAAATGCTGTTAAAGTTTATAGAAAAGGGACTTTATATTCTTTAAAATGGTATTTAAGTTTATAGAAAAGGGTCTTTATATTCTTTAAAATGGTATTTAAGTTTATAGAAAAGGGACTTTTCTATTCTTTAAAATGGTATTTAAGTTTATAGAAAAGGGACTTTATATTCTTTAAAATGGTATTTAAGTTTATAGAAAAGGGTCTTTATATTCTTTAAAATGGTATTTAAGTTTATAGAAAAGGGACTTTATATTCTTTAAAATGCTGTTAAAGTTTATAGAAAATGGGCTTTATATTCTTTAAAATGCTGTTAAAGTTTATAGAAAAGGGACTTTATATTCTTTAAAATGCTGTTAAAGTTTATAGAAAATGGGCTTAATGTTCTTTAAAATAGTGTTAAAGTTTAATGAAGCTGAAAATCCTCCACAGTGTTATTAAAGCCTCGTCGTCAGTTACCTTCTCAAATTTAATCCGGTCGTATGAAAGAACACCTCATGGATGTTTTGTGCTTCTCCTGAACTCTAGATGGGGGGTCATGGCGTGTTTGTTGGCGGTGGCGGGCCGATGCCTCAGCCTCGAGGGATGCACCAGCCGGGCGTGCATCCGATGAACCCGTCCCCGGGGATCCGTGCTCAAGTGCCTCATCAGTTCCTGTCTGCTCAGGTCTGCTCTCAGTCCCTGATATTTTAGCTTGATGATTATTTCACATGAACAAACATCTTTATATTTATAAGGATAAAAATACACCCTAAAACCACTACACTGCATCTGTGATTTAAGGGTGATGTTATTTCTGTCATAAACTAAAAGGATTTGTATGTTTGAGCAGCGTAAAAGACTCTGATCACACTCAGGGCCTTGTTTTTTCACCAGCAGAGCTTTTTAATTTAAAGCAGATGTTGCACAGATTTTTACAGCAGAAATAGAGATTTATCCGTGCAGGACGTCAGTCAGTGTTGTTTCCCTTCTCCTGTGAAGTTGAAGGTATGATAGTTAACCCAGACCCCACATGAATCCCTCCCATGTGTCCTTCCACCCTCAGTTACATCTTTGTGATTGTGCAGACTGGGAGTCCTGTGTGGTGGACATTATAAACTGTTTTTTTTAATAGTTTCAGTGCTTTTATGCTCAGCATAGGGGCATCGTAAATGAATAAATGAGCTCATTCATTGTTTTGGTTTGGAAGAACTGAAATGAATCCTGACTGTGGTGACGTCCCAGTTAATCCCAGCCCTCTGTGAGGACTCACATCACTGAGGAAAATGTTAAAATAGTGTTTTAAGATAAATAAGTAGTAGAAGTAGTCATAGTTTATTTCAAACATGTACGAAATAAATCTTATATATTATGTACGTGTATACAAAACAAAGATCACCTTAAAAGAAAACATCACCAACTGATTTCATTTACATGCTCAAAAAAGAGTGGGAAGAAGTATAAACTTATTTAGTGGCACCTCTTCTCCATTAGGTATCCAAAGTCAGTTATTGTGTTTCCTGATTGATATGTATCCAATTACTGATTCTCATACAAAATAATCAACAATCATTTTCCCTTACGAATATGAATAAATGTGCCCTCAGCCGGATTCAGAGCTGTTTGTGGCCCCGCAGGTGCCGGGTCCGATGCTGAAGCAGATGCCGTCTCCTGGTGGCAGCATGGGAGGAGTGGTAGGAGGAGTGGGAGGTGTTGGTGGCGTTGGCGGCGTTGGTGGCGTTGGTGGCGTCGGCGGCGTTGGCGGTGTTGGAGGTGTCGGTGGAGGCGTGTTCCCCCCTCAGATTTCCCCGCAGCAGCTTGCCATGCTCAGCAACATCTACCCCCAGATGCAGCAGTTCCACCTGGTGCGTGACCTTGGTTTACTGACACGTTGACCCCGTGACCCTCCTGTGATGTACAGACCCGTTGACCTGGTGTCCTCCTCTTGTCCTCAGGCCTGTCAGCTCCTGCTCCAGCAGCAGCAGCAGCAGCAGCTTCTGCAGAACCAGAGGAAGTTCCCTCAGCCTCAGCCTCTCAGACAGCAGGCCGACCCTCAGCAGGTACGCTTCGGATATTTGACTTTGTCTCTGAGCTCGTTATCGTCCTTACCAGTATTTATCATCGAGAGCATAACGTCTTTTCTTTGTAAAAAATTGACCGTTTGCTCTCAGTGTGAGAGTCTGTTTGTGTGAGGAGCAGATCCAAAACAAGAAAAATGACATTTTACTCTTGAAAAGTAAAACTCTTGACTTTTAAATGTACCCATGCAGTGATAGGATGAAGCATGATGGACATTTATGTATTTTTGCCAATATATGGCCGATATGTGGGGCTAATATATATCTGCAAAAAATACAATATCACGCTATTTAACATTTTAGGCCAATTTCTGCTGATACTGATGTCATACTAATAATATCCTGTATCCCTAATCTTCACTGTGTTGTCATCTGTTTTAATATAAATTATCTGGACCTCAGGCATAATCACTCAGCTGACAGAGTTCATCAACATCAATGATGCTTCAAGCCAGCAAACGAATCTCTGAAGACTTGCCTACATGAGATTTTTTTTTAATATTATTATTTTTTTTGCACAATTATGAAGTACACAAAAGACAAAAATAATATGTAGTGCAGGTAGAGGTGAAAAGCCCAAAGGACTTATTTGAAGCCTCCACCTAAAGTATATTAAGGTCACATAACATTATATGTACATATAACATTCAAAAAAATGAAAAAAAAAAAACAAAAAAACAAGTTATTCACAAGTTCTGATAAACTGGTAAAAAAACACATACAACAATTACAAAAAAAAGAAAAGATTAAAATAGAAAATGTGTGTGTGGTGCATATGATCGTGTGAGTTCTATGAGGGATTGTATTGCCAATGACTTCAGAGATAATTACAGAAACAAACAAAATTAACCTCTGCCAGAAAGAAATTATGGAGGATGACGACTGGAAGAATGATGAGTAGAGTAAGAATGAACCTGTGCGTTTGCTTTGAAATACATCTTAAACTGTTCGGGAATATTCCACTCACTCAAAAGTGTCTTGAAAGTAAATACACATTTTTTAAAAATATTAATGTCATAAATGGCAAGAATTTTAAGTCCCTTTATTAGAGGAACAGATGATGTTCGTGACTCTGACCAGGTGGCAGTCCTAACAAAAAGTTTCTGGAGGACCAAAGTTTTGTAGTAGGAAATGTACTGGCTCAAATGAAGTTAGGATATGAACGATAAAGATAAATTAAACTGCAGTAAAGAGCGAGGAGACAATATGTGGTGACCAGATTCACTCACTCAGACCTTCAGTTGGTTTTGTACCTCTGTACTGAAACTCGTCAGGCAGCCTCTGTTTTAACCCTTTATCTGCTGTAAATTATTATTTCTCTGCATCTTAAACGCATTTGTTCCCCCTCAGCTGGCGAGGATTATGGCGATCCTACAGCAGCAGAGACAACATCAGCCTGGTGGGGTCGCTTCAGGAGGAGGAGGCTCCAAACTGTCCCCGTCTCACCTGGGAGGAGGCCTCTCCAAACAACCAATGGGAGACCCCCTTCAGCACCCTGGACTGGGGGGACCCTTATCAGACCTTCATGCCAAAACACAGGGGATGTACTCCGGTAAGTCAGCAGAGGAAGCACGGCTGAAGGTCGGACTTTGGGAACTGATGTGATGCTTATGGATGATTTCTCTCTCCCCTTATAAGAGTGGCTTTATTTAAACCCTGTTTTAGCTTTAAATAGAATAATGTTGATGTCTTAAGATCTGCTATCTCAGTGTGAAATAAGCCAACACATCAACAGAGATGGCTAAGAGTAGTGAATTATTCCTACACAGACTCAGTCCCTAATCAGGCTCTGTTTGACCAAAGGTTCCAGGAACTATGTAGTTTAAACCTGCAGACTAAATCCTGAACAGGGCTGGACCTCGGTCTCTGCCCTCCTTCTGAAGCATTTTGACTTTTTTGTAAAGATCAGGGACAGGTCATAGAGCTCAGATATATGTGTAACTGTTTGACTCTGAGCTGCAGCTGCATTGGTCCAAAGGTGTCCTCTGCTCTGTCCTCTAACATAACTGCACTCATACTTCAAAATCAGAAAACATGTATTAACATTCTTTAAGTGTGGTGCTTTTCTCTGTAGCTCATCATTGGTCTGAGCAGACGGGAGCAGATCTTACTCAGAATAAGCTCTGTTTTCATCTCGGTATTGTTAACATGCTCCTGCCTGAACTTCAGGACTCGCTCCAGGAGGTAACCTGTCCGGTCTGGAGCTCGGCCCGATGATCGGAGGGATGAAGGACACCGGAGGACAGCAGTCTCGGTTTAAGTGGATGATGGAAGGACACTCTCCGACGCCGTCTCCCCCAGACTCAAACCTTCACAAGAACGGTGAGTGGACAGATGGTTAAAGACGTGGTTAACACTTTGGTGGAGGCTGCTGCCGGTGTGGTGTCACCTTCTACACGGTGAGTCTGCGCCGAGACGATCCGTGATGTGTGACCTGAATATGTGACCTACATGCACCGAGCGTAGATATTATGAAATAGAGAGGCTCTGTTATACTGTGACAACACACTCTATCTCCACATTTAACTGAAATCTGATTCTCCTTAAATCAGTAGATATGAGTTTCTGGGGCAGTATTTTCGATGTTTTCTCTCCTATGTGTAAAAAGACCTTCGCTCCTGATTTCCACACGGCCATTTTTGGCATAGCACCCCCGAGCTGTAAGTTTACAAATGTACGAGCGAATGCTTTGGCATTTGCTTCGTTACTTGCCCGCAGACTGATCCTTTTTAACTGGAAGGCAAATAAACCCACAGCTTATTTTGGCCTCTCCTGTACAATCCAGGATAAATTTGACATATAAGGAAAAATCATAAGAGACATCCTTCTTTATATCCTAATACTGTAAAATCATTATACCTTATAAGCATTTATAAATTTACACTTGAAGGTTTTACATAATTTTAAGTCATCACTGAGCTCATTCCAAAGTTTTATCCCCAAAACCAAACACATCTGTTTTTAATATTTATTCTAACTTTTCTCGTTTCAAACATAAGCATACCTCTTAAATTATATTTTATTTCTCTTAGTTTAAAAAAATGTTTGAACAAACTGGAAGAGTTTTATTAACTGCACAAAAAATGATCTTAAGTGTTTTTAAATAAATAATGTTTACATTTTAACATAGATGACCCCATGGAAGACTGATGAGTGGGTTTCAGATATCCAGTCTTATTGATTATTCTGATCGCTTTTATTTGCATTTGTATTTCTTTTGTACTGTACTGTTGTTGTTAGTGTGCTGTGTATGTCTGTTTAAAATGTGAAAAGCAGGAAATAAAGTATAAATAAAAAAGCAGATATTAATTCATGTTTGATCCCTAAGCAAAAGAAGAGAAGACCCTAAAGACCAAATATTTGGTGCTCTGTTGTTTATGTTTTACACATTTTGCAGCCAACTTAACCAAACATCTGAAACGGCTCAGGTGTGTTTGTTACAGATGGTTTAACACAAATGAGAGTTTCCCTTCTCACGTCCTCCTCTGCCCCCCCCCCAGGCCCTTTACCCAGTGCTTTAAAGGTGAGGGGAGGGTCCCCGTACTCCCAGTACGACATGCTGGCTGCTGACGGTTCAGGGCTTCCCCCTCAGGCCTCTGCGGACAGCTGGCATCGAACCCCCGGGAGTAAGATAGGGAACAAACCGGCCACGTCCACCTGGCCACCAGGTGGGTCCTTGACTCTCTGAAGAATGTTTTTTTTTTTATTATCACTTACTTTTTTATTGATAATTTATATATCCACACACGTACAAGGCACACATGAGCAACCCACAGGCAGAACAATACAAACTAAGAACATTTGTTTGGGAGTTACATTTCTAACAGTTCATCTTTTGTCATCGTGTCTTCTTCTAAATCAGTTGGTTCTGTCTGTCGTTTTCGTCGCTGTTTTTGGTTTTGAATAATGTCCATTTTTCCCTCTTTTCTTCCAGCTGTGTTTGTTGTAGTCTTAGGCGATATGTCAGTTTTCCATTGTGCAGAATGGACAATTGGACACTAACGAAGTAGACTTGCTTGAGTACTGTCCTTAAGTACATGTTTTGAGTATCTGTACTTTACTTGAGTTTTTTTTTTTTTAGACTTATTACTTTTACTCCACTAAATTTGAAAGACAAATATTGTACTTTTAACTCCACTGCATTTCTACGAAGGGTCTTCCAATTTACTTTTAAGTATAGCTCTGAAGTCAGTGGATGAAATTTTTTTTTCTCTTCAGAAATGTGTGTGATTTGTTCAAGTGGTGATGCCGTACCTGTACCTCGCGCATGCCCTACTCAGATCGGGCAGGTAGACGTTGAGCTAATGTTGCTCAGATAACGGTTTGTCTCGGCAGTAATGATGGCTACAGCAGATACTGACGACAACTCCACACCAGAGCACCCGTGGCCATATCTGAAGTCTGATTCAGTGGTGTTTCAATAGGCATTTCGATAGGCTTCATATTTTACAAGCTTTTAATCTACAGGTTCTATAAGCAGGTCAGTGCCTCAGCAGGTTGTTTCAGTCATTAGGTTCTGTAAACTCATTGTGGCAACAATACAACAACACGTTGACATTAAAAAGAAAATGTTCTTTAATACTTAAGTATTTTCAAAAGCAGGTACTCCAATACTTAAACTTAAGTAAAAGTTTGACTGAACAACTTTCACTTGTATTGGAGTAATAATTGACCAGGAGTATCTATACTTTAACTCAAGTAATGGAGTTGAGTACTTTGTCCACCGCTGGCCGTTATCCTGACGCGGAGGATCCACTGTACCCTGAAGACTGTTTGTTTTAGTATCAGAGTGAAGATTTGAGCAGAAACTGTGTCAGTCTGAGCTGTTTGTATGTTCATACATGTTCAGACTGAAGCTGCTGTGTCTTCAGTCAAAGATCGATCACTTTATTCACTCCAAACTCAGAGTAGCATTACAGCAGCTGAGGACTGTTTCAGAACTTTCCTTCAGTAAACTGATATCAAATACACTATATTGCCAAAAGTATTCGCTCACCTGCCTTGACTCTCATATGAACTTAAGTGACATCCCATCCCTAATCCATAGGGTTCAATATGACGTCGGTCCACCCTTTGCAGCTATAACAGCTTCAACTCTTCTGGGAAGGCTGTCCACAAGGTTTAGGAGTGTGTTTATGGGAATTTTTGACCATTCTTCCAGAAGCACATTTGTGAGGTCACACACTGGTGTTGGATGAGAAGGCCTGGCTCTCAGTCTCCGCTCTAATTCATCCCAAAGGTGTTCTGTCAGGTTGAGGTCAGGACTCTGTGCAGGCCAGTCAAGTTCATCCACACCAGACTCTGTCATCCATGTCTTTATGGACCTTGCTTTGTGCACTGGTGCACAGTCATGTTGGAAGAGGAAGGGGCCAGCTCCAAACTGTTCCCACAAAGTTGGGAGCATGGAATTGTCCAAAATGTCTTGGTATGCTGAAGCATTCAGAGTTCCTTTGACTGGAACTAAGGGGCCAAGCCCAGCTCCTGAAAAACAACCCCACACCATAATCCCCCTCCACCAAACTTTACACTTGGCACAATGCAGTCCGACAAGTATCGTTCTTCTGGCAACCGCCAAACCCTGACTCGTCCATCAGATTGCCAGATGGAGAAGCGCAATTCGTCTCTCCAGAGAACGCGTCTCCACTGCTCTAGAGTCCAGTGGCGGCGTGCCTTACACCACTGCATCCAACGCTTTGCATTCAGCTGGTGATGTATGGCTTGGATGCAGCTGTTTGGCCATGAAAACCCATTCCATGAAGCTCTCTGCGCACTGTTCTTGAGCTAATCTGAAGGCCACATGAAGTTTGGAGGTCTGTAGCGATTGACTCTGCAGAAAGTTGGTGACCTCTTTGCACTATGCGTCTCAGCATCCGCTGACCCCGCTCTGTCAGTTTACGTGGCCTACCACTTTGTGGCTGAGTTGCTGTCGTTCCCAAACACTTCCACGTTCTTATAATACAGCTGACAGCTGACTGTGGAATATTTAGGAGCGAGGAAATTTCACGACTGGATTTGTTGCACAGGTGGCGTCCTATCACAGCTCCACGCTGGAATTCACTGAGCTCCTGAGAGCGACCCATTCTTTCACAAATGTTTGTAAAAGCAGTCTGCATGCCTAGGTGCTTGATTTTATACACCTGTGGCCATGGAAGTGATTGGAACACCTGATTCTGATTATTTGGATGGGTGAGCGAATACTTTTGGCAATATAGTGTATGACGGCAGATCACTTTAATAATCCTCACACTTTCATTCATGTCCGCAGAGTTCCAGCCCGGTGTTCCCTGGAAGGGGATCCAGAGCAGCGGGGACCCAGAGTCCGACCCCTACATGACTCCTGGTGGCGTCCTCGGCTCCCCTGGACCCCCCAACCTCAATGACTCTGACCACCAGTTACTGCGAGACAACATAGGTGTGTGATAAGGCTGGGCATAGGTGTCCTGAGAGAGGCCTCGGTGTGATGCATGCTATCTGTGTGAATTATGGACTTTGACTTCCCCACTCACAGAAGTCCCTACAACCTTTAGGCTTTTATTTAAAGACAAAACATAAGGATGGGATCTGAAGGATTGTAAAACCTAAGACTCGAAAATCTCAGGACTCTAGAGATCTTAGAAGATACTGGAAGTTTGTGACGTGCTGCATCATTGAGTTTGGCTCTAACCACCTCCTTTTTTAAGATTTTTTTTGGGGCATTTTGTGTCTTTGTTGACTTGTGGGAGGGGGCAAGAGAGGAGAGGGGAGGACACTCTGCCTGGATTTATTTATTTATTGTTTATTTGATGTGGACATCACAATTACATTGGACAAACCAGATGCATTGTTTAAGTGTTTTAGCACACGTGCTAATTCACAAAACTTGTCCACAGGAGGCTTTTGAAATGACAAAATTATAAAAGTAAAAAGAGAAGAAAGAGGAAAACATGCAGTGTACAATAACATTACGATAGTAAAAGAGGAGCAGTTTTCCAGATTAATAGATACATAAGCTGTAAAGCAAAGGCAACATGGTCAAGCAATCGACCAGTACAAACTCTTCATGTGAGCACTGTTTTTTTTATTTTAGCCATTGTTTGAGTCCTTTGTTAAAGCATTGCTGTTGGTCTCCAGTTTTAGATCAGTGGGTAGAGAGTTTCAGAGTTGTGGCCCTGTACAGGGCCGCCTGGTGACCAGTTCAGAAAACAGTAGTGACACTTGATTATTTAGACATTTAAAACACGGTTTAAGATTTGAACCCGGACTGGCAGAAGGGTGTATATAGGTTGTACCTGGCTGATACCATTCTGCCAAACCAGCACCCCAACCACCTCCTCTTGAACTGCCCCATGTGTGACGGCTCTGTGGACTAAAGAATAGATCTGAAATCATAGATCTGTCAGCATGATCTGTTTACCTTATCAGAGACAAAGACATGAGTCTAGATGTTTCCTGTGATCAGATCATAACAGTGAACACGCTGCAGCTCCTCAGTAACGCTTCCTCATGTTTTAAATGCTTCATCTTTTCAGCAGAGTTTAGTCAGACTCTCCGCTGCTGCAGTCCACCATGATCCTCCTCTCCAAACTACATATACTACACATATATATATATATATATATATATATATATATATAAATATATATATATATATATATATATATATATATATATATATATATATATATATATATATATATATATATATATATAAATTCCTGGTATTCTCAAAACTTGGAGTTCTTGGTACCAAAGCCTGGTTGGTTCTCCTCACTGTGTCATCCCGTGTCTCGGCTGTAGATCAGAAAATCGGTGAAGGCTTCCCCTTGCTGTTCCTGGTCTTAGTTCTCTGGTATCTCCTGATCCTCCTTCATCAATTGTTTTAATGTTTCAGGGCCAAACCCCTCCCTCAACACCTCGCTGCCTTCACCTGGTGCCTGGCCCTACAGTGCCTCAGAAAGCCCGCTCAGCAATGCACACAGCACAGGTACGGGCTCACGTTTGTTTATTTACCTGCAGCCTGTTCCAGCTGTTGGAGCTGCTGCCTGGCTCTGTTTATCTAAAATTCCCCCCTCCCCATTTCCTCCTCAGGAAAGTACTCGGAGTACAAGCCCAGCTGGCCCCCAGAGCCCATCGGACAAAACAAGATGTGGAAGACCAATCGCATCAGCTCGCAGCTGCCACGCCCCCCTCCTGGCTTAACCAATCAGAAGCAGGCCTCGCCCTCCCCTTGGGGAAGCGGAGGCCCCCGTTTGGCCCGGAGCTGGGGAGGGGGCGCGATCAATCAAGAGTCAAGATTTGGGCCAGGTACAGGGGACGTTTTCTGTTCATAACCGTTTATCAGCTTTATTATCTGGACACTGAGGAGGAACATGAGACTGGAGTTTGATCTGATTTATCAGATTTATCTGTTTGTCCTCAGCTCGTTCTTCCTCTCTGACTGTTATTTTGTCTTATTTATGTCCTGCTCTCAGGCTCAGCGTGGAGTGACGGCGCTGCCTCTCAGAGCAGCTGCTGGCTGCTGCTGAGCAACCTGACGCCTCAGGTGAGCAGTGAGGACAGGAAGACGAAGCACGTAAAGCAGATAAAACACTGTTATTATAACTCTCAGCACTTTTACTACCACAGACAACCACTTAAACATGACCCAGGCCGCTCTCTCAGGGTTCCTGCTGCCCTCTGAATGGATTCAATCAGTCTTAATAATTTTTTTTTTAATAGTTTAATTTTTATTGGAGTTTTGTGTTGTACAATAATAAAAACAGTTTACATTGAATTATATATTTTCCACATCAGTAGTAGATGTGTTAAACAAAAGATCGAGAACAAAATGGTCATGGTTACCGACATCCATAGTCAAAGCAGTGTATATAGGTTCAGTATCTTAACTTTACATACCAGTGATTCCTTAGGTATCTTTCATTGTGTCATAAATTGTCAGTTTTTCCCATTTTTTCACGAAAGCATAACCCTGATCGTGTTTTAGTCTCCACTGCCAGCTCTACGTTCATCTGAGGGCAGGGATGTGAGCAAAGATGTTCTGGATCAACATTTTTATCTTTAAACTCAAACACAAGTAGAAATAGTGATCTAAACTCAGAATTAAAGCCAGTTTCACTGACTTCATGATCAGAGTTAATGACCATCTGCTGGTTATGGAAGGATATTTATTGATCTTAACCTGTTCAGCCCCACCCCCGAGCCTTCTGCTCGAAACCTACAAGGTCTATTTGAATCATTTTGGTGTCATAATAAAAGTAACACTTGAGAGATTTGTCCAGATGTGTAATTATCAGTATATGTGTCCCTGGGACAGAGTAAAAGAAGATAGAAGTCAGAATAATTTGAAAATTTCATCCTCGCCTAAAACAACAGCAGAGTCTCTGCAGCACAGTTTAAGGCTGTGATTCACTGTGGACAGTTTGACACCCTGCAGAGGAATAAACCCACTCGGACAGGCTGCAGGTCTTACTCATGATAACTTCATTTTAGTCTGGTTAATTTGATAATTTCATTAACTGATTTATGCCCCCTGTGATGGATGGTAGAGAGGGAAAAACCATGGAATCAGTCCATGTTTGATCTGCTCTGAGCTGAGAGACCAGAACATCATCAGCTCTGTGGATCCAAGTTGTCCAGCTTTCATCACATGTTTGATGTGAGACTGACAGAATTACTCGATAATCAGGCAGCACTCTGTTTTTAATTATAAAAAGGTAATTCTGCGTGATCACCTGTCTCCGCCTTGCTGTCCCTGACCTGTAACAGACCTCTCTAACCTCTAACTCTCTGCAGATTGACGGCTCCACGCTGAGGACGATCTGCATGCAGCACGGCCCCCTGCTCACCTTCCACCTGGGCCTGACGCAGGGCAGCGCTCTGATTCGCTACAGCAGCCGGCAGGAGGCTGCCAAGGCCCAGGGGGCGCTCCACATGTGGGTGACCTGAAACAGCAAACACAGACGAACATTAACGATAATCAGTTAACGAGAAACAGGCTGTGATTGGTCAGATGTGAGATCGAAAACTTTCAATACATTTAATTAAAATCTTAAAAGGATTGATTTAAAAGTCCAGACCCTCAGTCCATGAACTGATTCAGTTTCAATCAATCAAACTTTATTTATACAGCACAGTTCATACAAAGTCAGTTGCAAGTGCTTTACATTGAGAAAAAATGATTGACAAAGGGTATAAACATATGAGCTGCAATTAATATACATATATTTATATACATATTGATAAAAATCTTTTTCTTACAACCATTTAGCAAATAAATGCGCAGCGGAGGTCCATCTGCTAAATATTATTCCACTGTAACAGTAATGATAGTAGGTAGGATGTCAAGAGGAGAAGCTAAAGTAAAAGAAATGATAAAATCAAGATGACTGATAAAATATAACAGAAAAAAAAAACAAGAAAATGCAAAGCAATAAAACCAAGAATCATCAGACAGAAATAAATTAAATGATAAAGATACATTTTAAATAAATTAAAAACATGTTAAAAGATAAAGATTAAATCTAAAATGATTAAGTGTAAAAAGATAAAAACTATAGCAACATGATAACATATATAAGCAATGCTAATAATATAAAAAAACATCAAATATTAAAATTTAACTCTTAAATGTAAAAATAAAGTAAGGTAAAAAGTGATACAAACGAATAAATTTGGTGGTCATTAAAATGATGAAGTCCTACATCAAAGCCAGGCTGAATAAATCAGTTTGAGTTCCTCTGTAATTTAAATTTGAAGAAAAAGTCAAAGTTCCTCTGTTGGTGTTTCGGTCAGACGCGTCCACGTCCTCGGATCATGTCAGACTTTGATTTCAGGTGCCCCGTCACAGGAGTCTGAACAGATTGTTCTGTCCCTGTCCTCCCTCCAGGTGTGTTCTGGGTAACACCACCATCCTGGCAGAGTTCGTTGGCGGGGAGGAGGTCGCTCGTTATTTTGCACATTCCCAGGCCGGAGGCGCGGAGGGGGCGGGGTCAGGAGCGGCAGCCGCCAGCGGGACGCAGGTTTCATCCGGGACGGGCACGACTGTGGCCAGCAGTGGAGGCAGCTCCCCCGGGAGCGAGCGGGCGGCGGCGGCAGCTTCAGGAGGAAACGGGAGTGGTGGCGGAGGTGTGGAGGCCGGGTCGGGGGGTCTGGGGGGCGTCAGGTCCTCCGGCTCGGCCTGGCAGGGTCTCGACGGTACAGGAAGTTCTTCGGACACCCCGGCGGCCCAGGGACCGGCGCTGGGCATCTACTCCCAGTGGGGCACCAACGGGGCGGGGGAGGGAGGAGGCGTGGAGGGGGGAGAGACGGGGAGGTCCGGACTGTGGGGGGGCATGACGACAGGATACCCTGGCAGCAGCCTGTGGGGGGCGCCGCAGATGGAGGAGAGGCACCAAATGGACAGCCCTGCAGCACTGTTGCCTGGCGACCTGCTGGGGGGCGGAGCCGACTCTATCTGAGGCCCGCCTCCATTTTTATGTTTGTTTGGACACTGAGACAGCATACACTGGGAAACATATGTACTTACTATAGCACACACACGCACACAAGCACACATACACAACTACACACACTAGGGCTGGGCGATATGGACCAAAAACACATATTTATATTTTCTAAGCTGAACGCTCAAACTCAGTATTAATATAATGTCAATATTTTTGTCTTTAACCACAGAGAAAACGTTTGTCATGATGCAAAAATAGCAGAAAATAACACTGAAAAGATTCCAGTTACACTGAAATAATATTTGATATTACCAGAATGAAACAGAGGTCCACAACGTGAGGACAGAAAATCCTTTTTAATGATCAAATACGGCAAACAAACTCCTTCACTCCTGAACTGCCATTAATACCGGCAACATTCCACATTTCCACAACCAAAAAAGGAGGAGGGCTGCGTCTAAAATGGACAAATTCGTTGGCACCAGAAGGAAAAGTTTCCAACATGTTTGTGCAGTCAAGACAAAACCCAGTGTTTGGTATTTAGGACTTTATTTCTGTTGCTGTGGTAATGAAACAGGCACAACATCATTAATTATATTATCATTTAAGTTCAAATCTCTGGTTGCCTGCTGCTTGTCATTTATTCCTTTAAATTGATCAAGAGTTAAATGTAAATGGGAAGAACTGGCCTTTTTTTAATTAACACAAAAGTTCTTTATAACTTAATTAAAAAAGGAGTGGTTCAAGTATTGAACCTTGTGAAACACCAGTGCTGATGATTTAATTTTTATTTCTTGATCCCAAATGCTGAAATCATTCCATCACTGTTATTTAATGATAAAAATATGCTTATACCTTTGAGTAATTTAAGCAGAGTGCAAGCGTTAGTGTCTATTTTTAAAAACTTAAAACAACCCATCAGCAAATATTTGATGTGAAGGACTTCTGTTTTTGTCAAATGGTAACTAGAGATGGATAAACATTTAATTTGTACTAAAGTCCAGTCAAAGTTCTAATTCTTAAGCTGATTTATTGTTTACCATGGTATGGCAAATATGCTTAAATTGCAACAAGTGCTCATTGACAAAAAAAATCAGCCAGTTTTGGTTTTGATACCATCAGTAAGGCTGTGAAAATGTGCAAATACATTTTGTCACCACAGTCTAAAATAAAACCTCTTCCATTGCTTTATAATCTGTGCAGGGTCCTGTCTGCCATTTTTTATCATTAAAGATAATAGACTGGACTTTATGTCAGCACAGGCAGCAACATCATTCATGTTTGAAGGTGATAAATTTGATATCTTGGTGACTTTGAAAATGGATGCATTATTTTACTTTTCATTGCTCAGGAGTGTTACAGCAGTTATCGCTCATTAAAATGTAAAAAAAACAAGCTATTATAACCTAGAAGGTGAAATCAAGTACTGATCCTTGTGGAACACCATGGCTTTTTAAGATTTTCAGCTCTTGGAAACTTTTTGATCCCAAAAACATCTTAATTATCTAGGCGATGGGAATATGCCAATGTATTGATGAATATGAGAGTCTGTAGGAGTTTGCCTGCTGCTTCTGGTTATTAGAAATGATTTAATGCTCTCATTGTGTTTATTGGACAGGAGTTTCTGTCTTTGGTGTCAAACAGCAGCTGATTTTTCGTGAATGACTAAATAAAGTAAAAAGATAATAATCTCTGTAGACTAGAGCTGTCAGATAGAATATCATCCTGTTGGTGGTTCTTATACTGAACAATCATTTCACTGAACTTTCAAACATCTTTTTAAAGAGCTGAATGTGGATATTTGAGTATATTAATGTGAAGATGTTGTCTTACCCTGTAGCAGTCTGAAAACATGCTGATGAATCCTGACGTGTTGCCCAGCCCTGGTCTTCATATTAATGTAACACACACAGATCTTTATATGCATATTAATGTGCACACACGTAAAGCAGAAATGTGAGACATGTATACACATTCTTGTGGCCAGACTTAAGCTATTCTCTAAACAAATGCAGGGACTGTTAAATGTGTATACGGCCTTTTTCCACAGATGAAGATTTCAACTGCTTAGACTTGAAACCTGAAACCGAATGAATCGTCCGTTTGGTCTCAAAGACTCGACTGGACTTTGTGCTCAGTAGGTAGGGCTGGGACTTTTGGACTGATTTACATGAAAATGTGCACACACCAAAAACAGACGAGCCTTCAGACAGACGGGCACTGTAAACAGCATTACCTTCAGCGAGTAGACCGATCCAGGGGAGCGCCGGCGCCATCACTGCGGCGGCATCGCAGGGCGATGTTTCCATGTCTGACCAAAGATGTGAACGCTTCTCCTGTCAGCATTAACGTCTGTGGAGACTCATTTCTGACAGAGGTGTGAGGAAAAGAGAGAGGGACAGGAGAATATTCAGCCCAGAGTGATGAGAGGAAGATTATCATAACAACGAAATGGTGCAAAAATCTGAAATAATAAATACTAACTGTTAGGACAAAAGTCAGTGTGAAGGCAAAGACAAGATGCTGAGGGAAATTTAGATTTCAAGTAAGAAGTTCAAAAGTCATCAAGTGACAAGAAAAAAGCCTCAAAGTAGAAACAAAGTCAGTGTCAGTTAAAGAAAATAAAGAGAAAATCATCTCAATAAGGTGAAAAAGTCCAGATTAATAAAATGGGTCAAAAATCTAAAAAGTCAAAACAGTAACATTAAAGTTAAATGCCAAAGACAAATATATTTAATTAGTAAAATTCTATATGGTCAAAATTACCTGTAAAACTTTGAAGAATAAGGGAAACACAATTAATGAGTAAATATTTACTGACAGTTTGGTGAAATCTGGACTGAAGCTCCATCAGCTCGAGCATGACGACGTTCCTCTGAGGTCAAAGGTGATGGAGCAACCATTGGGGCAGCGTAGGTGTGATCAGACCGAAGTCAGGGTCAAAGCTCTTCTCACGTGTTTCTGATATTAACTAAGATGTAAAATCTGTCTGGTTTGCCCGCCCTATCTGAGTATCTGTGCTGCTGTCACAGTCACCAGATGCCCCCGCAGTAATGGCGGCCAGCACAGGGCGGCGGCGCCCCATGGGGTCGGTCTGAAGGTGACCTTCAAACTACTACACGGTGTGGGTTAAAGTGCAGTTTTTTGTATCACGTCCCTGAACCCATGCAAACAGCTGTGAGGCAGAGCTGTATCTTACTGTCTGTCCTCTTCTTCTTCTCTGTCTGTGTTTTGGTTTGAGGGCGGCGAGGACGGCGCCCTCTGTCTTCAGATGCTGACCTCCTACTGTTGTATTTCATGCACTCTCTCTGTCTCTTGTTTTTGAACTGTTTGTTACTGTTGCGGTGATTGATGTTAAATTGCTGGCAGTTTGTTGCATTTCTTGGCGTGCAGTGCCGTCCACGGCGTCCGCACTCTTATGGAGCGTGAATGAGACTGAGACCAAGTACAGTGGGGTGGCGCCCACGCTGCGAGTGTGCGTGTGCATGTGACGGCCTGAGGGCACGGCTGCTTCTCCATGTGGTGTGTTCAGGGCGGCTGCGATGGTTTACTGCTGACCGTGTTCTTTGGCACTAAAGCTTCTGTTTCTCATCGAAGTTTTTTTAGCAGATTGTCTTTTTTATCGTCCGACCTGCAATAATAAAAAAGAACATTTTAACCACAAAGAGCTGAAGGCATACGCTGAGGAAACGGACATGCCAAATCTTATCAAACTGTGTGGAGTGTGTGGGGTCAGGGGTCAGGGGTCGGGGCGGGGGGGTTGTTTACAGATGCAGAGTAAAAGTTAGCGTACGTTTTTAATGTTCTGTTGTTGTGTATTCGTTTCAAATTCAGACAGGCTTTAACGCTCCTGTTCAGTGTTTTCGTTATAAGATTTTACAAAAAGAAAAATTTATTTAAACAAATGAGAACAAGATTAATAAAGAGGAAAGTATTGGCTTCTACCACGCCTCCTTCATCTGTCTGTAACTCTGTATTTATGATTTATTTACATTTATTAATAAATATAAAACACTATTTCTGCTTTATTTAAATTTATAAATGAATATGAAACGCTATTTCTGCTTTATTCAGATTTATTGATGATGTGAAACTCTGGTTATGCTTTATTTTGATTTATTAATGAATATGAAACACATGCTTTATTTAGATTTATTAATATATTAAATTTTAACTCAGGTGTTTGTTCGGTAGTTCATGAATGGCCTACCTTCAGCAGGAGGAAGCAGCCTGCGTGTGACGTATCACCCTGGAATTTAAGGCATGACGTCATGTACGTAGTGGACGGCGTTGTTAAGTAACGAGGGGAGGGGGGCAGGCGGGAGCGGAGAACAGCCGCTCGTGCTGCTGCCGGAGCTTCACAGGGACTATCAACAGGGAGAGCAGCCGACGACAGAGCTCCGAGCTGAGGGAATGAGAGCCGCCACAATCCGCCCCCATCCTCCTCTGCCCGGGCCTCTGACCGACTGACAACCATCGGATCAGGACCTCCACCCATCCAGCTACCGAACCAGCCCAGTATCGGGTGAGTGCGGGCCCGGGGGGCTGGGGAAACCGGGGGGGAAAACGGGCCTGATCCGTCCGAGTCGGAGGCTCGTATTCTCGGCTTCCATGGAGGGGGAGGGGGCGGGAGCGGGCAGGCTAACCCGGGACAGACATGGGTGCGGCTGGAAGTATGATGAAACGTGACGAAGTGACGAATAAAAACGAAAATGTTGATTTAATGTTGAAAATAAATGTTGTGATAAATGTAAGGGACGAGTCTCGGTCCTGTTCGTCTCCTAGCTTACTTTGAGCTAACGGGTAACGTTAACGTCCGCCGTTAGTCTGCC
The DNA here is from genome assembly GCA_037902135.1 of Cetoscarus ocellatus. NCBI lineage: Eukaryota > Metazoa > Chordata > Actinopteri > Labriformes > Labridae > Cetoscarus > Cetoscarus ocellatus. The sequence continues at coordinate 337,012 of JBAMNC010001179.1, forward strand.
GACGTTAATCTGAAACAACATTTAAGGTAAATGAAGCAGATTTAACGTTTTTCTGTGATTTTATAAAAAGACATAAATCCATCTGGACCATAAATCACAGCTGACCTGCTTCACATCAAATCAGTGCCGTAGAGTAGGACGCTGGTCCCGGAGTCCCGTTATGGAGCTCTTAAACGGGTTTATTGGGTTTAAATATAATTATTATAATAATTAATGTTTAATCTAAAGTCAGGCTCAGGTGGTGCCCTGACAGCTGCTTTCTGTCTGCAGGAGGAGTCTCTACATTAACATGCAAACCAGTAACTGCTGATCGTACTTCAGGGCTGTTTTAGTGCCAAAATTATAACATTTAAAATAATTAAATTAAAATTAAACTGAGCTGATGTGTTCCTGAGGCTCCATCATGTCTGATTTAGTCATCAAAAGTTTCAATTACACTCTGTGCTCAGGCTTTAATCTGCACCAAACACTGACATCTTCCTTATTCTGAGATATGCAGTAATATTACACTGAGTTATTAGGAATTATCCTTTTTTAATGATTGATATTTAGAGTTTCAGAAAGTTAACAGTCTTAAGTCATTAGAGAGAGAGGTCCTGCAGCAGTCCATCTCCATCAGTTTGAGTTTTGCACCGGTGGACCCCTCTGTGTTTTGTTTGTGCTGAAATTAACTTAAATCTGATTCCTCAGAGGTGCTCAGGTGTGGTGTGGACACATTAACGAGTCTCATCCCACCTTAACGAGTCCCCGTCCACACAGAGACGAACTCCAAAAAGCTGAATATGGAGTCTCTGCCCACTGAGCATTGTGCAGTATGCAGCATTTTGTCAAATATCTAGACACAAATTGGACCAATTCAGCCCCCGTCTAATCACATTTGACTTTTTTTTTACTTTTTATTTATTTATTACACAGTAGACACACAAACAGGAGATGCATTCTCAGTGCACTTGTTAATCTTTGTTTGTTGTAAGACTGTTTTCTGCAGATAGACAAACATCATCACTTACACTTTCTTCATGTCTCATTTAACAATATATACACATTTTATACTGTACATTACACAAGTGCATTCAAGGTCAAATACAACTGAAATGAACACAAAGAAAGTAAATAAAGTAAATCAATATGAGAGATGATTGGAGTTTAGACATTGCACGTATCACTGGTTCCCATCTGTCTAAAAACTGCTCTGCTTTGAGCTGTAACCTTGCAGTGATTTATTCCATGATTAAGACAGCTTTAACTCTGATTCTCCGTTTTTTTGGATTCTTATTGTTTTTTTATATTAAAAACAAAGTTCTGAGTAAGGAAATTAAGTTCCCATTATTGATATTATCAGGTACTGTACCCAGTATAGAGAGTTAAGGATTCAAAGTAGTTTTGATGCCCAGATTTGTTGAATTTCCTTTTTGCTGGATATCCTCCAAACATTAAGAAGTTATGAGCAATCCCAAAGTGTATGTGTAGACATTTGACTTCCTTATGGTATTTTGTGCCGGAGCAGCTTTATCAGGGTTCCCACACGTCCTGGAAAACCAAGAAAATGATTGACCAATTTTCCAGTCATGGAAAACATATGGAAAATGAGGACAAAAGTAAAACGTCCTGGAATATGATTTCTAGTAAAGATTGGGAACCCTGTTTATTCACACAGACTGCAGAACAAAGAGGATCCAGGCGTCAGCATGAAGGTCAGCTCCTGGAGTTTTCCATCCTCAGTTGGAGTTTGATTCCCATCCTTATTAGGTGTAAGTTCATGTGAATGGTTGTCTGACTCTACATATCAGCCATGTGATTGGCAGGAGAATTGGCTCCAGCTGCAGAGCCCCCTGAATGGGTGAGGTGTAGAAGATGCATCAGTGTTGAGGATGTTTGTTTTTGTTGCCGCGGTAACAGGATCATCTTCACTGGAGTAAGTTTATCACTCTTTTCTTGTGACAGCCATAGTTAAAGGTGTCTCTGCATGAGTTTAGGGTTGTTGCTGTAATCAGATTACTCTTGTGTAGGGTTGGTTATTGTAATCAGATTACTCCTGTAGTTAGTGTTTCACTGTTGAAGGGTCATATCCTGATAATAATGCTCTGATTGGTCCTCTTCTGTTTAAAGTTGAGCTCGCTGAATCCTCTGAGGGCTGTGACACACATAACTCCAGCCAGCGCTCCTCGCCGGTCTCGCCTCCCTCCCTGTGCATTGTGGGTACAGAGCGGTGGAGGAGTCAGTCCTGCTTTTGCAGTGGCTGCACGATGTGGCGTGGTAGAGAGATCTCTGAATAAATGATGATCCGGGGCAGCCTCACGTGCAGCTCGGCTCAGAGAAGATCCTTCATTTCCTCATGTGTCACAGTGAAGCTCCAGGACCCTGAGCCCTGAGCCCGAGGTCTGAGGAGGAGCTCGTCCCACAGCAGAGAGTCTGATATCAGCTGATCTCCACTGATGAACATCAACATCACTCTCTGCTGCAAATGTATGAGGGTCCTTGAGCTTTAGTCCTTAAAGTGACCGCCCTACAAGGTCTTAAAGTCTTATATTTACTTTAAAGAGGTCTCAGACTTTAGAAGACTCTGATGTTGCTGCTGAGGTTCTCCTGCAGCCCGTGATGATAATAATAATAATAATTTTATTTACATAGCACCTTTAAAAACAGATGATGATGTTTTCATGAGTTGTTCTGGTCCGTCCTGCTCCTGCTGAACTCCTCACCCTCCTCCCCCTCCTCCCTCCTCCAGACTTGGTCATGTGTCTCAGGAGGTCAGACAGCTGTTTGCTGATCAACAGGATCTGCTCAGGCTGCATTCTCTCACAAACACGTGTCCAAATCAGCCCGTCTGGGATCTTCATGTGAGGAAACCTCTGAGGGACAGGCTGAAGCTCTGCTCTGATGTCATCTGTTGGTCTGTGTTCCAGTGAAGAACTACGACCATGGAGCTGAGAGTGGGGAACAAGTACCGTCTGGGGAGGAAGATCGGGAGTGGCTCCTTTGGAGATATTTACCTCGGTAAGTGGAGATACATCATGTTCTGCACGCTTAACCATCTCTCCATGTGTCTACTGCTGAGGTCACACCAGGATCAGACCTTCGTAAACTGTCTGTCTTCTGCTCTGAGCTTCATGATCTTCATATCCATGAGGCTCTGACAGGCCTGTTGCTGTGTCCTCCTTCTCCTCAGGTGCCAACATAGCCACAGGTGAGGAGGTCGCCATCAAGCTGGAGTGTGTGAAGACCAAACACCCTCAGCTGCACATCGAGAGCAAGTTCTACAAGATGATGCAAGGAGGAGGTAAGAGCTGGAAGAGGCTGTGAGCAGCAAAGTGATCATGTAGAAGAACATCTGAGAGTGAAGCACACCTCCCACCGTGGACATCGGACTAAAATCATGTTCTGTTTGATAAAGACTGATCCATGGAGTGAGATCAGACATGTCTTTGCTGCTGCTGGACCAACAGAAGGTCTCAGTCACAGATTGGTGTTTAATTAAAATAGAATTATTTATATCTGAGCAGAGAGACACCCTCAGGGTCGGCTGGTTTCTGAAACAGAGCATCACTTTCCCCTCAGTGACCAGTGGTTAAAATATGGTGTGCATGTGGTTTAAATACGGTGTAAATGTGGTTTAAATGTGGTTTAATTATGGTGTGAATGTGGTTTAAATATGTTGTGAATGTGGTTTGAATATGGTGTAAATGTTGTGCTGCCTGTGTGCCGTCTGTTTCAGTGGGCATCCCGTCCATAAAGTGGTGCGGTGCAGAGGGAGACTACAACGTGATGGTGATGGAGCTGCTCGGCCCGAGTCTCGAGGACCTCTTTAACTTCTGCTCCAGGAAGTTCAGCCTGAAGACCGTGCTGCTGCTGGCTGACCAGATGGTAGGACACAAGGCCTAATGGGAAATCAGAGAGTTAGGATCATTTAATGTCCCTCTGCTAAAGTCCACTGTAGGAGACAATACACAGACACACAGCTGTAACCCTCTCCCTGTGTGCTGACCCAGGTCAGAGTAGAAACATGACTCTCTGAAGGCTTCTCCAAAGTCTGAGTTCCTCTGCAGCCTTCTTCAGAGTCCTGAGCTCACTCAGCAGCCCTAGATATTTCCTTTCAGGTGTAGCTCTGAGAGCTTCGCTCCTCACCTGTAGTTTGACGGTGTGGACACGCTCCATCAGTGATCTGGACCAGGGTTTGTTCTCCATCTTCATCCATGGACCTCCTCTGGTCTTCAGTTACTCCTTGTATCCACCTGTTCATTCATACATTCAGGGACTGAACCTGACTCAGAGACAAATGGATTTAGAGGTGGTTTCCTCACATATTCATCTGCCTAAGAGGGGTGGGGGATCCAGGAGGTCCAGCAGAGATGGTTTGAATCAGCTGGTGTCGCTCATTGTTGGAGGCTGCTTCACTCTCAACATGCAGGAAAGCATCAAACAAGAGCTTCTGAGGGCAGGAGTGTCTGAAACTGCATTTGTCTCTCCTAAAATCAGAATTCTACATTAAACCGGAGAGCACAAACCTCCGCCAAGGTAGCTCACATACTGCTGTTACATCTATAATCAATACTCCCATTATAAAGTTACTGACATAATGATTCATGACCCTGAAAACCCACACCTAGCACTCAGAATCATGTTGATATCTTTATTAGACAGTTATTAGCAAAAACCATCATTTGCTGGATCATCACCAAAATCTAATCATTTCTAAGTTGGGCCATTACCAACATCTCCTGAAAATTACAGCAAAATCTGTCCAGTAGTTTTTGAGTCATCTTGCTAACAAACAAACATGGAGGCAAAAACAAAACCTCCTTGGCGAAGGTAATAAAACACCGGGACACTGAGGAGTCAGTGAAGCACAGATCTCTGATTTGTTTGAATGAGTCTAGAGACCAAACTGCAAACACACCCTTTTCCCTCTGAGAGACCCCTAAAATCTGACGGCAGCTAATTTTCCAGATCAGATCTGTGTCCATCCTCCAGCTGTGACTGTGGCCATGGTTTTGTCCTCTCTGATCCCTCTCCTCTGTGTCCCTCTTCTGTCCAGATCAGTCGTATCGAGTACATCCACTCCAAGAACTTCATCCACCGGGATGTGAAGCCCGATAACTTCCTGATGGGGCTTGGTAAAAAGGGAAACCTGGTCTACATCATCGACTTCGGCCTTGCCAAAAAGTACAGAGACGCTCGCACGCACCAGCACATCCCCTACAGGGAGAACAAGAACCTGACAGGCACAGCACGCTACGCCTCCATCAACACTCACCTGGGCATCGGTAAGATCAACGAGGACATCATAGACCCCTTTAAGACTCTCAGAGGATCCAGATCATAGACCTCTTTAAGACTCTGAGAGGATCCAGATCCAGATACTGAGCTGCCTGAGCTCCATGTGTGCTGACAAATTCACAGTCCAAGTTCTTCTGTGCAGTGTTCATTTTGTTGACTAATTATTTTTGTCATAGTTTTTGTCAACAACCTTTTTTCCCCTGATGAAAACTAGACAGTAACTAATAAAAACAAGTGCACATGGACAAAAACTCAAACTAAATTAACTGACATTTTCACCAACAAATAAAAACTAGACTAAAATGTTTGACAGAGACTTAATCCAATCAGACCTAATTTGGTCATGTAGAAAGTAGGGACAAGTTAGGAATATATCCAATCACAGCTACTTTGGTTGTGTGGAAAGGTTGGATGAGTTCAGAGGGACATCCAATCACAGCTGCCTTAGCTTGGTGGTGGTGGGATAAGTTGTGGAGCGATCCAATCAGAGCTCCTCTCTTTATGAATTGATATATTCATGTAGAGCAGGTTCACTGTTTGTTGTCAGTTCTGGTATTGTAACTGAGATGCTCTGCCAGGTAGCCTAAATAAAGGTGACTGCATTTCACACAAAAGTTCAATTTGTTTCTGTTCATTTATACATTCAGACTTTACTAGCATTCAATAAAGGGTTATTAGATGTTTGATTTTATCCAAGAGTAAAACATGACTTCAGAAATTCAAGGAAACATAAAACTGCCTTACCCTTTACACTTCATATTTTAGTCGACTAAATTTACAGTAGGTTTCATCGAAATGTTGTGCAATTTCATCAACTAAAACTAGACTACAATTGAAACAGTTTAGATGACTACATTATTATGCTGCTTATTCCACGTATACACGATCCTTACAGGTCGTCCCTTGTCACTACTCAGGCTGTCTAACCATATGAAACATAACACCACCTGATGTTACAGGGAGAAATGATGGACTGGAATATCATCTCTCATCAGAGCTCTGTCTGTGTCCATCAGTGTGAGACACTGCAGGACGTTTCTGACTGTCTCTGTCTTTGTCTCCACAGAGCAGTCGAGGCGGGACGACCTGGAGTCCCTGGGTTATGTCCTCATGTACTTCAACCTGGGCTCGCTGCCCTGGCAGGGCCTCAAGGCCGCCACCAAGAGACAGAAGTATGAGAGGATCAGCGAGAAGAAGATGTCCACGCCCATCGAGGTCCTGTGCAAAGGATATCCCTGTGAGTGTTCACCTGTGGACTGAGTTCACCTGTGGAGTGTTTACCTGTCAGGCTGTGTTGAATGTCATTAGTTAGTCATGTCTGTCCTCAGTTGATGGTTTGGTTTTGTCTCTGTCGTCGGAGCTTCATTTCTCTCCTGGTGTTTCTCCTCCCACAGCTGAGTTCTCCACATATCTGAATTTCTGCCGTTCCCTCCGTTTTGATGACAAACCCGACTACTCGTACCTGCGACAGCTCTTCAGGAACCTCTTCCACCGTCAGGGCTTCTCCTACGACTACGTCTTTGACTGGAACATGCTGAAGTTTGTAAGTCCTGAGGGTCACTTCTGAAAACATGCTCCTGTCCTCATTCATCCCAGAAGTCAGTTCCAGATTTAAAAAGTAAATCTAAAGAAACTTGAACTGAAGCAGGAATATTCTGTGACGATCTGACTGTCAGCAGACATGCACGAAGTCTGCCGTCTGTTTTGGCTTTAAAAGTTATTTTATTGGCACATCTGAGCATTTCTGCAGTTATTTTTGTCTGATGTGATTTAAAGTTTCAGAAGAATTGATGTTGAATTAAAGGATTTAAATCTCATGTCAGTTTTCCATTAGCAGGTTGATTCCTTAAATTTCAGGCTGAACTTGAATCTTAAACATATCAGACTTGTTCTCTGGTAGTTTGAAATAAGATCAGCTGATATGGACCTGTTTTAGGGATTTTGAAACCCTTCAAAGTGTCTGTCCTCGTCCTGCAGGGGGCCAGTCGGATGGCCGAGGACGGCGATCGGGAGCGGCGGACGGGAGAGGACAGAGACGAGCGGATCGGAGGAGCCCCCCGAGGGTCTGCGTCCAGGGGTCTGCCCCCCGGTCCAAACTCTGGAGCTGCAAACCGGGTCAGGAACGGGCCGGAGCAGGCCATCTCCAACCCGGCCTCCCGGGTCCAGCAGTCCGGTGAGAGTCTCAGGCCTCTTCCTCAGGATGACGATGATGTGTGAAGTAAAGACGGTCAGGCTTCAATCCTGTACCTGGTTTTAGGTAACACGTCCCCTCGTGCCATTTCTCGTGCAGAGAGAGAGAGGAAGGTGAGCATGCGTCTGCACCGAGGAGCTCCGGCCAACGTGTCGTCCTCAGACCTCACAGCCCGGCACGACCAGTCCAGGATCTCCACGTCACAGGTACCAGAACAACACTGTCATGGTCTTAAATACAGATGAAGGTCAAGCTTTAGCGGGTTTAGGTCAGAGCAGCAGTTATTCTGATAATTAGGGTCCTGCAGGTCCTCCAGAGGGCTAAAGATCAGCCATTGAGAGGTCTTTAAAGGTAGGCTGTGGATGTAGATCATCTTTATCAGATGGATGATGAACTGTTTCAGAAAACATTCAAAAGAGTGACGACGTCCTGATTCAGTCAGCTGGTTTCTGTTCAGCAGGTCAGACTCTGCTGTCATGTTCAGGTCTTTGAAGGTCCTGGACCTGATCTAAAGGTGTGCAGGAGATCTGGGCTTGTGACAGGACTGAGCATGTTAGGGGTGATAAAGTGCAGCCTTCAGGCTCGGACATGAGCTGAAGCTGCTCTGTGTTTTTGTAACCCGTGAACGTATGCACTGATGTTCTCATGACCTTCAGGGAGCAGGAACGTAACATAGTCTGAGTTTGATAAAGTCTGAGTTTGATAAAGTCTGAGTTTAATATTTAAGTCTGAGTTTGATAAAGTCTGAGTTTGGTATTTAAGTATGAGTTTGATAAAGTCTGAGTTTGATATTTAAGTCTGAGTTTGATAAAGTCTGAGTTTGGTATTTAAGTATGAGTTTGATAAAGTCTGAGTTTGATATTTAAGTATAAGTTTCATGATAAAGTCTGAGTTTGACAAAGTCTGAGTCTGATATTTAAGTATGAGTTTCATGATAAAGTCTGAGTCTGATATTTAAGTCTGAGTTTCATGATAAAGTCTGAGTTTGACAAAGTCTGAGTCTGATATTTAAGTATGAGTTTCATGATAAAATCTGAGTTTGATATTTAAGTCTGAGTTTGATAAAGTCTCAGTTCCATACTTAAGTCTCAGTTTGGTATTTAAGTCTAAATTTGTGTTAAATGTTATGTTTGATAAAGCCTGAGTTTGATATGTAGGTCTAAATTTGATCAAATCTGAGTGTGATATTTACGTCTGAGTTTAATATTTAAGTCAAATTTGATGAAGTCTCAGTTTGATATTTAAGTCTGAATTTCATGGTAAAGTCTGAGTTTGATAAAGCCTGGATTTGATAAGGTCTGAGTTTGATAAAGCCTGAGTTTGATAAGGTCTGAGTTTGATAAAGCCTGAGTTTGATAAGGTCTGAGTTTGATAAAGCCTGAGTTTGATGTTAACGTCTGATTATAATAATAATATGTAAATGACCTTATTGATCTGATGTCTGTCTGATGTTGAGTTCAGGTGATTATTCTTTTGTTTTTTATTGATTATTATTAAATTAAATAATTGATCTGATGTCTCTGTCCTGTCGGCGGGGGGTCCAGGTCAGCGTCCCGTTTGAGCACATGGGGAAGTAAAGCTCTGCATGCACATCAGACTGACAGGTGAGCTCTGACTTCCTCCTGCATGACCTTCATCACCTTCATGACCTTCAGGACCTCAGTCAGACTAACAGTGGTCTCTGTGCTCTTCTCTCAGGGCTGCAGATCAACCTTTGACCCCTGTCCTTTATTTGACCTTGTCTTATTAAAGATGTTTGCCAATGGACTGGTGGATCTTTGAAGGTCTGACCTGCACTCTTTTATAAAGCTCTAAAACCACCTTCTTACTCCAGCCTGCTCCTCAAACATTCCCTCAGACCAGGAGGAGACCAGGAGGTGCACCAGAGCTCCACTCCAGGACCTGAACCTGAAGCTCGTGGTGCAGCTCCTCCTCTCAGACCAGAGCAGGAGGAGAACATCAGCTGATCCAGTCCTGTTTCAGGTGAAATTCAGAAGACCATGATCTCCCTCCAGTCCTGTTCATCCTCTGCTCCGGGTGTTCAGATACCAAGAGGCACCTCGGCACGCACCGGAGACCGTCTGTCCCCCCCCCCACCGTTTTAACTAATGATGTTAATTAAAGCAACAAAGGGTTTAATCCAGTTAATCCAAAGAGATGATTGGTGCTGGAGTCCCTCAGGGGTCGGTCCTGGTCTGGTCCTGATCCTGGTCTAAGGGTTGTGGCACCTCTTCCAGATCTGGACTTCATTTGGCTCCTTTATGTCCACCAAACAGGAAAGAGAGGAACCTGGACTTGAACCAGGTCTCAGTCTGAGCCCAGGTCCCCCAGTCGTTAGAGCTGCTGTTCTGTTAGAGTTGGGACGGTGCTCTGATGCTGCAGGGCGGCCATCTTGGTATCTGAATGTCCAATCAGACGTGGGGTCAGAGTTCACACCCCCTGCCGTCTCTTTCCTCTTTGACTCTTCGGTTCAGACACAGCAGTCCGAGGACGAGGACGAAGATTTGTACTAACACACTCCGTGACCCCTCGGTGACCACGGCTGCCCGTCCTGATGTGGGACAGGCAGCAGTTTTTACGACGGTTCTTAACGTTCCCTTTTTTATTCTATTGTTATCCGAGGTCAAAGGGCGTGGGCAGGTGTTTTTAGGGGGTGGGGCATCAGCTCTATCATTTTTGAAATGTTTACTTCTCTGTAAATATTTTTTATTTGGATGTGAATCCAAATGTGATCTTTTGTTTTTAGTGTAAAGCAGAAAAAATCAAACTAACGGCAGGAGGCAGACTAAGGGGCGTTTCCAGAGAAGTTGGGACGGTTACTCCGCCCGCTGGGTCGGCCGCCATGGCGTGCGTGCGTGCGTGCGTGTGAATGATCCCTGCCACGAGACGTCTAATATTCTTTATTTATTATGAACTTTATTTCTTTTTTAATCTGTCCCTCATTTTACGGCCTGTTTTATAGACGTGTCTCTGTTCTGATGTTTTGACCTGTTAATGTTTTTATTGTTTTAGAGTTGTCTCACTTCACCATAGGGCTGGGCAGCATTCACCGATCCTGTCAAGAAATAACATGAGAAAAACAAACTGTCATAATTCTTCTGAAACTTCTCGATGCACAGCAGCAGACACAGACGTCCTTACCGCAGTGGGATGTTGATCCTTCGGAGTTTTGAGCTTAATGTGTAAAATAAAGGGCGACGCTATCACCAGTGCAACAATAAAAGAATTCCTCTGCACCGAATATTGGACAATTTAATTTTTTAAGACGAGAAATTTCAGACAAACTTTTTAAAGTTGTTCACAAACATCAGCAACACGTCCTTGTACTTCTCCATACTGTAAAAATATCTGAAAGTGATTAAAGTTTATTTTAATGATGGCTGGAATCAGAACAAAAACTTGTCATTTTAAACAAAAGAGAGAAATGTCCTCATTGTTCCAGTTGGTCTGCAACGTTACAGTTCTGATGATTTGTTATAAAAAGTTCCTGTGCAGAAATGAATAAGTTTTAGAAATAATCCTACTAAGTGTCTCTCTGTTCACTGACTGAACAGTCCATCAGGCCTGACCTCCTGACCTCTGCCCAATTATCTTAATTAAATGAATAATTTAATGGTTTTGACCTCATTTACAGATGAATGTTGCCTAGCCCTACCTCACACAGGGCTGATCTGATGTCACTTTAACCTCCAGCACCTCGATTCTGTCTCACTAACACAGGGACGTGTAAATAAGCCTGTAAGTGTGAGTGTGGTGACCTTTGGACAGGGTGACCCAGCGGCGGTGTAACGGTTATTTTGACTCTGGATTAAAGGAGGACTGATGGGACTCACCTCTGTATGTGTGCTGATATCTTGTACAGTTTAACACTTTATTTACAACAGTATTTGTGAATATTTTATGAAGTAATAAAAATTAATAATGTTGCTCACAAACACCTTTTCTCTCCTCTTTATTCCCTCTCATGTTTATTTTTAGTCTCTAATTCAGAAGTTAAATAGAAATAATCTGGTCATAAAACACAATAAATAAAAGTGTGAAGGTCGACATGACTACAGTATAAACTATCAGTGTGTGGATGGTGAATTACTGATAATCTGATTAAAAACAGGAGACTATAGACATTAAATATTAGAAAATGTCCAAATGTCAGCACCAATAATCAATGATTGAATCAGCTGCCCATGACAATAAACCTGTGATGATGATGATCCCATAATTCAACAGTTTGGACTCGGCAGGTGAGTTAAATGAAAGGAAATGTTTTATTCTGTTTAAAGAAAGTTATCTATAACTATAATGTATCTGTATTCTACAAATTTAAAAACTCTGATCAGAGCATATATGTTTTTTGATAAAAAAAAAAGACATTTATATGTGTATATATATATATATATATATATATATATATATATATATATATTTACCAGGGCTAGTTCTTTTATGTTTTTATTGAAATATTTAAAAATTGCATTATGTCTTAAAAATATGATAGAAGTTATTATTTTAGAATTTCAAATGTCAAAACGAAATATATGAATAACATTTAATATATATGTTTATTATATATTTATTTTATTTGGAATGTTATTTTAAGACCATGACTTCTTTTCTCAAAAGTTTGGCTTAAGATGTATTTTTATGAATTTATTCTCTTGTCAGGATTTTTTAAAATCTCTGAATAATAACTAAAGCAATTTTGAAAATATTGATTTTATGCTAATAACTATAAAAGTTATGACCTCAGTTTAGTTGGTTTTATTTTTTATTTTGTGACCGTCTTTTTTATCTCATAATTATGCCATGCCATATATTTTTCTCCTTGATTTATTGTCCCTCATTTTTAATCTCATGAATTGGAATTTTACCTCCTCATAACTCTTGAACACTTCATTATTTTGTTTTATAATTATGAATTCTGACCTCAAAGTTATGACTTTTCCTCTCAAATTGCTGACAATGTGCATCTTTAACATCTTGTCTCATTAGTTTGACCTATTTCACTTTCTAAACTCCTGCATCAAATGATTACTTTTATTTCATGATTTTAACTTTCATGTTTTAAAAATGATTACAGCTGGTATGTTTATTTGACCTTTGAACTCATTAAACTGTGACTTTCTGTATTAATCCCTGGCTCTGAGCCGTTGGACTGCTCCTCTTTCACGTCCTCATTGTTGTCCTGTTTCATATCAGCATCAGTCTCCTCAGGACTGTTACAGTTTCTCTGGTCCGTGATCATCTTTCACTCCAAATAAGTTTTGAGTCAAAGCCTGGAATCTTCAGTTTATTCGGTTTAATTAATGAAAATGTCCTGAAACGTTAATTAAACACGTCAATCAACCTGAGTAATGAGGAGCAACACTGCGCATGCGCCCACAGTGAGCTGCAGCTGGTGATGTGGAGGAAATAACGGAGTTCATCATCTGCGGCTGGAAATGGAGACACAGACCCGATTATCTTCGATGACCGGATTAAGATCATAAAGGAGAGAGTTTGAGCCTCAGAAGGGATTAATTAATCCGGTTAATTTGACCTCAGGAGGGGAAGAGACGACGCTAACGGCAGGCTAAACGGGAGCTAACGTTAGCATCAGCAGGCGCTCCGAGGTCCTCACCTGGCAGGATTTAATCTAAAACGGGATTAATTCAGGATTTTAGAGCCGAGGAGGAGCGAGAGGAAAGTCTGAGTGGATGATTGAGACCTTCTGATGAAGTTCAGGAAGAGCTCAGGAGAGATGTCCACCTGAACCAGGAGCTAATGAGGAGCTAATGAGGAGCTAATGAAGCAGTGATTGAAGAGGATCATCGGACTGAAGGAGGTAACACCAGCTTAAGTCTGACTTTAGTTATCCATCAGAGGACCAGGTTATTAGAGACTGAGGTGAGTCAGAGATGGAGGCTGATTAACACCATCTTAAGTCTGATTTTAGTAATCCAACGGAGGGCCAGGTTATTAGAGACCGAGGTGAGTCAGAGATGGAGGCGGATTAACACCAGCTTAAGTCTGACTTAAGTTATCCATCAGAGGACCTTGTTATTAGAGACTGAGGTGAGTCAGAGATGGAGGCTGATAAACACCATCTTAAGTCTGATTTTAGTAATCCAACGGAGGGCCAGGTTATTAGAGACCGAGGTGAGTCAGAGATGGAGGCTGATTAACACCATCTTAAGTCTGATTTTAGTAATCCAACGGAGGGCCAGGTTATTAGAGACCGAGGTGAGTCAGAGATGGAGGCGGATTAACACCAGTTTAAGTCTGATTTCAGTAATCTAACGGAGGGCCAGGTTATTAGAGACCGAGGTGAGTCAGAGATGGAGGCGGATTAACACCAGTTTAAGTCTGACTTAAGTTATCCATCATCGGGCCAGGTTATTAGAGACTGAGGTGAGTCAGAGATGGAGGCTGATTAACACCAGCTTAAGTCTGATTTTAGTAATCCAACAGAGGACCAGGTTATTAGAGACTGATGGAGGCAGATCAACACCAGCTTAAGTCTGACTTTAGTTATCCATCAGAGGACCAGGTTATTAGAGACTGATGGAGGTGAGTTCAGAACTCTGTCCCATTTCCAGTTCCTCTCTGATATCAGTTTATTCCCAGACCTTTATATCTCAGTTTCATGTCCTGGTCTGGGACCCTCATTAGGTCTGGGACCCCTGAAGGTCTGGGACCCTCTGTAGGTCTGGATGCTCTCGGTGGGTTCCTGCTGCTCTTGTGGCCTCAGGGCTTTGACGGCTGACTGGATTCAGGTCAGAGGTCAAAGGTCAAAGCTGTTTTGAATGGTCCCTCGGCTGCAGTCAGCAGCATTGATGAGCTGGTCTGTGACCCGCTGGGAACCATCCAGTTTTCAGTCCCGCCCCAGCTCTGCTCTCAGTCAGACGGGCCGGGGCGGAACTGAAAACTAAACCAGGACGAGAGGCTGATCAGCACCACCCTGAGGCGGAGTCCTGATGCTCGGTGATCTCAGCGGTCTGTCCAGTGCTCCGTGTTTAAGAATCGGACTTTAGAGAAGTTAAAGTTAAGGCTTTGCTGTTTTCAGGTCTGTTCAGTTAATCATCGGTATTAAAGGCTGTATGGTTAACGAACACGCGCCTGTAAAATAATTTAATTTAATATTTTAGTATTTATATCCGTACGCCCTCCCTCCTGCTTACAGCTGGAGTAAAGTCAGGTTTGAGTTACTCAGAGTACTCGAGTAGGATTACAAACAGGAGCCTCAGCCAATCACAGGACATCCCCTAAACCAGCCCCGGGGCCGCAGTCTGACACATGAATTCACATTTACGCTCTCTGACGTGTGTGTTTCTGTGTGATCTATTTCTATGGCTGATAGGAGCTGTGGTAACAGAGTGACTCACCCGCGGTCATGTCCGATGGACGCCTATCTTTAGCAGCAGGATGAGGGTTTGAGAGCCGCTGGGAAGTGAGTTTCCTCTCTGAATGATTCAATTATGTCCGTCCTGATCCCTCACAGAGACAGACGGGGGGACAGACAGGGGGAGGACAGACGGATAGACAGGGGGAGGACGGGCGGGGGGAGGACAGACGGGGGGACAGACAGGGGGAGGACAGACGGGGGGACAGACAGGGGAAGGACGGACGGGGGGACAGACAGGGGGAGGACGGACGGACAGACAGGGGGAGGACGGGCGGGGGGAGGACAGACGGGGGGGACAGACAGGGGGAGGACAGACGGGGGGACAGACAGGGGGAGGACAGACGGGGGGACAGACAGGGGAAGGACGGACGGGGGGACGGGGTGGAGCCTCAAACATCTTCAGCATGACTGAGATGTTGGGGCTTCCCGGCCTCCTGTCCATGAGCCCTGCTGGGTCAGACCACATAAGTCCAGACTGATTATTCAAAGATGATGTCCTGGTCTTTTGTAAACATTTAAAAAGTTTTAATGATTTATTTCAAACCAAACAGATAATACTATCCATCAATAGACAAAGCACCAAACAAGACAGCTGTCTGGGTTTGAGATGGGGATGAAGATCAGGGCTTCTCCATGTCCAGCCTCAGTCGTCTAAAATAAAAAAAACAAAACACAAAAACAAACCCACGTTTACTCTGCTCTCTTCAGCCCTCTTTACCTGGAAAAAAAGGCCTTCAGATTAGCTTCTCCTTTCCCCTCTTCCTTCTTATACCTTTCTAGCACCCCTTTTTAAACTCAGGTTTGAGCCTGACTTAAGTTAGGCTTTCACTGGATTAACCTGATCTTCTAGGGCAGTGGTTCCCAACCTGTTGTGTCTTGTGTCCCCTTGAGTCTTTCTGTCATCCATGAGTCCCCCTCACTCACACGTGTTGATGGTTCTTCAGAGGTAGGGAGTAATCACGTCCTGACAGATACCTGAGTGAAGCGACAGCAGAGCCTCGAACCCTCGCAGTGTCTGTGAGGACGGGGACCTGAGCCTCAGCCTGGACAGGAAGGACGTCCTCTCCTCTTCAGTCAGAAATATCAAACAGAAAATAATCTCTCCCCCTCACAGATGAGTCCATTCTGGCGGCGAGACCTGACCCTGGCGGAGAGTTTGGGGAGTGACTCTCCCGCCGGCCCCGGGCCCCCCCCCACGGCGGCCCCTCAGGCGACCAACTCCTCCTGGACCCCAGAGGCCCCCGTGGTCACGCCGGAGGAGCCCATCTTCCTCATGACTGCCACGGCGCAGACCATCTCAGGCTTCTTCGTCTGGACCGCACTCCTCATCACCTGTCACCAGGTAAGGAGGGGGGGATTCTCACTCAGGGTAATTTTCCCATGAGCCTTTGCTGGTGAGGGCTCAGAGAGTCCTTGTCCTTCAGGAGAAGGTCTGTGTCAGGACTTGGTCTACGGTCTGCAGGGTCAGCTGGTGCTTCATGGTTACCACGACAACAGGTGCCATCACTGAGACAGGGAGAGGGTTACCTAGCAACCTGTGACCTGAGAGTGTCATCCTGCCCCAGGTGTGTTTACCTGCAGTGTCAGGTGATCAGTGAGAGAGTCAGACCAGAGCAGTAGAGCTCAGAGAGCCTGAGGACAGATGGATAATAACACAAATAATCTGTTTTCAGTTTAACGTCTGATTTTATCATTAATGTTGTCTCTCCTAGGGCTGCTCCATCATGACAGAAACCATAGTCATGATTATTTTATGGATACAGACATCAGGATTACTCTCTGATTTAAAACACATGCTTTCATAAACCTTTATTATTTTGGCATGATCATTTTTATCATGAGAGAACGGACACAGAAATAAACATGTAGAAAAGAAAATACTTTCAGTGGTGTCTCAGTGGTCTTTAATCTGATGTCCATGACTGTGTCAGAAACAGTGATGAAGATGAAAACTCCTCCTCCTCCTCCTCAGATCTACATGCACCTTCGTTACTACAGCTCTCCTAACGAGCAGAGACACATCGTCAGGATCCTCTTCATCGTCCCCATCTACGCCTTCGACTCGTGGCTCAGCCTCCTCTTCTTCACCAACGAGGAGTACTACGTCTACTTCGACACCGTCAGAGACTGCTACGAAGGTGAGACCAGACCTGATGGTGGCGGGGGGGGTTAGTCTGATCCTCGGTCTCAGCAGACGTTTGAGTCTCTCAGACGTTATCAGCAAATGCTTTAGTGAAGCAGCGTAAAGAATCAAACTGTCAGGACCAGGGTTCATTTAGTTGACTAATTATTATGATTATTATTAACCTTTTTTTAGACAGTAACTAATAAAAACAAGTGCACATGGACAAAAACTCAAACCAAATTAACTGACATTTTCATCAACAAATAAAAACTAGACTAAAATGTTTGACAGAGACTTAATCCAATCAGACCTAATTTGGTCATGTAGAAAATAGAGACAAGTTAGGAATATATCCAATCACAGCTACTTTGGTTGTGTGGAAAGGTTGGATGAGTTAAGAGGGACATCCAATCACAGCTGCCTTAGCTTGGTGGTGGTGGGATAAGTTGTGGAGCGATCCAATCAGAGCTCCTCTCTTTATGAATTGATATATTCATGTAGAGCAGGTTCACTGTTTGTTGTCAGTTCTGGTATTGTAACTGAGATGCTCTGCCAGGTAGCCTAAATAAAGGTGACTGCATTTCACACAAAAGGAACATTTGTTTCTGTTCATTTATACATTCAGACTTTACTAGCATTCAATAAAGGGTTATTAGATGTTTGATTTTATCCAAGAGTAAAACATGACTTCAGAAATTCAAGGAAACATAAAAATGCCTTACCCTTTACACTTCATATTTTAGTCGAATAAATGTTTTTTGGAAATGTGATAAAATAACGTAATTTTGGAAAATGTTACCTGATTCACTGTTGAAAATACTTGGTTCTAAGATCCCTGTGTCCTGTAAAGTACTAAATTTATGCAACATATGTGAAGGAAATGTACGTTCAAAAGACGGGTACTTGATGAAAATCTTACTAATAGCTGCTAAAAAAGCCGTTCCGAAGAAGTGGGGAAAGGAGGACCCCCCCACACAGGAACAGTGGTCACAGATAGTGGATGATATCTACACTTTGGAAAGAGTGACACATCACCTGAGGTTACAAGGAGCTAAATTCAAAACAAAATGGACAAAATGGACAATGTTCAAGACCGATAGAATGTGAAGGCCATACCTCCCACATGTCTGTTAGTTTGTTCTTTGTACTTAACTGTTTGTTAAGATGTCTTTTTGCATTTGTTTAAGTGGAAAATACTCAATAAAAAACTAAAGTGAAAAATATATATACATATGTTTATTTCTGTTTTAAACATGTTTATTTGTGTTCGTTAATGCTGTAAACATGTTTATTTCTGTTTTAAACATGTTTATTTGTGTTCATTAATGCTGTAAACATGTTTATTTCTGTTTTAAACATGTTTATTTGTGTTCATTAATACTGTAAACATGTTTAGTTCTGTTCTAAACATGTTTATTTGTGTTCAGTAATGCTGTAAACATGTTTAGTTCTGTTCTAAACATGTTTATTTGTGTTCATTAATACTGTAAACATGTTTAGTTCTGTTCTAAACATGTTTATTTGTGTTCAGTAATGCTGTAAACATGTTTAGTTCTGTTCTAAACATGTTTATTTGTGTTCATTAATACTGTAAACATGTTTAGTTCTGTTCTAAACATGTTTATTTGTGTTCAGTAATGCTGTAAACATGTTTATTTCTGTTTTAAACATGTTTATTTGTGTTCATTAATACTGTAAACATGTTTAGTTCTGTTCTAAACATGTTTATTTGTGTTCAGTAATGCTGTAAACATGTTTAGTTCTGTTCTAAACATGTTTATTTGTGTTCATTAATACTGTAAACATGTTTAGTTCTGTTCTAAACATGTTTATTTGTGTTCAGTAATGCTGTAAACATGTTTATTTCTGTTTTAAACATGTTTATTTGTGTTCATTAATACTGTAAACATGTTTAGTTCTGTTCTAAACATGTTTATTTGTGTTCAGTAATGCTGTAAACCTGTTTAGTTCTGCTGTAAAGCTTGATGGGACTCAGACTCAGCCTCTAGTGGACACTAATGGAACTGCAGCTTTGACACTTCAGCACTGGCTTCATATTTTCAGCAGTTTAGTTGATTGATGTGATTCTTGATAAATGAATACTAAAGACTGGCCTGTGTTTGTGTGTCTGCAGCCTTCGTCATCTATAACTTCCTGAGTCTGTGTTATGAGTATCTGGGAGGAGAGAGCGCCATCATGGCCGAGATCAGAGGGAAACCCATCGAGTGAGTTCACTGACATATTTATAACTTTAATGGTTTAAATATAATTTTAATGGTTTAAATATGATTTAAAAATCCCTGTAAAGCAAAAATAAATTTGTGTTGTGTTTTTGTCATACCACAGAAACATGTGTCATTGACCACTGAGCCAAATGTGAAAGATTATATAAGTTATATAAGTATATAAAATTAGGTCTCAAAATCATGAAAAACGAGCACTTCTCTCTGCTGTGAAACGCTGGGGGCGTGTCAGTTAGAGGTGCTGGAGCCACGCCCACATTCGGGAGGGGAGCCGCCCCTGTCTGCTGTACAAGGACGTAACTTACAGTAACAATGGGAGCTCGCGCTAGCAGCTTCATCGGACGGACCCAGCCCTACCTGTTTGAGCCATCAGATTTTACAGCAATGACTACTCTTACTTATCATACTTCCTTCATACAGTTACTTTTCTGATAGTTACTTCATTACCACAAGCTCCCCAATTACTCCGTCTGCCCAGTTTTATCAGTTGTGAGGGATAATAGCAGCTGTGGAGTAGCTTTAGCTTTGAAATAACTGAAACATGTATGCTGCATGGGCACAGAAAATGATAACTCACATATTGCCTCCGTCTGAGCTCGCTGCTCATGGCGCTCATTTTAGGTGTCCAACAGTCCATGTTTAATGATACACACAAACGTAAACCCCCAGTCTACATGTATTTCCTTGTCATAGCTGTATTGGTGGCACATAAAAAATACCTGTGGTTAATCATTGTGATGTCATATGGACTCCGCTCAGGGAATCAGGCCAAATCATGTCATGATTACGATGTAAAATCACAGCAAAAACCATTTAACTGCCAGAATTCACAGTATTTATAACATAAGCACACACTTACACTCTCTGGCGGGCACGTGATGCTAGTGGCGGAGATGACAGCACCTGCTGTCGACGGGATGGAGAGGGTCGGTTCAGCCCCACTGACCAGCATAAATGGACTCTTTAGAAATCCAGACTTTACCTTTTTTAGTTTAGACTTTAGTTTTTGTAACTATCGGGGGTAAAGTGGGCACTGCAGAGAGGGTGTTAGTGGTGATTTTGAGCTCTCCACAGTAGCTCCTCCTTACAAAATTGATCCAGCGTTTCATTACTTCGTCGTCAGTAGGAAACTTAAATAAGCTAACAGAGCCGTTACCCTGCACACTGTGGCATCCAGGAAAGATGCACGAGCGATGTGGAGGAGACATGACTGGTTAGCTAGCTGCAAACTATCGTAAGAGATGCTATCAGAGACTCCAGAGCGACCGTGAAAACCACCGAAGCTAATGCGCTGAATGTATTTATACCACTGAAGCAGCAGGGGTGGGGTTATGCTACTGCTGGCTTCGTTACGTAACGCGGCTATGATTTCTGACCCGTCCATTAAATCCTGAATACAGAAGTTAGAAAAACAGCTTGTGAAGCCTAGCTCCACAATTAAATCCTGAATGGTTGAATGGCTTTCACATGTTTTAAGGAAATACATTTATGACCTATTTAATGTGTTTAGAAGAAAATGGCTGAATTTGCTTTACAGGGACTTTAATGGTTTATGGTTGATCTGATATAATCTATTTTCTCTTTTTACAGGTCCAGCTGTGTTTATGGGACATGCTGTCTATGGGGGAGGACCTACTCCATCGGCTTCCTCCGCTTCTGCAAACAGGTCATCATGGCGGTTTGACCTGATGGTTCACTTTGACCCTGTCCAGTTTGACCTTTGACCCTGGTTCACTTTGACCCTGTCCAGTTTGACCTGATGGTTCACTTTGATCCCGTCCAGTTTAAATCTGATTCATTGTTCAGGAAACCCTCATGTTTATCTATCCTGATTATGACTGAACCTTTTTTAATCTCAATCATTGAGAGTAAACAGCTCTTGTTTACACACGTGTCCATCACAGGTTAACGTGTTTACACATGTGTCCATCACAGGCTAACGTGTTTACATATGTGTCAATCACAGGCTAACGTGTTTACATACGTGTCCATCACATTTTAACGTGTTTACACACGTGTCCATCACAGATTAACGTGTTTACACACGTGTCCATCACAGGCTAACGTGTTTAAACACGTGTCCATCACAGGTTAACGTGTTTACACATGTGTCAATCACAGGTTAACGTGTTTACACATGCGTCAATCACAGGCTAACGTGTTTACATACGTGTCCATCACATTTTAACGTGTTTACACACGTGTCCATCACAGATTAACGTGTTTACACACGTGTCCATCACAGGTTAACGTGTTTACACATGTGTCAATCACAGGTTAACGTGTTTACACATGTGTCAATCACAGGCTAACGTGTTTACATACGTGTCCATCACATTTTAACGTGTTTACACACGTGTCCATCACAGATTAACGTGTTTACACACGTGTCCATCACAGGCTAATGTGTTTACACACGTGTCCATCACAGGTTAACGTGTTTACACATGCGTCCATCACAGGTTAACGTGTTTACACACGTGTCCATCACAGGTTAACGTGTTTACACATGCGTCCATCACAGGTTAACGTGTTTACACGTGTCAATCACAGGCTAACGTGTTTACTCATGTGTCCATCACATTCTAACGTGTTTACACACGTGTCCATCACAGATTAACGTGTTTACACACGTGTCCATCACAGGCTAACGTGTTTACACACGTGTCCATCACAGGTTAACCTGTTCACAGCGTGTTTTTCATGGTTCCTGCTTCATCCTCGGAGGTCCTGAGCCTCTGGCGCTGATGCTCTGCTCTCTCCTGCGCCCTCAGGCCACGCTGCAGTTCTGTGTGGTCAAACCTCTGATGGCGGTCATCACGGTCATCCTGCAGGTCTTTGGGAAGTACAGAGACGGAGACTTCAAGTATGTGACCCCTGACCCTTAGAGTGCTCTGTGTCTGTGACCCTGATAACCTCTTCTGTCCTCCTGCAGTGTGGCCAGTGGTTACCTCTACGTGACCATCATCTACAACATCTCCGTCAGCCTGTCCCTCTACGCCCTCTTCCTCTTCTACTTCGCCACCCGGGAGCTGCTTGTCCCGTACAGTCCCGTCCTGAAGTTCGCCATGGTCAAATCGGTCATCTTCCTCTCCTTCTGGCAGGGTAGGGACACGCTCGGAGCCTCAGATTTACAGCCCAAAGGTCTGATGCACCTCTCAGTCTCAGTTTATTTGTTCCTCACGTGGAAGAGGACAACAGAGCCTGTACATGAGTGCACTCTACATTTTCAACACCTCCATGATTGGAAAGCAAGAAGAAAACCTTTCTTTTATTTGTCTGAACAATCAAAAAAGATGCTGTAACATCACATACAGGTGATTTTCAACAGCCTACACCAACAACACTTTAGATAGATAAATAACAACCAAAACAAACACAAAAAAAACAATAATAACCCATGAAAGTGCAAATTTACAAACTCAAAACAACTGATCATTAAAGGGACAGTTCAGTATTTTTGAAGTGGGGTTGTATGAGCTTCATATGGCCACTAATAAACTTTATTTTTCCGAAAACTTAATGCACTTAAAAACATGTATAGGCAGTGTACTCCTAAACTGTGGTATTATTTTTTGATGGGAGTTCTTGTAGGCGGAGAAAATACCCTCTGTTCTTGGTACGTTACTTCCCTGTTTGCGTCTATATCTGCGTAACAGACTCTTAGAGACTGAGGCTCACTGAGGGAGAGGAGAGGACGCTCTACTGCATCTAAGGTACTTAGTGGACACATGGAGCTCAGACAACCCCACTTCAAAAACACTGAACTGTCCCTTTAACATCCAGGTTAAGTTTCAAAGCATATTGACTGTTTTCTTCGCATTTGTACATTTTTTTTTTAAATTGATGAGTATCTGTACAACCCTGTAGTTCAGAATTCATTATTTTTACACCAACAACTGAAACACAGATTTGTTTCAGAGTAGTCAGAGCAGCTTGGTGCTTAAAATCAAATCTTCTATGAATTTTATTTTCTGAAGCAACACAAACAGCTTTTGTAGGTTTTCTGGTAAAACTCTGTTTTTGTCTTTGAAGGGGTTAGGGTAGTAATGTCTGGAGTTGGATTATCTCTGTGAGCTTCAATAATCCTGATTTATGGTATTGATGGTATGTTCTCTAGATTTAACGTAGTGGACGCCTCTGATTGCTCAGTTCTTCAGTAAGAACAGAGTCAGAAACAGTCCTGATTTCCCTCAGAATAAAACCATCTCTGGCTTCAGGGATGCTGCTGGCCATCCTGGAGAAGTGTGGGGCGATCCCTCAGATCAGCTCGGCTGACGTCTCCGTCGGCGAGGGCACGGTCGCCGCTGGTTACCAAAACTTCATCATCTGCATCGAGATGTTCTTCGCCGCCGTGGCTCTGCGTCACGCCTTCACCTACAAGGTCTACATGGACAAGAGGCTGGACTCTTACGGTGAGTGTTGGGATGATCTGAGGTCAAAGGTCAGACACCAGATTAAAAACCATCAAAAACCAGCAGAGTGAGTTTCTCAGCTGCAGCTGATCTACAGTTTTGTAGGTCTGATGGCTGTAGGTCCTCCTGCAGGTCCACATCCTCATGTCTGCTGAGCGTGGTCACCATCTCCTCAGTTAGCTGGTCAGACTCTGCTGCCATTCTTGGTCTCAGATACGTAACATTATTTTGGTGCAGTATTGTGATATTTTAGCCCTAATAACTTGTAGAGATGAAAAACTTTAGGAATGAAGTGCAGCCTCCGGTCAGTAGATGGCAGCAGACGTTCATCCAGCTGCCTGTCCCTCTTTCACATCAGTCAGTGTCTCTGCTGCGGGGACACAGCTCAGGTTTTATTATGATTTAAATAAATATCATCAAACTGTCGTCAGTGCTGGAACAGTGACGAGAAAGAACTGTGATGTCTCTCAGTCTGGATTTACTCTAAACTCTGTTCATCTTCCTCTCCCTCTCTTCCTCTCCCTCTCTTCCTCTTCCTCTCCCTCTCTCTCTCTCTCTCTCTCTCTCTCTCTCTCTCTCTCTCTCTCTCTTCCTCTTCCTCTTTCTCTTCATCTCTTTGCTGCTCTAAAGGCTCCTTTCCCATCTATGGACAGTACGGTAGGTTTAATGTCTCCTCTGTTTCCACGTCACTTCTCCATTGATCCTTCTGTTTCTTTCTGTTTTTGTTGACTTGTTTCACATGGTTTTTTTTGGTGTTTTAAACTTAAGTTCTGTTTCAAAACCACTGATCCAAAGTTTCATCTTTGTGGCATGTTTTCGTCCCTGTGGTTGATCTTTTTTAAATGTAATTTTCTCTCATCAAATAAATGAAAAGTCTTTGTGTTCTGAGAAACACTCAGATGTGAAAGTAGATGCTCACAGGAGGACTTCAGTCTGAGTGGTTTTAAAACACTCGTTAGTGTGGACACAGCGTGAGTTAATCACTGATTTAAGGTGAACTCCTCTTCAGCTTCATCCAGCTCTAAACTCTGTGTGCAGGAGTTAACGTCACACCTGAGGATTAACAACAGTCAGTGACTCAGGGATGGGTGATCTCTCAGTTACTAAAGCAGAGACTCTTTGAGCTTGTCTGATTCTCATTTCTCTCCTGTTATTGATGTAGGCCTGACATTTGTACACAGACACAATTCTTAGCATACATTAGTTTTTTTAATGAAGTTGAATTATAAAGACAGAATGATATTTAACATTTCTGCATTTAGTGTAATCAAGACAAACCGGTTTAGTCTGAACTACACAGTCAACCTTTGAAAGCATTCAGTAAACTTTAATAATCTGATCATTCCTGCATCATGTGTTCTTAATATCAATATGTTTATTAGGGAGTTTGGTGTAGAAATTGTTGAAGCAGTTCCACTGACATCCTCGTATGCATGTATGAAAGATAAAAATAAATAATCCTCTGTAACAAGTCAAGGAACATCTGATTTACATTATACAAATCCAAGTCTATACAATTACTTACTGCACTCCCCTTCAAGGTTTTAATGTTTTGGAGACAAACACACTAAAAGGAAAGAAAGGTGAACAATTCTATAAAACCTGATAAAAAAGAGGAGGGTTAAAGGACAAAGCAGCAGAGAGGCCGGCAGACAGAAAGTCTTTTTTTCTGTGAGGAGGAAAAAAAGAAAATTGTTTAAAATTGTCAATTAACTTTTGGATGGAGAAGTCGAAGGTTTTATTGTTCGACCATATCACCCAGCCCTAGAGTGAATCACGTAGGTTTAATGTTTCAGTTTTACTCTTTGATAGGGTTGTGCAGAGAGCACAGTTAAAATCAGCCTCTGGGAGCTCCTTTACAGGACCTGAGCAACAAGGGACGTCCCATAATATGACCCCTTCTGATTTTTTTTGGGTGGGGGCAGCAGCACTCGGTAACTTTTACCTAATTAATGTCCCCCCCCCCCCGCAGGTCGCTGCGCCCCAATGAAGAGCATCTCCAGCAGCCTGAAGGAGACCATGAACCCCGGAGACATGGTCCAGGACGCCATCCATAACTTCTCCCCGGCCTATCAGCAGTACACCCAGCAGTCCACGCTGGAGCGGGGGGGCGGGCCGGCGCTGTCCCGCAGCCACAGCAACCTGAGCACGCGGGGGGACAACGAGAAGACGCTGCTGCTGAGCTCTGACGACGAGTTCTGAAGGTCACCTTCACCATCATCATCATCATCAGGTCTTCTGCTGGTCCTCCAGGATGTCCTTTAGTTCTTCTGTCGGACTTCTGAGGGGTGGAGACGGACCTGACCGCGTGTCCAAACAGCAGAGCCGTCAGCGACCCGATCAAACTCTAGTGTTTTCACAGCCTGTGAGCCGCCTAGGGCCGGGCCACACGGTTCACTCCACCGCCAGCGGTGGGAGTACCAGGCCACCTTCGACAAGGACCAGGTCTTCAGCCCGTAGACGCTGGTCCATCAAACCCCGGTGCAGCTGACGGAGTCCACCTGCTGTCTGGACACGCTGTTTGGTAGATTCAGAGAGAGAGGTGGAGATCTGCAGAGTTCAGGTTTTAGAAATACTCCAGAAACCAACATCTAACCCCCGAGGTCAGACTCCAGGTCTCTGTGTCGGGTCAGATCAGTCCAGATCTTCTCTAAATGAAGGTTTTGACTGACGGGGCGTCCCGGGGACGTTGGACCCGCAGCTCTGGTTCTTCCTCTGAGATCAGACTGGACCAGGTCCTGATCAGAGTCCAGGGTCTGCCAGTGCCTGCAGAAACATCTCCACCTTTAACCAGAGAATCGGTGCCATCTCACTCACACACTGATTACTGAATATAAACCCTCCTCCTCTTCCTCTGCCGACTCTGCCTCGTACCCCAAAGTTGCCAAATACAGAGAGCGTGTCCGTGCCAGAGTTACCGGGACGCTCTGTCTTCAGGTTAGACACAGAGGTACAGATCAGCCGTTGATGTATTTAATCACAGTTCTGTAAATGTCCTTTTCCCCGAGGGCTCACCTGCTTAAACAGAGGTTCGTTGGAGCGTTGTCATTCCAGAGATGTTTTAGATATCCTGTTTGTTTGTTTGTTTGTTTGTTTGTTTGTTTGTTTATAAGTGGCTGAATGAGGGTGCAGTGGTGTAACAGCTCCTGAGCGAGCAGCTGGAGGACAGATTACAGATTACTGAAGAAACAGTTTAATCCCATAAATACAGGCAGAGAGCAGGGCGCCCCCTGCTGGAGTTGATCACAGGGCATAGGGCTGGGCAGTATGGACCAAAATCAGATCTCAACAACTGTGACATTACTCTAGTTAAAAATCAAATGTTAATCCAAATTTGATAGAAGTTTTAAACTTCTTTAAAATAAGTTTAAAGCACTCAGAGTTTTGGACAGTTTTTCTTTCTCTAATTTAAAACAACAGCCAGACCTCCACACGCTGTCTGAATTAGGGATGGGCAACTGGCAGCCCCTTCACTCAGCGCAGATCACCGGTCAATTATAAACTTCTAAAAATGTGGACCATAGAGAGAAAAATCTGCTGTGATGCATTTTGGTCTGATTTGTCACCACAGTGTGAAGACTGGAGAGTATTTCTGTTTTGGTCTCTGATAACTGGATTTATTTATTATTTATAAGTCATAAGTAGATGTTATTAGCTGTAATGGTTTTTGTAAAAGTCCTTCATAAAGAATTATTAATTATGTTGGTAAAAAAAAAGTGCAAATTAAACTGAAAGGCCATCAGTAAGTAAGATTTTTAAATCTTGGCTGGGTGATTTTAGTAAAGAAATGTTTATTCTCAAAAGGACTGGAAAAATAAAGCTAAGATAAATTAAATAAAAAAATAACAATAAATTCTATTTTCTGCACTGGAAAAGTACCTTTGCTTGTCTTTAACTGAGTTTGTCATTAATTTAGCCTTTCTGTTCGGTTTGGAGCTTGAGAATAAAAACAATCATAATGGCAGATAGATATTCATTACTCTGTTCGATAACAGGATTTTTTGTTTGTGGTAATGATAGGATGTGTTTTTATAACGCCTTTGCCTCCGACACTGAGAGGCTGTCGTCCTGGATCACTGTGGTGGAGATCCAGACCAGGCCTCTGGCTCCTTTATCATGTCATTTCCCCCTCTCTCCTCATAACTAAAAACTCACGTTCATGGTGCTGCAGATCCTTTAAGTCTGAAAATTATTTTAAAATGTAGGCTCAAAGAGTATTTTAAAAACTCTGAGACTGTTTTTATCACAGACTCTCAGTGGACGTCTGACAGGCTGATGTTTCCGATATTCATGCAGATTTAAATGATATCGTCTCCTCTAAAGTGTCTCTGACCTTCAGCTCTCGGTCTGTCTCATTAAAAATGTGTGATTGCCCAGCCCTAGTGACCTCCTGGTCTCCACCTGATGGGTGATTGAAGCTCTTCTGCTGTGTTTAAGTTATTAAATGATGTTTAATCCCTTTTCCACCAACTGTAGGAGGTTTGTTTTGGTCACAGCCGTTTGGCGACTCTGCAGAAACAGATTTAATTATTCGAGCCACAGACGGGAGGCCGGGGGCCTCGCGTGGCCCGGGGGCCTCATATGGCCCCCTTCTCCCTCTGCAGCCAACTTTAAATATAAAAACATGTTAATTACATGAGGAACATGTGACAGCTCTGCCTTAAGGCTTTAAAATGGACTATTTCACACAGATTTAAGGATAATTGGCCTGATTGGTTGAACAAAACACCTTCTTATCCACAGTTTAATAAATTTGTAAAAATAAAAACAGAAATGATGTAAATGTGGTGAAATGACCTTGGATGACCTCTGTTGGTTTAAACATCAGTTCTGTGCTAAGCTCCTCAAATGAAGTCTTTACATTCACATTTGAGTTGAATAAATAAATGTTGGTGTAATTACTTCTCAAGCAGCTCAGTATTTATATAAATGTATGTTTTTATTAAATAGAAGTCCTTATTTTCAGATTATTCTCCAGATCCTGAGACCATGAGGACAAACTGATGAGGCCCCTCGTGGGTCCAAAGTTGCTCCTTTAGATTTGAGTGGATGCTGCCTTTAATTATCTGATTAATTTGATGTTTGATAATTAATTAGATTAATTAGACTTTATTGATGGACTCCAAACTTCTTCAAAGGTTTAAACTTAAAGTTTATTTTCCTCTTTACCTGAAACCACAGCTGTCAGACCTCCCCCTTAATTATTAATTATTGATTATTTTGATTGATTGATTTTTGATTATGGATCTTTCTGCTGACCTTGTGCTGCTCCAGCTACAGAAGGCTTTACTGAATTACTTTGATAAAGTTTGATTATTTGATTAAAGTGGATTTTGCTGCCTTATTCTTGCCTTGATGTAACAGCATATCAGCCTGAAGCGTCTTAGAGTGATTTTATCTCCATGTGATGTAAAAACAAGCTTCGTATTTAAAGCAGGAAATATTATTCCAGAATATAAATATGGATTTAATCTGAGCACTGAAGGGTTCATGACTCTGACTTTGGTTTGTGGCATCGCTTGTTGCTGAAGTCAAATGTTCTCATTTTCAGATTTTCTCCTGTTTTATTTCTGTTGTCAACTTTTTAAATTTGTGTATCTGTAATATTCTGACATGTTTTGATGCTACATTGGTTTTTATTGTTGTTTCGAAGGAAATAAAAGACAAATGCATTGAAGAAGTCTCTTTTTGTGCTTCTTTTATTCTCTTAAACTTATGAAACGCTCCTTTAATCAGTATCGTCCATCATCACTGTGGGCGGGGCTTGTCCGGCTGCCAGCCAATCAGAGCAGCTTCCGGTCCCCGGTCTGCACAACAATAACATTACAGCACCCACGGGCCCACCGAGCTAAAGCTAAGCTAAGCTAAGCTAAGTCGTTAATTACAGCGTTAATTGAGATCATGAGAGGTTCGTACGGGGACAGAGACCGGGACCGTGGACGGGACAGAGGGTGAGGGGCTGGCTTACCTCATATTCACCTTAATGACGTCACAACGAGAGCTAATGTTAGCATCAGCTGCTAACAGGCCTGAGGGGCGTTAACGAGCTGCAGCTGAAACTACAGTTATTAATGTTTAATTTATTAAATATACATGTCTACAGTGATGATTTAATGTCTACAGCAGAGGAAACAGTTATTAATGTTTAATTTATTAAATATACTGTACTTGTCTACAGTGAAAAACATGAGACACAACAGTGAACTGCAGCTCAGTAGGGATGCACAGTTTTGGATTTTTTAGATATTTAAGAACCGTCTCTGGCTGACACAGATTCACAAAACTACAAGAAGTCATTTTGGGGGCGGGGCAGCAGGTAGTCCACGTGTCTCACAGAAAGCAGGTTGCTGGTTCGATACCCTTTCTGTTTGAAGACTGCATGTTCTCTCCGTGCATGCATGAATTCTCTCTGAGCACTCCGGCTTCCTCCCACAGACCAAAAACATGCTTGTGAGGTCGATTGGTGACTCCAGATTGCCTTTAGGTATGAATGTGAGTGTGAATGGTTGTCTGTCTCTCCATGTGTCCCTGTGATTGGCTGGCCATTGGTTCAGGGTGTGCCCCGCCTCTTGCCTAATGTCAGCTGGGACAGGCTCCAGTGCCCTGTGACCCTTAAAGGGCTCAGAGGTGTAGATGATGGATGGATATTGTTCATAATTATCACGTATATTGTCAGAATGTACCATAACAGTTTAACTTCCTCATCACTGAAGGTCCACTTTAATACATCAACAGATCATTTATTAAAGAATAATGTGTTTTTTATTGGTTCATATTTTTTCCTAACATAAACCTTGAAGGATCAGGTCAGTCTGAGTGAAGCTCTTGTCAAAAAGTATTGATATCACTGTTAATGAGTTAGGAATATTATATCATACACCCCTAGATTCTGGTGAAGATCAAATATTATTAAACCTGTTTGGCAGCATGTCAGTCAATAATGGGACCTCAGACAGTCTGGTGAATTTATTGATGAAACTGCTGCAGATTACAGACAAGCTGCTGAAACTGTGATTAAAGCAGGTCTGCAGTGTTTGGTAAAAACTTTCCAAAGTTAGTGCTCTCTCTTTTTATTTCATTTTGGAAACTGGCTCATTCACAGTCACATCCACTTATCGCTGTAAACTTTGTGTGTTTGTGTCTCTTGTCCTGCAGAAGCCCTCGGTTCAGCTCAAGCAGAGGTGGTCCGCCTTCGGGGAGAAAGTTTGGAAATCCTGGAGACCGTTTACGGAAGAAGAGATGGGACCTGGATGAGCTGCCAAAGTTTGAGAAAAACTTTTACTCTGAACATCTTGAGGTGCAAAAACTGAGTCAGGTAGGTCAGGTCATCTACTGAAGTATCAGAAATGAGGATAACTTATAAAAACACAAGTCCTCTGCTCCACATGCTGGGACAGTTCTAGTTTTAAATCACCAAAAGTATGCAGGCAAAATCAAAACGCTCTGAACTGAACTGATCATCCGAAATATTTCAATTTTCGTTTTTGTGTAACTGAGTTCAGATGTTGGTTTGGAACCTGTGAAAGTGACAGTAAATTTATTTAAAAACCCTTTAACCCAGAAAAACCTACAAACTTATTAACAAACACAAGAGTCAGGATGTCTTGTCTCTGGTTTTAAATGCATGTTTTTACTGAATATGGTTTAAACACTGAGTGCTGATGAGTTTGTTCTGCATTTTTATTTGTGATGGGCCGTCGATCTGATGTTAGCTGTTACATGATGAGTTTTTCCTTCTCTGTGGTATTTTTGTCCTCAGTATGAAGTCGAGGACTATCGCAGGAAGAAAGAAATCACAGTTCGGGGATCAGGCTGTCCGAAGCCCACCATCAGCTTCCCTCAGGCTCAGTTTCCTCGTAGGCTCACACACCAGCTCGTCTATATCTACTCATGGCTCTGACTAAAGCCCGGGTCACTGATCGGGGTGTTGTCCTCTCTGTGTCTCGGTGTAGAGTACGTCATGGACGTCCTGCTGCAGCAGAACTTTAAGGAGCCCACCCCCATCCAGGCTCAGGGCTTCCCCCTGGCTCTCAGCGGCAGAGACATGGTGGGCATCGCTCAGACCGGCTCAGGGAAGACTTTAGCGGTGAGGAGCTCTTCACACATAACCATGATTAGATATCAGAACAAGCCGCTGACCCAAGCTCACTCTGTTTCAGTACCTGCTGCCGGCCATCGTGCACATCAACCATCAGCCGTACCTGGAGCGAGGGGACGGACCCGTCGTACGTCACACTCCCCTCTGCTTATGAAGGAGCTCAGAGCTTCAGAAAAAGATATGAAATATATTCAGACACTGCAGTCAGGTGTCCAAAACACTTATCAGATACCTGCTGACCACATGGCATCAGAAACAGACTGACACCTGAAGGAGATATTAAATAATTTAGTGCATCATATTCATATTTTCATACAGCTCCCTCCCTCTCTCTTTAAGGCAGCTCTCAGGTGCTAACAGCTAAAAAGTCTTAATTTTGTTTTTTATTTTCAGAGTTTTTTTTTTTTTACCAAGACCTGAAAAAACAACAGAAAAAGTTCATCATAAGAACATAACAGAAGTTAAAACCTAAAGGGCCAAAGATAAAAAATATTAAACAAAAGAAAAATGAACAAATAAACATTTAGAGAGGATAAACAGGATTTATTGAAGGCAAGGGGCTTTAAAATAACAGCAATAAAACAAGAATATTAAAAACACAGTTCATTAATGAAGGATAATAATGCAATACAAACATAAAAACAGTGAGAAAATACACACTGTAAGTGTTAAAATGAAAAAGAATTAAAGGCTGGAGAGACAGGACAAGTCAGGGACATAAATGAAAGATTTCAAATAGATAAATAATAAAACAGAACTTGAGGATATTAAATAATTAAATAAACTGGAATGCTGATGATATTCAATCAGGTGATTTCAGGTGTGTTAAGTAAGTCTTTCTGACCTGCAGTGTTTGGTTCTGGCCCCGACGCGGGAGCTGGCACAGCAGGTCCAGCAGGTGGCGTACGACTACGGGAAGTCGTCCCGCATCAAGAGTACATGTGTGTACGGAGGAGCTCCTAAAGGACCTCAGATCAGAGACCTGGAGAGAGGTGAGATGCTAATTAGACTGAAATGGAAATGTCAGAGCTGTGTGTGTGTGTGTGTAGATATAGATATATATATATGTGTGTGTGTGTGTGTGTGTCTACCTGTATATATGACCATCTGTTGAACCTAAGCCGTCCTATACAGAACACGTCCTCTGACTGTACACAGATCTGTGCACTTTGTTTCTTGTTTGTTGTTTGCGTCACTCTGAGTCTTTATTACATATTGTAGATATTCTATTCCTTACCTTCATTTTAATTTAAAGTTTAATTCCTGCTTTTTGATGTTCTGTTTGTATATGTGTCCACACCCTGTGTGTGTCTAGTCTGTACTCAGAGAGTGAAGTAAACTGGAGTCAGATCCCTAACACACTTGGCCAATAAAGCTGATTCCATTCTGATTAAAACTCACTGAATCTGCAGGTGATGGAAGAATAAACTTAATCACTGATCTGTCTCAGGCGTTGAGATCTGCATTGCCACTCCGGGTCGACTCATCGATTTTCTTGAGGCTGGAAAAACAAACCTGCGGCGCTGCACCTACCTGGTCCTGGACGAGGCCGACCGCATGCTGGACATGGGCTTTGAACCGCAGATCAGGAAGATCGTGGACCAGATCAGAGTGAGGCTCCTTCATGACTTATTTCTATTAAAGACATTTTATTTCTGCTTGACTGCTTGGACAGGTGTGCTACCTCAGCCCTCCAAAAAGGTACAGCAGTCCTTTAGAGGCAGACTGCTGAAGTTTTGGGATGAAGGCCTGCAGTCACTCTTAATGTCAGACTTATTCAGATCAGAATCAGAAATACTTCACTAATCCACAAGAGGAAATCTGGTTGTTTCAGTTGCTCTTATACACAGAATAGCAGAAGTAGGGATATCAAAGAAGACATTTAAATAGAGAGCATAAAAATGAAGTAAAAGAATAAGAAAGCAGGCTTTCTTCAAGATTTGTCAACTTCCTTCTGAAGGAAAGTATAAATAAAAAAGTAAAAAGAGACTATGAACCAGGCCAAGGAATTTACACTGTTAACATGAACAATATTTACAATATGAATATAATATGACAGCGCTGTGTGACAGTAGAGCACACTGACTGGGTATTATGTTTGCTTATTAACAAATACCAGGGGTGAAAACTGTAAAAAAAAAAACGTTTATTCTCCAGGACCTGATGGGGCAGTGATTAGGGGTGTCCCGATACAACTTTTTCCCCTCCGATATGATACCGATATTGCAGCCTTGTGTATTGGCCAATACCAATATCGATCCGATACAATATCAGCAGGAATCACATATACTTTTATTACTTATTTTGTAGTATGGACTGTAAGAAAAGACTTGATCAAGCGAGATTACTCAAACAGAGAACAGTAGTCAGCAAGAGTAGGTATGAGAAAAACTGACCCATTTGTTATTAACCAATGGGTTAAATACATTTTAACCTTAAACAAAATAATATACTACAATTAAATAAAAAATATCAATATCGGATTGGGACACCCCTAGCAGTGATGTTATAGGGAGGAGTTACAAAGTCTGAAGGTCACGGGCAGGAAGGACGTCCTGTGGCGCTCTGTGGTGCATCGTGGGGCGATGATTCCTGGTTAATCAGATTTTCACCTCCTGTTCAAACTGACAGATCTGTAAATCAAATGTTTTCTAACTATCATCTGGTATCTCAGGCCTAAAAATGTTTGACTTGGTCACAGGCCCCTGAAAGGTGGTCCAGGTGGTCCCCCTCAGGTTCCTGGTTCATGTTTTCATTCTGGTCTCTGCACAGCCGGACAGACAGACTCTGATGTGGAGCGCCACGTGGCCTAAAGAGGTTCGTCAGCTGGCAGAGGACTTCCTAAAAGACTACGTCCAGATTAATGTTGGAGCTCTGGAGCTCAGCGCCAACCACAACATCCTGCAGATCGTGGATGTGTGTATGGAGAGCGAGAAGGACCACAAGTGAGAACAGGACTGACCTCTGCCTGATTTATGATGGCCGCCTCAGCTCCAGCTCTGTGTTATTAATCATCAGATATTTGATATATAAATATGAAACAGGGTAAATACTCTACAGCTCAGGATGATCGCTAACTCCTGTCCCTCAGGCTGATCCAGCTGATGGAGGAGATCATGGCGGAGAAGGAGAACAAAACCATCATCTTTGTGGAGACGAAGAAACGCTGCGATGATTTAACCCGCAGGATGAGACGGGACGGGTGAGCCATCCTGTTTAATGTTCATTGACTGAGGATTAACCCTTAAAGCCTCATAACCTCTTTATTTAATTCATTTTATTTTGTCATTTTTGTCTTTGAGGACAGTTTAGAATATAGTTATGGTCATTCTGTCCTTAAAGGTGGTCTATCATCAGATCCCTGAGGCTGCATGCTCTCTCTCGGAGGTCATGTCTTTGGCTCCTTCATGACAAAGTATTGAACTTTTTATTTCGTAGGTGGCCTGCGATGTGCATTCACGGTGATAAGAGCCAGCCAGAGAGAGACTGGGTGTTAACAGGTGAACAAACTCCTGACAGCACGCTGACCTTTCTTTGTTTAAGCTGAACTCCTGATCGTCACGTTTTCTCTGTGTGCATTTCAGAGTTTCGTAGCGGCAAAGCTCCGATCCTCATCGCTACCGATGTGGCCTCACGTGGTTTGGGTATGTCCTGTCTGCTCCGGTGCAAAGAACAGTACTCCTTTACAATAACCATACAGACACACACCTGTGTCTCCAGACATATGGTACACTGATCAGAGAACATAAAAGAAAATATCGAGTAATTAAAATCAGGTGAGAGTGGCCTCTGTGCTGTTTAGCCCCTTTCACACATGCTCTGCCCTCCTAAATAACTCCTGATGAATCCCCCGTCACTGTGCCTTACATTTATGTTTATCTCACAGCCCTTTAATATTCATGTTTGTCATTCAGTGTGCTGCACAATTGTATTACAATCAAGATACAAGCTCCCACAATTAATGAAGTCTGAGGTCATGAACTCTGACCTAAGCCTGAACTGGATGAGGTCATGTGACTTCAGCCAGTCTGATTATCAGTGGACACTCTTGTGCATTCCTGAAGGCGGTCCATGGATGCAGCCATGCTGTGCACTCCTTACAAACTTTGATATTTCAACAAAAACAGTCAAAACAAGAAAAGCGCTCCAAGAGCGCAGACCTCCGCCAAGAAGCTCAGCTCCACCCATAAATTGTGATTTCCACCCAACATTATAGTCTTGTATTTATTTCATACGCACATTGTGGAATGAAAAATATCAATCTGCAAGAAGTGGGATTATTGTTGATATAAAATCATCCAATACAGTGACCCAGTCAGTAGTGGGTCTTGTAACTTGTTGACTGAACCAGTTTGCTGCTGCTTGTACAGATGTTGGTGTTGTGCGATCGCCAGTGGGCGATGTCCCCAGCCTGTCGGTCGGAACAAAACCACGGCGCTTCGGTGTGCGGCGTGTTCACTGTATGTGGAGTTTGGGGGTCAGGTTTTTAAACTCACTCACACAGACTTCTGCTGACGGACTATTTCTGTATCGACATTATCAGCAGACTTGTTTCCAGTGATTAGCGAGCGAGCAGAGCTGCCTCGTATGTTACTGCAATGTTAACGGGCTCACAGTAATGTTTCTATAACGTTAACGGGCTCACAGTAATGTTTCTATAATGTTAACGGGCTCACAGAAATGTTTCTATAATGTTAACGGGCTCACAGTAATGTTTCTATAACGTTAACGGGCTCACAGAAATGTTTCTATAATGTTAATGGGCTCACAGTAATGTTTCTATAATGTTAACGGGCTCACAGTAATGTTTCTATAACGTTAACGGGCTCACAGTAACGTTACTGTAATGTTAATTGGCTCACAGTAATGTTTCTATAACGTTAATGAGCTCACAGTAATGTTTCTATAACGTTAATGAGCTCACAGTAATGTTTCTATAACGTTAACGGGCTCACAGTAACGTTACTGTAATGTTAATTGGCTCACAGTAATGTTTCTATAACGTTAATGAGCTCACAGTAATGTTTCTATAACGTTAATGAGCTCACAGTAATGTTTCTACAACGTTAATGAGCTCACAGAAATGTTTCTATAACGTTAATGAGCTCAGAGTAATGTTACTGTAACGTTAATGAGCTCACAGTAATGTTTCTATAACATTAATGAGCTCACAGTAATGTTTCTACAATGTTAACGGGCTCACAGTAATGTTTGTATAACGTTTACGGGCTCAGTAATGTTACGGTAGCTGTGGGTTGTGGAGGACTGGGATGTTTATTACAGTTTGAGCAGAGTCTGCTGCTTTAATTTATCTTAGAGACCAACGCTCC
Organism: Cetoscarus ocellatus; assembly: GCA_037902135.1. Lineage (NCBI taxonomy): Eukaryota > Metazoa > Chordata > Actinopteri > Labriformes > Labridae > Cetoscarus > Cetoscarus ocellatus. The sequence goes on from JBAMNC010001179.1 coordinate 374,072, forward strand.
AGGAACACAGCGGGCTTTCTCCATCAGCAAAACTTCCTCCTCTCCTCTGGGTCTGTGAGCAGAACCGCATGCACAGCTTTCACTGCTGATTGGCTGTTCGCTGTGCCCTGACTCTGCGTGTAACCAATCGGATGGTGCTGTGGGTGGGACAAAATACAGTCCAGTGTTAAGTTATGGGACTTCATTATAAACTTCAATGTTTTTTAGATATTTTATCTATATTAGATAAGATATTCGTTTAGTCCCACAGAGGGAAATTCCAGGTTTACAGCAGCGATAAAATGCAAAGAAGAAATAAATAAAATAAAATAAAATATATCTAAGTGGTATTTACAGCTGTTATGTACATGTTTGATTTAGAACAGCTGGAGAATTTGAGATATTTGAACGTAACGAAGCCCGATGGGCTCAGACGGGCCTGTGAGGGGATATTTCCCTCCTGCGTCGTAGTTTAGAGTCTCAGTGTGATCAGAGCGCAGCAGGACACTGTTGGGAGTTCATGTGTGAAAGGAGCTTCTCGTGGCTGCAGGTCTGAGGTCCTCCAACACTCAGAGATCCATCACTGTCTCATAAACACCGGGTCCCTGCAGTGATGTGGACCTCCTTTAACCCTGATCTCAAGTGATGTAAAGTGTGTAGATGTGAGTGTGTAGTTCGGGGTGCAGATATTGAAGCAGCCCCTTCTAGGATGAAGTCGACCTTTAACCTAATTCTTTGTTCATTTGTTTTCTTTTCATTTTGTTTTTGTTTGTTTGTTGTTTCCAAGTCTCTCCTCCGGCAACTAGAAGCACACAGGCCCTCGGAGCCTGCAGCCGGACCTAGGCATGACTAGTCGAAAAGCTGAGTCTGGGAGAGAGACGGCCTGATTAATCAGTCCCAGAAAACAGCCTCCTCCGAGCCCGCAAAAAACCGCCCCCCCCCCCAACCTTCAGGCAGCCAGGAGGGAGGGGGGGCGAGCGCGGGGCGCTGCTGGGCTTCCAAATTTGACCGCGGGGTCGGGGGGCGGCTTTCAGGAGAGGGGGGCGAAGAGGGGGTTACGGAGGAGGGCGCACTCCCCGCAGCCCCGCAGCCATGCCATCATCACTGTGACGACCACCAGCTCCTTCAGATTACAACACAGACTTCATCAGATTACATCAGATTAGATGATATAAAATCAGATCAGATCAGATCAGGTTAGATTAGATTAGATCAGATTAGATTATACAAAATCAGATCAGATCAGATCAGATTAGATCAGATTAGATTAGATCAGATCAGATCAGATCAGATCAGATTAGATCAGATCAGATTAGATTAGATTAGATTAGATTAGATTAGATTAGATTAGATCAGATTAGATTAGATTAGATCAGATCAGATCAGATCAGATTAGATTAGATTAGATCAGATCAGATTAGATTAGATTAGATTAGATTAGATTAGATTAGATTAGATTAGATTAGATTAGATTAGATTAGATCAGATCAGATTAGATTAGATTAGATTAGACAGAGCTTTATTAATCTCTATGGAAAGACTCCCTCAGGGAAATTATAATTCCAGCAGCAGCATTGTAAAGCTGATAAAAAGATATTTAAAGGAGATCGATATAAATCAAAATATGGCTGCTCCTCCCCGTCCTCTGTCCTCCTGCTGCTCCTCCTCCCAGTGAGGAGCTGCACAGTCTGATGTCCTGGGGGACAAAGGAGTTTGTCAGTCTGTTAGTTTATAACGAGGTTTTCAATGTGTTAATATGAGTCTGAGGAGAGGGGACGCTAAATGAACTGTTCAAGGAGCTGAAGGGAGATTCTTTCTTCTCAGTAAAGTGTGATTTTCAGAATGAAGATTAAAAAAACACTCAAATGGCTGAAGCCGTCAGAGAAGAACAAAGCTGAGGCAAACCCTGTTAGACACCTTTCTTTCTTTGTTCAGTCTGTTCATTAGTGATCGATGTGTCAGAAATAAAGTGAAGAAGTGCTGAAGTGAGGAGCTCAGGCGTGTTTGGGCCCTGAAGCTGCCCCAGGACAAAGAGGTGCTGGTCTGACCTGCAGGACTTCTTTAATTTGATCTTTTTAAACCTGAAATAAACTTTAGGAGAGTTCAATCCTGTAAATGTGGTGCGTTACAAGAAGACTCAAACACTCCTGCAGGACCGACCCGAGCCGGTGTGGACGGCTGCTGGAGGCTCCCCTCTGTAGCGCCCCCCGGTGCCGGCCCCTGGCACCCCCGCCCCGGCGGCCGGCCTCTCCCTCTGAGGACGTCATGTCTGGTCCTGGCTGGCAGGAGTCCTGGCCTGGAGGAGCCACCCCTATAATCGGTTTCCCCTCCTCTGTCTCCTCTGGTCGTCCTCTCTCTTCTTTTGTCCTGTCATCTTATTTTCTTTAGATGACCTCTGACCTCTGTCCCTCCATCCTTTTGTCCCCTAACCCCGACTCTGCCATGTGTCCTTCATTTGACCTTCTTCATTTGACCCTCAGACTGTCCAGTCCAGTCTGTACCAGTGTTCATTCTGACAGCACTTTTTATCAATCAATCAATCAATCAATCTTTATTTGTATAGCGCCAATTCATAACAAGTGTTATCTCAAGACACTTTACAATAGAGCACAAAGCTCTTCATATTATGGATACACATATATGCATAGATACATATATACATATATAAAATACACATATACATATATATACAAATATATACATCCAACACCCAACATGAATCCATATAGCCAATCATGAATCCCTCCATCATGTAGTTTGAGTTTTAGTCTTTTACCTAAAACATCAAGCAATCAAAATTTATTTATAGAGCACTTTACAACACTCAAAGTGACCAAAGTGCTTTCCAGTTAAAAATAGATAATAAGATAAGAAAATAAAAAACAGATTAAAAGAAAACATCTTCTAGTTTTAGTCATAAATGAGTCATCTAAACTGTTTTAATCTTAGTCTAGTTTTAGTCGATGAAATCTGCTGTAAATGTAGTCGACTAAAATATGAAGTGTAAAGGGTAAGGCATTTTGATGTTTCCTTGAATTTCTGAAGTCATGTTTCACACTTGGATAAAATCAAACATCTAATAACCCTTTATTGAATGCTAGTAAAGTCTGAATGTATAAATGAACAGAAACAAATTGAACTTTTGTGTGAAATGCAGTCACCTTTATTTAGGCTACCTGGCAGAGCATCTCAGTTACAATACCAGAACTGACAACAAACAGTGAACCTGCTCTACATGAATATATCAATTCATAAAGAGAGGAGCTCTGATTGGATCGCTCCACAACTTATCCCACCATAAATCCTCTCAGACTGAAGGACCTCCCTATGACCCCTGACCTCTGACCCCCCCTCCATCCCTGTATTTCTGTTTGTGGCTCTGGCTGCAGCTCTGTAATGTTCTTTGACGGCCCCGGTAAGTAACCCTCGTTGTCAGAGTAGAGTAACCAGGTAAGTGTTTCTCAGGTGTGCTCAGGTGTGTGCAGGTATTGTCTGTCTCATCTTAATCTTACCTTCACATTTGAACATCTGAGCCCTGCTGCTTCACTCACTCTTCATCTCCTCCTCTCCTGAAGACGTGGAGGACGTGAAGTTTGTCATAAACTACGACTACCCAAACTCCTCGGAGGACTACATCCACCGCATCGGCCGCACGGCCCGCAGCACCAACAAGGGCACCGCCTACACCTTCTTCACCCCGGGGAACCTGCGGCAGGCCCGGGAGCTCATCAAGGTGCTGGAGGAGGCCCGGCAGGCCATCAACCCCAAACTGCTGCAGCTGGTGGACAGCGGGCGGGGGGGAGGAGGTGAGGGGCCACTTTATTAGGTACAGCTCTACACATGGCAGCAACTCATGAAATTATACTCAATGATGTTTTTTTATCGTTGTTAGGGATGCATGATGATGGAGTTTTACTTTGAACAAGATATTTTTATTTATTTTCAAATTACAAATAACAAAAAAAAAACTACAATAACAATAACTCCCTAACCCCAACAGCCAGATAATGTTGCAAATATAAAAATAAATAAATGAAAAATATATAATAATAATAATAATAGTAATGAAAATAATAATACTAATACAAAATAAAATAAATAAACAGTAATAAATTATAAAATAAAAACAATAAGATGAATAACAATAATAGAAGGAAGAAAAGGGAAGAAATATGAGCATGGTAACAGTAATAATAATAACAACAGATAAATGAAAATAATAATGATAGGAATATTTATAAAGTAAAAACACATTTTCAGACACAAACAAATGTACATTACACCTTTAGATTGCCAGGTGACATATTTTCAACGAATAATATAAATGTTTGTTAAGGTTTATGACATTTTCTGACCCTCTGATTCTATAACTGATTTTTTATAAAATGGGCACGATGAAGGACTTTTGATGATCACACATACGTCACATTAAAATCTATTTCTGACAGTGAAATGAAGCTTTTTCATATGATCATATAAAATCTAAAAGGCTAAAATACCATCAGAAATGTTCATATGACATCATTCTGATAATGTGGTACATCCCTAATGGCTCCAGTCTGTACCAGTGTAAATCATCTGGACCTGCTGGCTTTGGTTCCTGATCTCTGTCTCATGTTTTTGTCTCTCGTTTCTCAGTTTGACTTCCTGTTCCTGTCGTCCAATCAGGATCAGTAAATTTAACCCTGTCACCTCTCCCCTCTGAAGGTGGGCGTCCTCGTTTCCGTTCAAACTCCAACAACCCCAACTTGATGTACCAGGATGAGTGTGACCGGCGGATGCGCTCGGCGGGCGGGGGGTACGGCCGAGACAGCAGGAACAGCCGGGGGGGCGGGGGCGGAGGCAGGAACGGCGAGCGCTCCTCGTCGTCCTATAGGGACCGCAGCAGCAGCAGGGACGCAGCACGCAGCTACAGCTCCGCCTCCAACTCCTACAGTCAATACCAGAGCAGGAGCAGCTCAGGACCAGGGAGCGGAGCCAACCAGGCCCCGCCCCCTCCGCCAGGCCCACAGCCTCTGATGGCGCAGCAGTTTAACCCCCCGCAGCCCATGATGGGGCTGATGGGACCTTTCCAGTTCACTCCTGCACCGCCGGCAGGCAGGAAGTGACAGACACACGGACGCCACGCCAAGGCAGCATCATCACACCGGATCATCACGGCGCAAATTGGTCGACCACGTCTTTGTTTGAGTTACTCTGAGTCAGAGAGGGCGGAGCCCCTCAGGACGGCGTCTGCTTTATGAGACGGTGCAGAGGACGAGAACGAGGCGCCTGAGCGGATCAGCCGGCGAGCACGACTTCGCCTTCAGCACAGACTCATGACCTGGACGTCCAGTCTTTTGTTTCCATGGTGTCAGTTCTATTGAATTTACCGTTGCCATGCCGACAGCCTGACTCTAATGTTTACTCTGACCTCTGACACTGACTCATCTGTTCCTGTAAATATCAGCTGTTTCTGTGAAGTCTGACCTCTGACCTCCAGAGGTGACGCTTCTTTGCGCTGCTGTCCTGCAGGATGTCAGAGGTCAAAGGTCAGTGCTCTGGCTTTTGGATCTTCTTCCCTGTGAGACTTTGTTAGAGTGACTTTGTCTCTGCAGAGATTCTGGACTGACGTGGACCAGCAGAAGGTCAGAACATCATATCGATTGGTCATCCGCTGATTGGTCAGCCTCTGATTGGTCATCCGCTGATTGGTCATCCGCTGATTGGTCAGCCTCTGATTGGTCATCCGCTGATTGGTCATCCGCTGATTGGTCAGCCTCTGATTGGTCATCCGCTGATTGGTCAGCCTCTGATTGGTCAGCCTCTGATTGGTCATCCGCTGATTGGTCAGCCTCTGATTGGTCATCCGCTGATTGGTCAGCCTCTGATTGGTCAGCCTCTGATTGGTCAGCCTCTGATTGGTCAGCCTCTGATTGGTCAGCCTCTGATTGGTCAGCCTCTGATTGGTCATCCGCTGATTGGTCAGCCTCTGATTGGTCATCCGCTGATTGGTCAGCCTCTGACTTCATGAATATATATGTTCAGGTCGTTGTTTACAGTTTGTTAATAAAGTTTGTTCAGTGAATCTTCAGGTGTGGCTCAGTTACTGACACTGAAGTCCTGGAGGGGACCACAGAGTCTCCTGCTCCAGCACATGTTCTATTAGACTGAGATCTGGTGACTGTGAAGATGATCTGAGCTCTGAGACATGGAGCTGCTGGAGGTCTCCATCAGAAGATGGTCCACTGTGGTCAGGGATGGGTGGACATGCCCTCCTGATGTTCACTTCACTCTGGACCATCTGGAGCAGAAGTCCTTAAACCTGCTGTGGTGGTTGAACTCGGTCTGGTTGACTATTTTAGAAAATGGTGTCAGGAATCGTTTTTATCCCTGAATGTCACAAAGACAAAGGATATGTGTGTTGATTTTAGACGCTCACAGCTCTGTCCCCACAGCACAGTGACTGAAGGACAGGATGTAGAAAAAGAGTCCCACTGGTATCGAAGATCTGTAGACAAACTGACAGTTGAAAGTAGCCCTGACATGATTGACAAGAAGAGCCAGCAGCGTCTCTTTTGTCTCAGGAAATTCTCCAAACTCCAGGTTGATTCCAGGCTGATGACTTTTATTATTCTGATACTGAGTCTGTGATGACCTTTTCTTTAATCTGCCGGTTTCAGTCCCTGAAGGTCAAGCAGACAAAATGTCCTCAACAAGGTGGTAAATGTCTGTAATAAAATAAGTGGCACTGCTCAAGAAATGCTGCATGATCTTTACAACAAACAGCTGCTGAAGAAAGCAGAATCCATCTTGTCTGACTGTTCTCACCCTTTATGTCAACAGTTTCAGTTTCCTTCATCTGGCTCATTACTCAGACTTTAACGAGCAAAAACTAACAAATATAAACATTCATCTGTACCTTCTGCCATCTCCCTACTAAACATGAGGAGGAAAATGAAGTGTAGTGTATCTGCAACTGTCCTGTCTTAAGTTCAGGGTCTTCTATTTATTCAATCTTTTATATTTTGTACTTACAGACGTGGACAAAATAATTGGTACCCTTCCGTTCAATAAAGAAAAACCCACAATGGTCACTGAAATAACTTCAAACTGACAAAAGTAATAATAAATAGAAATTTACTGAAAATTAACTAATGAAAATCAGACATTGGTTTTGAATTGTGGTTCAACAGAATGATTTAAAAAAATAACATAATGAAACTCTGCCTATTTAAAGACTGAAAAGTAGTCACTGTGCTGTTTGGTATGGTGGTGTGTACCACACTGAACATGGACCACAGAAAGCTAAGGAGAGCTTTCTGTGCTAAAGCTTTGAGTATATTCTGTGTTCTGCTCCTCCTGCTGCTTACAGCTGCACAGATAAGTGCCCCGTTGGGGACAAATAAATAAAAAAGTGAAGTCAACCTGAGACTTCATCTCTAACAGGTTAAACTGGACCCTGCAGCTCCAGGTTCTTCAGTTTTTATGGAGGTGGTCTGGAGTCAGAGATGATTGACAGATGTTTCAGGTGCTCTTCCTCCACCTGAGGCTGCTGGTGTAACTCCAATCAGCGGCAGCAGCTGGAGCCTGATTGGCCGTCAGGGTCACCTGTGTGTGACACCTGTGGAGATGTTAGTAGGAGACACTGAAGAGGAGCTTCAGAGGAGCATCGGTGCAGCAGATCTGTCCCACATACCTGTGATTATTTTAGGACAGAGGTGAGTTTGACTCCAGTCTTCTGTCTTTAGTCTTCTGAATCAGCGTTCACTGAACTTTCACTTATTCTTCATTTGGAGAGCAAACTCATTAAAGTTTGATTTAATCTTCTGTCTGTGAGGCTGACAGCAGATTCTGTGCTTCAGTGAAACATGAAATCAAACTAAGAATAAAAACGAAGATCAGACGAGTGAGCACACTGACTAAAACAGACCTGTGAGGTCTTTAAGGGGAAAAAGACCATTTAAGAACATTAATGACAGACTTTAGATCAGGAATCAGCTCCATGGAAGCTCTGCTGGTATAAGAGAGGGGCAACTGGCGCTCGGGGGCCACAAACGGCCCTCCTACTCTCTCAGTGCGGCCTGCCGCTTAATAACAGAGAATTAAAAATATCTGGACATAAAAACGTGACAAAATCTGCTGAGAAAACATTAAGTTATTTTTTTTATGAAGTAAACCTTGTCATAAATTTCTGTGAATACTTAGAAACTTAAATTGAAAAAAGAGCCAAAACTGTTTAATTCTGAGTTAATGTCTGCTTTTATTAATGTTTAAATATTAATGTTCAACAAAAACCTGTTTATCTGTCCCTTTAGTTTAAGACTGAATCTCTCAAAGTGCATCAGTTTGGCCCTCTGGTTATTTGGATTAAATTAATGAAGCTCTTTTATTAACCAAATTAACCCACCCCTGATTCATAATGTCGGTTTGTCTGAACTTTTAGTAAATGAAACCGTAAGTGTTGATCATTTGGTGTCTTGGACGTCTAATTTTATGCAAACAAGCAGTAAAGAGTTTGCCTGAAAGATTTTTGTCACTGAAAATAAGAAATTAATAAGAAAAGAGAATTAAGGTCACTGAAATCATGTTAAGGGACTGAAACTTTTATTTTTAAGTCTGTAAAAAATCCGAATTACGACTTAAATCTCATGATCCTGATTTTTTTGCACAAAAATCTTACAGTGCCAGTAATCCTCCATAACTATCCAGTATCTCGTCGACAGGACTTTTTTTTCCACTTAATTGACACGGGTATCAAATATTAAAGATAATAACGAGTGTTTTACAGCAATGCTCTTTTTAGTCTTACTGATTGAAATAACCCCATCCTTAATATCCCTGAATGTTCTTTTAGTTTATTTCAGTCTTTTCCTCCGGTGTCTGCAGCACAGACTTTAACTGAGTTATAGGGACATGTTTGTGGTTTCAGCTTCAGTGTTTCAGATCATTCCTGCAGTGCAGGAGTTTCTCTGCAGCCTCTGACGCTCTGTGAAAAGAATGACTGACAGAAACATCTCCGGTTCGATCATCTGCGCGTGATGAATGATTCTGAAGGTCAGGGAGCCACAGAGTCTCTGAGGTCACCAAGAAAAAGTCTTTATTAGCCGTTCTGATATTGGCCCAGTGTTACGCTCGTCCACACCAGTCAATGCACAGGAGAGATCTGCTGGTCTGTACAGAGCAGAGGAATGTGCCGGAGCTTTCAGCAGACATGCAGACAAAGAAAATAAACAAGTTCAACATGTTTCAGACAGACAGACGGACGGACGGGGACGACCTGCTGCTGTCTGAATGAACCCTGAAGACACAAACGAGCTGATCAGCAGATCAACACAAACATCAACGTCCAGCTGAAGAAACTTCACACATGAAGGCCGCTGCAGGTCTACATGAGAGGCTCAAACACCAGGACCAGGACCAGTACCAGGAGATCAGAGAAATCTGGACCTGCTGAAGAGGACAGAAGAGGAGACGCCACCCAGAGTCCTACAGCCACGAGGACAAAGACAAACCTACAGTTAGGGATGGGAAAATGTGTTTATGGATAAATCAATCAGGACACTCCTAAAAACTCTGATCTGAAGTCAGTTTGTAAGTGCAGGGCTCCCTTCACCAACTCAATGCTGAGATATCAACTCAGATTAAAGAGTTTAAATTAAAGTGAAGAGTTTAGATTAAAGTGAAGACTTTAAATTAAAGTGAAGAGTTTGGATTAAAGTGAAGAGCTTAGATTAAAGTGAAGAGTCTAAATTAAAGTGAAGAGTTTTGATTAAAGTGAAGACTTTAAATTAAAGTGAAGAGTTTGGATTAAAGTGAAGAGTCTAAATTAAAGTGGAGAGTTTAAATTAAAGTGAAGAGTTTAGATTAAAGTGAAGACTTTAAATTAAAGTCAAGAGTTTGGATTAAAGTGAAGAGCTTAGATTAAAGTGAAGAGTCTAAATTAAAGTGAAGAGTCTAAATTAAAGTGAAGAGTTTTGATTAAAGTGAAGAGTTTAGATTAACGTCAAGAGTCTAAATTAAAGTGAAGAGTTTTGATTAAAGTGAAGAGTCTAAATAAAAGTGAAGAGTTTAGATTAAAGTGAAGAGTTTAGATTAAAGTGAAGAGTTTAGATTAACGTCAAGAGTCTAAATTAAAGTGGAGAGTTTAAATTAAAGTGAAGAGTTTAGATTAAAGTGAAGACTTTAAATTAAAGTCAAGAGTTTGGATTAAAGTGAAGAGCTTAGATTAAAGTGAAGAGTTTAGATTAAAGTGAAGAGTTTAGATTAAAGTGAAGAGTTTAGATTAACGTCAAGAGTCTAAATTAAAGTGAAGAGTTTAAATTAAAGTGAAGAGTTTTGATTAAAGTGAAGAGTCTAAATAAAAGTGAAGAGTTTAGATTAAAGTGAAGACTTTAAATTAAAGTCAAGAGTTTGGATTAAAGTGAAGAGCTTAGATTAAAGTGAAGAGTCTAAATTAAAGTGAAGAGTCTAAATAAAAGTGAAGAGTTTAGATTAAAGTGAAGAGTTTAGATTAACGTCAAGAGTCTAAATTAAAGTGAAGAGTTTAGATTAAAGTGAAGAGTCTAAATTAAAGTGAAGAGATTGGATTAAAGTGAAGAGTTTGGATTAAAGTGAAGAGTCTAAATTAAAGTGAAGAGATTGGATTAAAGTGAAGAGTTTGGATTAAAGTGAAGAGTCTAAATTAAAGTGAAGAGTTTGGATTAAAGTGAAGAGTCTAAATTAAAGTGAAGAGTCTAAATTAACGTCAAGAGTCTAACTTAAAGTGAAGAGTCTAAATTAAAGTGAAGAGTTTAGATTAAAGTGAAGAGTTTAGATTAAAGTGAAGAGTTTAGATTAAAGTGAAGAGTTTAGATTAACGTCAAGAGTCTAAATTAAAGTGAAGAGTTTAGATTAAAGTGAAGAGTCTAACTTAAAGTGAAGAGTCTAAATTAAAGTGAAGAGATTGGATTAAAGTGAAGAGTTTGGATTAAAGTGAAGAGTCTAAATTAAAGTGAAGAGTCTAAATTAACGTCAAGAGTCTAACTTAAAGTGAAGAGTCTAAATTAAAGTGAAGAGTTTAGATTAAAGTGAAGAGTTTGGATTAAAGTGAAGAGTCTAAATTAAAGTGAAGAGTCTAAATTAAAGTGAAGAGTTTTGATTAAAGAGTTCAAACTGAAGTGTCAGCTACAGAAGCTGCGGTGAATACTTGAAGGACTCGGGTCATCGTCCTGAAGGTGGACAGACAGGTGACAGGTAACAGGTATCAGGTGGGGAAATGAACTTTGACAGTAAAATAGGCACATATGGCAGATAAACACAGCTCTGATGTTACAGTAGATTTTCTTCTTCACACAGACCAAACATCAAACCCCAAACCAATAAAAGTGCAAATGAAGAAGAGCAATAATCACAGACAGACGCTAAAGGGTTAATAATAAAATCATTTCTTTAGATGAGTCTGACCACTGAGACGTCCCTAGGGCCGGGCAATAACAAGAGCTTTTAATGTGAATCAGTGTTTTAATGAGATTCAGGGTCATAACCTGATGATGGTTTTTAAGTCATTTTGAGTTTTTGGGTGTGATTTGATGAAGACGGGGGAGAGAGAGGGGCAGACTGATGAAAAAGAGGCCACGGCTGATTTTATACTGAGGCCTGAACCTCCAAACAGGGACCCACAGACAAACCCACAGGCCGTCTGTGAAAATAAAAAATGATCAGCAGCTCAGGATATTTATTCCAAAGTGTTGAGTCTTAGTGGAGACTTCTTTAATTCATTTAGTTTTTTATTTGGAGTAAAACTCTAATTATATTAAAGCTCATTAAATATCAGGTCAATAAAGGCAGGAGGCCTAAACTTCACATTTGTCTCATTTATTTTGTTGGAAATGATAAAAAACTGCAGGCGAGCGCCCCCATCCCTCTAACTGAGAGAAATGAGGAGCATCATCATGTTTTAATCATATCACACAAAGCAGTGAAACAGATTTACAGAGCACTTTATTCTGATAAGAATAAGAGCATGTGGGACCGTTCTCTTTGACTTTATGGGTGAAAATAAGAGTATCTGCTGGTTTTTTATACTTTACTGATCTTGGAAAATTTGGCTTTTTTGTCTGAAACCATTTCCAGAGATAATTTTAGTCATTTTTTACTGTAATAATCACTAATCATATCAACAGAATGCAGGAGAGATCAACTAGAATGGATGATAAAATACTATAATTAATCACTCTGTGTTTCCAGTCAAAAAAAAAAGATTGATTTCACAGCAACAGCATCAACGACTTAAACTCCAATTAATCAGTAAACTGCTGTCTTATTAATTATTAAATATTGAAAACAAACTCCTGCACACGTCCAAATGAAACAAAACAAATGACCCCAGAGTCTTAAATCATTAAAATAAGAGAAATCTGAATCAGAAGTAAATCTGATCTTCTTACACATGGTGCTCCACAGGGTTCAACACTTGGTCCTCTCATTTTCCTGTCATTAACAAATATTTTATTTATTATAACATCCCATCTTTGGTCATTTCTTATTTCTAACAACTTAATAATAGACAAGATGATTCTGCAGATAAAAAGGTCACACAGAAGCACTCTGAAGGAGCATTTCTGAGCTTTTTCCAGCACCAAACAGCTGTTTAAATTTGAGTTTATGTTTATAACAATAATTTCACTTTCTCATCAGATCAAATATGATAGTCGTACCCAAAACAAACAAATTTATGTTTGTAAGAGTCTAAAAAACTTTCAGGTCTTATCTGCAGCCTGTCTTATCCGCCCTGTTGTCCAGTTTCACAAACATGATCAAAAATTCAGTCCAAACATTTTGAAACTTCAACATTAAAGTCTGAAGATGTTTTAGGAATTAAAGCTTTCGTACAAACCGTGTTCTACAGTCAGGAGAGTCAATACCAAAGAAAAAAGCCTACCATATTACTCGGGATGCCCTTCATTCAGAGGCCGTTGACCTTGACAAAGGGGGTACGTTAAAATGTAGCTGTGACCCTTCCCTGCACGCCCCCCTCCCGGTCTCTGTGTCCAATGAAAAGGCCGAACCATACATCAGGTTAGTGAGGTCAGTGCTGTGGTGACTGTTGGTTTGTATAAATATAAATATACTTTACATAACTGCTGATATATGGGTCCATGCTGCCCAGCCCTAGGGCCTGTATGAGTGCAGACAGAAGATGATCTATTTGATGAAGACGCCTGAAGCCCAAAGGTAAACGAACTAAAGGAGCGAGATCACGCCGGGCTGACGTCCCTCGCCGTCCCGCCTGTCAGCGTCAGAGGATCAGACTGCGGCGTGACGAATCACCTGCAGGCCGATTTGAAGCCACGTGAAGCAGACTAGATCTACACACACAGATCACACACACACGATATGCCCACGGAGCCAAACCCAAGAACCAATCAGAATCAAAGAAAGCCGGGCGTGAGTCAAAGGAAAAGGGCGTGAGCGCGGCGTGGAGGCGGGGCGTTGGTTTGAGGGGGACGGCGGGGCAGAGAGCAGTCTGTCGGGGTGGTGTGGGAGTGTCAGTGTTTCGGTGCTATAGGCTCCCCCACGAGTCCGCAGGAGGAAACTGTTCTACACCGCCGCTCTCGCTGTGCTCCTCGCCGCCCAGCGTGAAGGACAGTCTGTACTGAAGCTCCGCCTTCTCCTGGAGGAAGAGGAAACAGGAGTTCATCGTCAAACATGCAAAGGTCACGCTGCAGTATGGAAGTATTTCTCTGAGCTTGAACTTGAATTTCTGAAGCATCAAATCAGACTGTGACCTTGTTTGGGTTTGCGAGCAGGAGGATCTGCGTGACGGCGGCCGGGGGCAGGATGGGGTTAAAGGCCGGGAGCTCGGTCCCTGAAGGAGGCTGCAGCTTCACGGCCATGGACTGCACAGAGGTCAACAAAAGGTTAAACTCAGACCACATTCAGAGATACCACTGACCTCTGACCCCCTCTGTGCTGACCTTTGGAGCCGTGGCCTGGAAGTCGATGTCGGTGACGGGGACGGGGGCGGACGACAGCATGGAGATGATGACCACCAGCACGTCGGGACGGGACGGGGGGGCGTCCCGGGCAAAGTGGAAGAGGACCCTCAGACTGTGGCCGTCAAACACCGTCACAGGTAACAAACTACCTGCAGACAGAGACCAGCGTCAGTGACCTTCACTCACCTGCAGGAAAAGGAGCAGAACCAGGACCAGGACCATGATCTGGACTAGGATCTGGACCAGAACTTACTGGGCTTAATGGATTCTATGGGTACAAAAACATCAGCTAAGGTGACTTCAGCTGCAGACGATTGGCTGTGAGTCGGGGAGATGTCGAGCAGCGTCGCTCCAGGGTCGGCCTGCAGGGTGAGGGGAGCTGCGGGGGGGTCGGCCGAAAACGTAGGGATGGGGTTTGGAGTCACGTTTGATCCGGATTTACTCTGCAGGTCTCTGAGAGTGGGTTTGGACTGCTGCTTGTCCCTGAAACACAAAAACATGAACACGTCAGACTCTTAGGGGAGATCTTGTTGGTTTGGTCTCCTGTGAATCTGATGTGGATTAGGGGGAGTGCCCTCTGTCATCAGAGTGAGTGTCCTCTGCAGATATTATCCTCTGATCCCCCGCTGAGGGCCACCTTCCTTTCAGGAATCAGAGTCTGTCTTCTTTGTTTCTTTAAGGTCCCTCAGCCTGATCCACTGTGATCAGGTTTAAAAACTGAGCATTGAAACATCACTACTCTTCTAAAAATGTGGCGTTTATGCCGAAACAGTTAGAAAAAGACCCACAAAGTCCTGGAGGTTCATATTAGTAGATAAAATTATTTTAAAACCCTTTTTTTAAACCTGCCTCAGTATCAGTATCAGTCAGAGTGTCATTAAGGGACGACTTTTTCATACTGAAATCAGACCTACTCTGGCCTTGAATTTAAAAACCTAATTAAAAACTTTCCAGGACGTCCCAAAGGCCCCAGGACCCCTGAGGTAACATTTATAGGAGGACTTCAGGTACCATTTGACCTGGAGGCCCTCTGGAGGCAGGGACTGCTGCAGCAGCGTCTTCCCCAGCAGGTCCAGCTCATCCAGGGCCGAGCTCCCTGGAGTCGATCCAGACGACAGGAGCTGGGAGTGAGAGGGGGGGTCCGGGCTCAGGAGGAGGCTGGGGGCTGCTGGGGGGTCTGCGTCGATGCTGTCCGAGGACTGGAGGGAGACAAGGGGTAAAGAAACTTTAATAAATAACTCTGATAAAAAAAAACTAACTACAAGGAAACCTGTTTGAGTCAAGAGCCACAAAAACAGAGGCCCTGAAAGCTGAACATCTGCTCATTTGTTGTTTTTACTCGGTATTGAAAAAGGCTCAAAAACTCCATCGTAGCTCAAAAACTCCATCGTAGCTCAAAAACTCCATCGTATCTCAAAAACTCCGTCATAGCTCAAAAACTCCATCATAGCTCAAAAACTCCATCGTAGCTCAAAAACTCCATCGTAGCTCAAAAACTCCGTCATAGCTCAAAAACTCCATCGCAGCTCAAAAACTCCGTCATAGCTCAAAAACTCCATCGTAGCTCAAAAACTCCATCGTAGCTCAAAACCTCTGTAAAAGTAGGAGTGCTCTGACGCTCAGCCCTCTGCAGCGAGGTGTCTCCAACATCATCGAGCCAGTTTTTGTCTCAAATGTTGAAAACTGCTAAATCTTGGACTTTTAACAAACCACTGAAAAAGTTCCTGGATTCAGATCAACACCAGAATATAACCACTTCATTAACAACATTTAAGAAAAATTCATCCTGATCCTCAGGTCATCAGTTTGTGGGTTTCCTGCTCACAAACTAACAAACACTGGTGAAAACAGGACTGCCTTGTGGAGGTCATTCTGTCTAATGTTCTATCCTCTTAAACACCGAGGACAGTTTCATGGAGAAACTCACAGGAGCAGGAGAACAGGAGGTGATGAAGGCCATTATGACCGAGAGCAGGACTGAGGGTCATCAGACTGAATCAGTCCTCCTGACTCACCTGGAAGGAGTCCCAGGCCGTGGAGTCTTCAGGCTGAGAGGGAGGGTTCGAGGGCTGGGTCCCTTCACTGAGACCTGAACACCAACAACGACAACAAAACCAACAATAATATCAACAACAACAACATCATTATCATCACCAACAACAGAGCAATCAGGGGAGAAAGTTAACCAGTCCAGCCTCAGACTTCAGGACAGTGAACAGAATTAACTAATGAATCACAAAAATTAAACAGAAACAGTTTCATTGATTTATTTTTGCTGTTTATATTTTTATTCATTAATATTTGGTGTTTTTTTTTTTTATATCTTATTCATTCATATTTCATTTTTTGCTGTTTATTTTTATTGATTAATTGGTATTTTTGTTACTTATATTTATATTTATTAATGTTTGGTATTTTATTGTTTATATAATTATGAACCAATATTTGTTATTTCTGTTGTTGATATTGATTAATATTTAATACTTAATATTTACCGAGTGACATGAGCTCATCGTCCAGCAGGCTGATCCCGGTCTCCTGTGACGGGGCGTTGAGGCTGTCAGTTGGAGTGGGGAATTCTGGGAATGACGGAGGAGACTGTGGAGACGTGTCCAATCCTGTGAGGTCCAACAGCGCCGTCCCTCCTGATGGACACAAACACAGGCAGGGGTGTGAGTTAAGAGTTTATCCACATTAATGCTGTTATTGATCCTGATTATTGATCCCATCCTTTATCGAACTGAGTCAGATAAAAACAGGATGGACATCGGCTTGGGACACTCTGACACAGTCTGTTTCTCCTGCAGACCCCCTTTAGGCTCTGACCCTCCAGTTGAGAACCACTACTTAACCTTTAACCTTTAAACCCTCTCCGTGCCAGTGTTAATTTTGACAGCACTTTTTAATTTAGTTTTAGTTATAGTCTTTTGTCTAAAATATCTTTTAGTCATGATTTAGTCATCTAACGTGTTTTAATTATAGTCTAGTTTTAGTTGATGTATATAACAATTCATAAAGAGAGGAGCTCTGATTGGATCGCTCCACAACTTATCCCACCACCACCAAGCTAAGGCAGCTGTGATTGGATATATTCCTAACTTGTCCCTACTTTCTACATGACCAAATTAGGTCTGATTGGATTAAGTCTCTGTCAAACATTTTAGTCTAGTTTTTATTTGTTGATGAAAATGTCAGTTAATTTAGTTTGAGTTTTTGTCCATGTGCACTTGTTTTTATGAGTTACTGTCTAGTTTTTGTCAGGGCAAAAAGGTTGTTGACGAAAACTCTGATGAAAATAATTAGTCAACAGAATTAACCCTCTCCGTGCTGGTGTGTCACTCACCACCTTGTTTCTGTGCGTTGGGCGCCGTGTTCCCGTTGACGACCTCCCCCTTCACCTGCTGCTTGTACAGGTTGATGACGTGAGTCAGGCTGTCGTTGGCCTGCAGGATCTCGGCTGCAAACAAAAGAACGGTCAGAGTTTCTGCTGCTTTGAGATCAGAGAGTTTATAAACTGGATCAGGCGGTAAAACTGTGAGAGCAGCAGATTTCTGAGCTGAAAGAGGAAGTAAAGCTCCAAAGGATTTAAGGATCGGCACGAGAGGCATGAGAGCAGCTTTAGGGACAAAAGAGGGAGCGAGTAATGATGATATTTTTATATCTCAATAAGACAGAAAAAGGCTCTGAAATTATTTAAATAAAGTTAAAACTGGCAGAAAAATGAGGGTCATCACAAATTGGGGATGCTTTTGAAACAGTGTGTTTAAAGCACTGCCATCAGATTAATGTACTATTTTAAATATAAAATACACAAAGATTTAAAGCAGCAAACCATGGATTTTAAGTCAGATATTAAACAAAGTCAATGTAAGACAAAAAAGTTTAATGGCTCCACTTCAGCTCCTCTTCTTTAATTGTTGTCGATGCTTCTGCAGCACTAAGATGGTAATTTACCAAAGTTTGGGAAATTATAAAAAAATGATCAGGCATTTTCAACACATCGACTATATCATAACAGAAGGATCAGGTCACTGTTCAACAGTTTGATACCCAGTCCTTACAGATGTATAATCAGAGTGCAGGACTTTAAAAACTGTGCTAATAAATATTTTGTGAAGTGTGCAAATTGAGAAAATATTTGGTATTTCAAATAAAAACACTGCTAAATATTGGGAGTCTATATCCTCTAAAGTATCAGTGATGTTTGATTTTTAATTCAATCGTGTACATTTAATACTCTTTCTTTTTTACCTCATAGAAAGACAGAGTAATGAATTAGAGATCAGATGGCAGAGCAGGCTGGTTCAGCTTCAGTCAGGATCGTCTTTCATTTTGTAACTCCGGTGTTTTTTATTCTTTATTTATTCTCTGGGTGTGTCTCTGTGGGTTTATCAGGAGGAAAACAAAGAAGCCTGGGATCAAGAGCAGGATGAGGAAATATAATCATACACACTATATTCAAAAGTATTCGCTAGTCTGACTTCACACTCATGTGACCTTGAGTGACCTCCATTCTCAATCCAAAGGGTTTAATATGATGATAAAACAGCTTTCCTCAGGTTTCAGAGTGTTTATGGGAGTTTCTTCTGGAGAGCGTTTGTGAGGTCAGACACTGATGTTGAGGAGAAGGCCTTGCTAACAGTCTCTGCTCTCATTCATCCCAAAGGTGATCTATCAGGGTGAGGTCAGGACTCAGGACTCTGTGCAGGCCAGTCAAACCTTTATCAGCAGACTATCATCAACTTCACGTCTTCAGACTTAAACTAAAGTCCTGTTCTCTAAATACAGTCAGTTTGATGTCTTCAGTGTTGCTCCACGTTACCACATTGTGCAGTCTGACCTTGGCGTTAATCTGTTACAAAATAAGTAAAATCTGCACCGATAACGGATCAGCATGGAGTATGTGACGACATATTGCCGTATCAGTATTTGAGTCCACGAGATGCAAGAACCTGATGAACCGATGGGGGGAGGTGTCCTTGGTGATCTTCTCTGCCTCCAGAGCATGGACCTGAAATGTTTGTGCAGCAGTTTAAAAAACGGTTAAAAATGAAGCCGCACTCACCGAGAGCCTCGTCGTTGTCCTCTGTGTCACTCGCCAGTCTGAACAGTGTTGGTCTCATTTTCTCACAGCGCTGGTACAGGTCCTAAAACCAGGTACAGACTAGGTGAGATCAGGCGTCTGTCTGGTTACAGGTGCAGCTGTGTTTGTGCAACGGCTGCACCGTTAGTGAGATTAAAAATAATCACAAATTTACCTTTAAACAGTCAAAGAGACGTTAGAAAGGGACATTATTGTGTTTGAAACATGAGCTTCACTCTGAAAACATTTTTAAAATATTTCTTACATTAATAAACCTAAGTAACCTATTTCAACTTATGTCTCTTACTACATCATGTTTCATGTGCTCTTTCATATTAAGTTCATGATCAGTTAGCTTCCCTTTGACTCTGATCTTGCAGCCTGCACAGCTTATCCAACAAACACTGTTAATAAAAATTATCAGCACTTAAAGTCAAAAAAGTAAAAACCATCACTTTATTATGTCCTCATTAAGGTACAAACATCTAATCAGCTGGAGGTTCATTATTCTCTTTAAAAAAAGGTTTGGTTTGTCCCAGTAAAGACCTGGATGTAGGACAGTTTTATGATATATTAGTTTTATTATAATAATATTAATAATAGGCAATAAAAGACAGAACTGCTGTACTCAATCTGTTACTGTGATTAGTAATTGTAATATGTTATTACAGAAATTTGCCCATAAATGTATAATACTACTGTTATAATGTTATATAATAATTTAGAAAACATTTACAGAACCAACTAAGTTTTTTTTAATTTTGATCGTAAGCTTTGGCAGCAGGTACAATAGGACGGGCGGGCAACAGGAACGGTGAATGTCTATTTTAAGTAGCAAAGAACGTGCCACAAGGACGCCAATGTGTTCAAGAACCTCTGAATAAACTCAAAAGAGACTATTTTTACTTTGACGGTCCTTTTTTTAACCTGTGTGAGATCCACTCTCCTGTGTATGATTTATTGTTCTTTGTTAATTGACGAGAAGAAATCGCTGCTTCACTCAGAACTTATCAAAGTATTCATTGATCACTACATTTGACTGACAGGTCTTAAACCTCACCTGGATGAGCTCTGCGTTGCTCTGATTGGTCGCTTTGCTGTCGTAGTCCTGCAGGAGCTGAGTCAGCAGCGTGACGCTCTCCTTCACTTCCTGGATGGCGTTCACTCGCTTCGACACCTTCTCTGCACGCCGCTGATCCTGCAGGAGACGGGAGAGTTTATTACTGCAACATGCATGATCACATGATCATCATACGTGACTCAAGCTGCAGAGGTGAACTAAGATCACAGGTGAAGGTGCTGAAGGCGTGAGGTCAGAGAGAGGCTCCTCCTCAGACTGACTGACTGTCTCTGACTTCCTGCTGATTCACCGTCAAACAGATGCTTCCTCATTCAGATCATGTTTCTGCTGTGGGAGCAGCTCTCAGGTGTGTCCTTCACCTGAGGATCCCTGTCTCCTCCCTCTGACCTGCACTCACACTGTCCAGGACCAACGGGGCCCGAGCCCCTCCTGTACAAACACCATCATATTTTAACAAGAAATCTGAGTCTGTTTATCAGGATCCTGATCACCTGGAGCCTCCAGTGGTGGTTCTGTTTAACTAGGGCTGGGTGATACGGTGTAAATTGAGTTTTTTTTCCACAAAACTTGATTTACAATTTCAATTTATTTTTTCCTCTTAAGGAAAAAACCTCCAAGTGACACAAAAATACGAGAATCAAGTTTTGCTTTTGTCATAAAAAAATATTCCAACTCTAAACAGAAATTTCCTCTTAAGTTGCATGCTAGTATTTTTTTCCATAAAATGTTGAGAGTGTAGTTCAAACGAAGGCAGGTTTGTGTACATGAACACTAAATTCAGAGCTGCTTTTTACAGAATATTAACAACTCTATGATCAAGATTTAATCTCATTAAAAAAAAAACAAAAGTACAAGCCTAAACGTGTGCCTCTGCAAAACCTGAAAGGCCTACCACAATAAAAACTACATTTTAAGTATTTGCATTTTCAAACACTGCAA